>CM023200.3:12441652-12904351 GCA_004115045.4 Sinella curviseta | reverse complement strand
ATAATACGTAGCAATAATTTTGAAGCATTTCCCTACATAAGTTATCGGCAATGCTCACTGCGAAACAGAAAGCCCTTGAAACGCAATTTTTTACCAGCGCATTCTATTTGTATTTCATTAATCCTGAGCATACAGAATTTTAAGGTATTTTGCTTATCGAGGAACAGTTACAGAATGAATTATGGCGGAAGCGTATGCATATATGTGCTTTCTCCGGACCTCTGATACTTTTCAGCATTCGAGAAAATGCTATGTAATTTTCTGACGATAAGACACTTGTAGTGGCACATGGACATACGCTTCTCGATGGAGGTTTCACTATGAATGACACATAAAAATGCCCGCTTACTAAAATTGCAAAGAAAATAAGTAGTACATTCTCCTGTATTCTAAAATTGATACACGTTGCCAAATTGTTTGATGGATGATACTTGCCTTGTTGCCTCCGGGTCTAGTCTTGATTTCCATACAAATACGAGAAAATAATTTACTCGCCACGTTATGCGGTCTTTTACTCCAGGCGGCATTGGTTACCATGCAAACCTGGCGATAGTAATGCCAGCGATAATGATATGATTGAGATTTTTACACTTTTGAAAGTTGTGAAAACAATTCTCAGAAATATGCCAAAAATACAAACACCAGTACATAAATATACTATACGGTAGTGGCCTTGTGCCTTAAATTGATTTGTGAGAGAACCGAATCACCTAATGTATGCAACAACTTAGTGGTCTAATATTTAATTTATTACTTCAACAGCAACATAAAGTGAAGATGTCTTGCAAAAAATAGTGCGATGAGTACACTAATGGAAGGGTTGCTGAGGTATAATCACATAGATGTCTGGTTGAGTTTTTGCATCTTCTACTTCTTTCCGCAAGTTACGCCAACGACACAGCCCTCCCTCTCCTCCGCCTTAACCGTCTGAAACAAAATGAACAAATATAAATGTCGTTAGTTAATTTTATATACGAGGTTATGATCTATAAATCCATAAGAACCACGCAATTAATTTGGACGTAAGATATGGTAGTTAGTTTGAACTACTTACAGTTGCGGCTAGTGCGAGGATGGCTGCAATAATCACGGCAAGATAGTAGAACTTCATGATGTTCTTGGGCTCTGAAGTTGTTGATTGTTGGAGCTGTGTTGGCGTATGTTCCTCGTAGGAGTAACAAGATGTCTTTGATGACATATTTCTGTGTCCCACCGCTTTTTATACTTGCTTGATTGACTTAATCTACACACGTGTGACATTTATCAATTGTAATTAAACGTAATACGTCAGATTTGCGACACGCATTATATATTCCTAACTGCATCAAATGGAATGAAAATACTTGATGTTTGTGGTTTCCAAAATACCAAGCAATACCTGTTATATGCTATTGTGTACAAAATACCCTAGTCTTAACGCACCAATTTAATCGCCACGTGTTAGCGGCCGATCAACGTAATCTCTCCAAATCATATTCGATGTGTTGCAGACGTAGTGCTGAAAGCATTGGTAATTATTACGGCGGATTTGTAATAAATTTTGGAGCTATGCATCTAGACGGTACTCTGGATGTACTGATGCTTGCACGTGCTTGACAAACGTGCCTCAACGCTCTATACATCACGTAAAAAAGAAAATGTCAACAAAGTTTAATGCATCAATTAAACATGTCCATTGTCTCGGGATACTTTAGTGTAATTTGCTGATGAGTCCAATTCTGATGCAGGCAGGCAATTCCAATCTCATTGGTTGCAGGCAAAAGCACCTCTTCCATTTTGTTCTCACAAGACGTCGCCTGAAACCAACACATTATGATGTATTTTATTTACTAATGAACGACATTTCTTGGCCGAAGATCATTAAAAACATCACATTCCCGGATTTTCACATTTGATACAGTTATAGAGACCGATGTGGTGCTCTTGTACCAAGACGGGGTTTGACTGAAAACTTCAATACGTGGTCTCCGCACCCAGTAGACCGATCCTCAGCCGACTTCAGGGGCCATAACTTCGGCCCAAACTCGAAGTTGCACAATCTGAGAAACGACACCCTGCGTTAACGCATTGGCTACCGACTGCTTTTAAAATAAGTGAAATCTGTCAATCCTGATGGATTCCAGAGAGCTTTATCTTACTTCAGATTGTCAGTTTTGGTGGCACATTTTAGTGATTACTGATTACATTTTAGTGATTTTAGTGTTCATTTCATTACTCAATTTTCCATAAAATTGACTTAATATAGTTTGTTTCAAAATATTACTTTGTTTGCTTCTGAGTGCAAAATTACATTACGACATTTAATCTAAGGATGGCAATGACATCCGTTTCATAGTTGATGCAAAGCCAATATCGCCTAAACATAAAGTAGCAGCTCGACGGCGAATTGCGGTATGCCGCTAACTGTTACCAGGAACATATACTCCTGACTAGTCCGGTAAAATTATTTCCATAAAAACGATGCAATAATAAATTTACGTATCACATTTTTTGTTTCAAATATCGATTTTATAAAGTCAAAATTGTCCAGAAGTAAGCAGCGTGAGTTTATAACGTGGCATGCAAACTTTTTCCAACAGGGAATTGTCCGTGTCGTGTTCATATATAACACACTTACACCAGGATGGCTTCGTAATAAAAGAAATAATTTCAAAGCAGTTTTAAGCGTGTGGAATAAGCTTTCACGATATTCCTCAAGACATTTAAGTCATCGTACAAACATAAATTGGTTTTAGTGAGAGCTTCATTCTAGCATTGTAAAACTGCCAGTTTCAATTACATTACTTCAATATCGATTACTTTGCAACGTCGAAATTGTATCCCTACTTCTACTAGGAAAGCCGTTGAGGTGTCTCCTCATTGTAACTGACTTTTCAGTCAAACTAAAATTTGCTCGTACACATATACATACGAAGTGTATCAATATGAAAGTTCGTTTAAATAAACAATATCGTGGCATTTATTTTGCGTCGTCAGCCCACACGGAATTAATGGCTTTGTGCTACAGGAACACTTTTCTCCCGACGTAGTCAATATTGCAGACATGGTAACCTAACACCCGGATGCCTCATGCATCAGCTCGACTGCCACACCATCATCTTACCGGATAAAGTGGTGAACAATATACCTCTCATGGGATAGAAAAAACATGCTCATATGCTAGAATTTGATATACATGTTTCGAAATGGTGGACAGTTGCACATAACTGTTTTCGAATTGCCAATTTGTGTAGTATTCGAAGAAGTTCTATATAAACATAATATAAACTAGAAGTATTGATTCCCTTTAGTTCTACACAACTGCAGCTTCAGCAATTTGTAATGTAACTCTAATCATCTCCCAGTTCTTGCTTTTGCAAATACAATTTCCTTGCAGCATCCATTTTGTCTCCGTCATGGCAAATTTCACGTGCCCTCTTAAGCTCTATTACAAAGTTGCTTACTACATGGGTTTCGTTCCGTTCCGTATTGTAAAGAACTCTTCCGGAAAATATACAACAGCTAAAAATTGGGCACACATGGTAAGCTCCAACTCAGAATAATAATATTAATTACTACTAAATAATTTGAGAAACACTTAAAATCATATAATGCATCTCTCAAAACAGACGTGCTGCGTTGTAATATACATTATTCGCGCCAATCATTGTTTACGAGCCATCCACAAATGCTACACACAAATGGCGGCAGCGAGAAATCAAACCCCGGGAAATCCAGTAGACCATTTTGAATTTATTTGTCGATTGGAGCTCGGATTGATTTACTTTGTAACGTTGACAACAAATTTTCACAAACCGCAGCTACATGCAAAATTCCTGCACGCAGTTTGGAAATACTCAAACAGAAATCCGTCACAAAACTATGGGAAATGGGTATGTTGTCAATATAAGAGATTTTTAAGGCGGCCAGTATTGTCTTCAAGCAAAATATTTAAAATCTGATGCCGGATGCAAAATAATGCTAAAGAGTTTTTGTAAATGTTTTCAGATCCTTAAAACTCCAGTGATCTTGGTTGGGACTATCCTTTTCTTTATAACATACGTCGTAGTCCTACAAGTGCATTTTGCGACTGATCTGGTAGGAGGTGGCGTGTTGGGAAAGCGTGTCGACAACATTTTTTGGTTTCTCACCAACTTTAGAAACAAAGCCGAGTTCCCAGTAACCGTTACGCTATGTGGAATTTTCCATTTTGTATATTATTTTGTAATAATTTTACACGAAATGTTGGAACGACTTGCTCTTCTTGTCACATTCCTAGTATTTTTCGTCATAGGTGTTAATTATTCTAGCAGCATGAATTCTAATTATTTCCAAACAAAAAGACCGTACGAGCAGTTCAAAGCCATACGTCATCTTGCTCGTGAATACTGCAAAGTGTATGGAAGTTTTATTCAGACCATCGCGGCTTATGACATGCTATTTGCATCAACATTTTTAATTATGAGCTGGGGATGGAAACCTGTTGGAACGGGTTACGGAACTGTGACGTACCTTAGCAGTCATTTGAGTGCTATGGTCGCAACATATTTACTTGGGGCCATCTTCTCGCAGCAAGTAATGATATTGTTTATGAAACCTTCCCAATTGTGAATACAAATTAGCAATTTTGGCTGGATGATATAAGTTGATTAATTAATGGTCACAGATGCAGGATATTGGTGCTGCACTTGGCGAGAACAATAGCAGAAATGCAATCATCAAATTTTGGATCAATAATACAAAATGCTGTCTTGGAGGTATTGTCATTCCCATTAGTTTTCGCTCGTTGAATTGGGTAAGTACCTAGTTTATACAAAAAAACATATTCAAGTAACACGTTTGCTTGCTGCCGTTTATCTAAATATGATTAATAACTTGTAGGCTCTGAGCAATGTGCTGACGATATTTCTCGTTTGTGTGACCAACTGCGACTACCTTAATTTTTAAACCCTTTGAATCCCATAAACATGGCCGTATGACTATTAAATTAAATTCCGTAGTTCCTATTAGTAATATATTACTACATTAAATATATTATTAGATTGATGTAGCAGTATTTCCAGTGAATATTTTTATGCTTATTGATAAATCAATTTTGCGTATGATTGCTTGACACAAGTGTACTACAGCTATACGTCTGTAAAGGCTTATTTCGCCTGGTTAAGTGACGACTTGTGTTTGCACATCGAATCTGCAAGAACAACACATACGAACGAATAGGTCGCTACGCCGATATCATAAAGCAATGTCATATTATATTCGATTTGTATAAAGGTTGTAGAGAGACGAGAAATTGAACTCGGGGGGCAAAGTGCTCTCTGGCAAATCTTGCCAACTCCAACATTTGCAACAACAATAAAATTTTACATACTGTGGAAATAATCTTTTATTATTTCAATCACGTCTACCTGATAACATTAACCTGATGGTATATTACTCAATCCATCTAATTGCAAATGACAGGTCCCATTTCAGACAGTTTAGAAACATGCTCATCTCTCAAATGTTAAGTACATATCAATTGGTGCTAATTGTTATCGGAACTGGCGCGTGCATATAGGTACCAACAAATTTGGGCAAAGTTCGACATGCTGCAAACATGTTCTTGATAACCACAAGAGATCATCCCAATGCAGTTGGTGTGAATCGTTGGAATATTGAAGTGGAAAAACATGCATCAACTTTGACTGACGTGAAAATATGAATTAATATGTAATTTATTTACTTTGCCGGCTAAAACAAGCTCATGATGATTGATGAATTTATTTTTAATCAAGTATTCCGAAAGAATTATTGAGTGCACAGTGATGAACGATGATGCAACTTGTTATGCAAGTGCAATAAGAATAACATGAAATGTCATCGATTACAATAATGTCTCCTGCTACAATCTATGTCTCAATTATAATGTCAACTTCATCAATATTGATTGGCATACTCATTCCAGATTACAATAAACTTGTGCACAAGCTATAAATGTGTACATTAACGGCATGAATATATACCATGCAGAAACCCATTTCAATGGTCAGTCTATTCTTTTAGGCCACCGAAAAACATCAATCAAAGCAATGTCTCCGTTCCACATATTCGCACTAACAGTGATTCTGTTCTCCGCACGTGCGGGTAAGTAAATTTAACAAATAAAAACCACATATTTATATTTGTCAATGTGTTTGAATGTTCATTTCCTCTAGACGCAGCGTCATGCCCAGATGGTTGGACGCCCTACAGCGATGAATTATGCATCAGGACTTTCACCAACAACCTCCTTCCATTTGATGAGGCTAAGGCGTATTGTATATCATATGGTACTGAGCTTTCAACCTCATCACTAGTGATGGTCAAGGACGTAGGTCTGCAAGATTTTTTGGCAGATTTCACTCAAGACATTTTTGATAACATTTGGTTGGGGAGCCAGTACGACAACGTGTCATCCCAATTCAAATGGCTGGATGGCGAACCACTAACCTACACCAACTGGCAGGACGGGTATCCTACCAATAACACCGAATCCGATCATTGCATTGAAATGAAGCCATTAACCGCAGTCTCGGCCGCAAATGTGGATGGGAAATGGGCTGATGCTCCCTGCCGAAAACGAAATCTTGTAATGTGCCAGATGGACTTGACATGGACTCTAAAAGATACAATTGAGGAACTGAAACGATTAAGAAAGCAGCACGAAGACGACCTTATTGAAGTACGGAAGGAGCTGAACGAGACAAAACAAAATCTGGAGGCTGTTAACGCAAGAGTAGTTCCAGTTGGATCCATATATCTTGAATACTTCAACCAGTCAAGTCCTAGATCACTCTGGCCAGATCTGGAGTGGGAGGATATCACAGATACGTACGCTGGATTGTTCTTTCGAGCTGCGGGTGGAAACGCTGCTAGTTGGGGAACCACGCAGTTAGCATGCGCACCAAGGATCACTCAAATGGGCTACACGTGGCGAGATACCGTTGTATTTCCTGACCAGATCGATATACCGCCCGAGGGATGGTCAGAATTCTGTAATGTTGGTGTTAGCTTTTTGTCCGGATCGTCACGCTTTCGAGGACTACGTCTCAACACTGGGGGCTGTGAGGTGCGTCCGCAGAACCAAGCAATGCGTGTCTGGAGGCGGGCCAAATAAATATTACTAAACTTGTTGCTTCCACTTGTAATTGGTTGATTATAACTTTTAGCACAATATAAGTAACGGATACATAAAGTACTTTAAAAGTTTGGGTATTGGGCATGACAGGAATGCTGTCTTGTTTATTGTAAGTAAATCATTCTTTGACATGTTAAAATAATCATTGAAATCAATAAAGTATAGTACAAGTTCATATTACATATGCTATAATTTATGCGACGATGGCACCAATTGGTGCGAGTACATTTTCATGCACGGAAGGACGTTTTCCGTCACCGCACCGTATCATTTCTAATGTCTTGACGGTTTGGTAGCATCAGTCTTCACTGAGTTAACCGTGTACACTAACGCGTTCTAGGTAACGTTTTCGCAATGCACCAAGCAAGCAGAAAATGACCAAATAAAATATCAAACAAATCACAGAATTATGATATGGGTATTAAATTACCGGATAATAAACAGTGCTCGGTTCTGACGAAAATGGGTTGATGATTGACATTCCTGAGTGTGCTAAATATCTTAGCAAAAAATCGAAACCTTGCTGTAAAAGAACAGTTTAAAAATTCATATCATAGTTACCTACAAGTGTGGTTACGTTGATGTCAGCTAACTAAAACATACTCTGAAACTGTAAGGTAAGTAGTTATGTCCAAGATAATAACTTTTTAGATCAAAAGAGGAAACATGAAACGGTGTCAAGCAAGTGATTTCCATGGTATTTTAACAAATTTTAGAAATTCTTTTTTTCAAACTCAGGTAATGTGCACACTTGTCCTTATTGCTAGAATGCACTGCTATAGCGGAGTGGTCTACCGAGTAGTTTTGCGTCTTGTTACAACCGGACTCTATACTTCAGGAAATCCACAAGATTCGTTTGAGTTTGCCAAAGGTGTGCATTGCTATGTTTCTATTTAAGTGCCGGGTTTACCAACATTTGCAAACGAAATTTGCATGCTAGATTTCTTAACAAATTGACTCGGTACAGCAACAAATTATTTGGGAATAAAATCATATTTCAAATGTGTCAATTATTTTTAGATGCTCTCAACACCTGTGATACCAATAATTGTGACCGTCGACTTTCTTCTCTTCACGTTAATTCCTTCATTGATCGCAGCCCTTCAAGCAAATGTAAGCGAAACTTATCAAATACTTTTCGAAAATATTTCGTGGTTCCAGAAAGTTAGCAATGGTACCGAAATTTTACAGAACGTAATCGCCACTAACGCAATAACAAGGATTTGTTGTTTCAGTTTCCTACTTTTCATCAACTTATACCACAAAATTGAAGCCATTGCTATATTTATTCCAAATTATATGTTTTTCATAATCCGTATAAATTTGTCGACAGGCGTGCAGTGTCCTGATTTCATTTTTGGTGAGGCGTATAATCAATTTAGATCACCGTGTCCTTCGTATACATTTGAAACTATATGGGGTTATGGTTCCATCCGCTTTCATTTGTGACTTGCTGTACATTGTGATATTTATGATTATTCAATATAGAAGTTTCGGCACGGCAGACGGATCTCAAATTCTCGCCATCTCGCTACTAATCTCCATTATCAAACTGTTTTCCCTTGCCGCCATTTTCTCACAATTGGTAACAATTTGGTGTATTGAGCTCACCAAATTATAACTAAAATGTGAGGTGTTAATTGTTTGTCATTATTAATTTTCACAGATGCTGAGAATTTGATTTGCTCGTCCTGCAAACACTTACTGGATTAACGACACAAGTTGCTGAATCATGGGAAAAATATTTCCCATCAATTTTCAGTCGATTTATCATGTACGCTTGCAGACCTATTATTTTATATAAATCAAATTATTAATACATTTTACGATATCGTTGCAATGATTATGCTGATGATGTTTTCTTAGGCGTTAAGCGCAATCGTGGTAATTTTTTATCTCTCCGTGACACCGTGGTGTTAGAAACAAATCAACTGACGATTCAAAATTAGCGGAGGCTCTAATTATTAATTAAAGAGGTATTCACCTCTGCCAAAGCTGTTATCCGAACAACGCCACTTGTTATACCTACAAATCTGCTTAATAAACCGACAGTAATATTATCTGGAAGTTCTAGACATAAATTAAAAACAACACGAGGCAATACCTTCCGCCTACAAATATCGATTATGTTAGTTGTTTTTGTATAGGACAATGACAACTGCTTTTGTAATATTATATAAGCGCATGTTATTATTACAAAATAATAAATGCATACCTATACTACATCACAGCGTAGTATGAAATTAATTGGAACAGATAACATATTCCATATACACATACTCATCCAACATTACTTTGGGTCATCCAACTTTCATTTCACCAGACCAACAGACACGAGCATGTAAACAACTTGAATCAATTAACACACTTTCAAGTAGATTTCCGGGTTTAAACTACCGTGCATCGGAAAAAAACATCACATAACGTGGAGTGTATTCAGTCGTTCTAGGTAGAAGCAGACGGATGAGAACTATAAAACGTCAAATTATCCTGTCACAAATATCTTGCACCAAATCATGTCGAAATACATTTCCGCACTGGAGTGGTATTACAAAGCTGCCTACTACTGGTGCTTTGTTCCGTTTCGTATGGAGAAAAACTCGGACGGGAAATATACAGCGGAGCAGCATTGTGGCCAAAGGGTAAAATTCTTGTAATTTGCTAAATCTGTCGTACCTTTAGTATCTTACAAGAACCACTTTTTATTTTTTCTGATTTTATTTCTTCAGGTGATCTGCATTTTAATATATATCGCTCGCGCATATCATACAGTTAGCGAAGTGTACACAAGTTATAGACATTTGGCTGCGGCGGCAGACAAGAGCCCGGGAAATATTGTACATCATTTTGAACTAGCTTGTGTCTGCTCACGTGGATATATTTATCTACATACTATTCACGACAATTTCCTGAAGCGAAATTTACAAATAAGATTCCTGCAAACTTTAGCACGGTACTCCAGCCGCTACAGAGCCCGGAAATTTGGCAAATGTGTAAACCATTTATCATCTTCTAAAAATGTTACACAATATATCAATGTGTAAATAAAAGTTGGAGATAAAGTGCTGTGCTGTGAACACACCTTATTTTAAGGCTCTACAAAATATTAAATTTTAATCAGTAAAAACGTGATCAACAAGAGGGCTTTTTACATCATCTGATAGATCAATTTATGGAGTTTTCAGTGATGTGTAGGGTTTTGTTGTTGTTATAGCAGTCAGTAGTTAAAATAAGTCATTCATCAGTGATCAAATAAGGCATAGAATACAAATTATACATACGCCTAATATACACAACAACATTGGAATTCACCAAAAAGCTTATACCTATCCTGCCCGTGTTAAGTTGTCAGCCCGTGCCCAATTGACGATCCACACCTGCCGGCATACCAGAAGAAGTTATGCCACAGTACAATATAGCATGGGTGTGGCTATAAAAATATTACACCCAGCAACCTGTAAGACCGTTTAACGTTGGACCAAACTTATATTTATAGAATATTACAAATACTGTTCATTATAATTTGAATAGAATGGGTAAAACAATTGATGACCTGTGGAGGCTAATGACTGAGATCGGCACTGAGACACGTACGACCCGCACTGAAGTACAAGCAGCCCTACAAAGGATTGATTCCATTGAGAAAAAGTTTGATGAGAAGATCAGGTCATTGGAAACTCGGCAAGATGAGTTAGAGAAGCAAAAGGAAGCTACAGCGGATGTACATGACATAGCTAACAAAATCAGAGCAGAGCTTCAGGAAGAAAAGGAACAGGTGCTCCGAAAAAACAACATCATGATTTTCGGAATTCCAGAGAATCAGGATGGTGACTCATTATACAATGAGCTTATGTCCATCATTGCGGATCATATAAAAGTGGAGCCCTACACAGAAAGAGTTGGAAAACCCCAAGCAACACGAAACAGACCAATTCGAGTGTTTCTGCCACCTGGAACGAAACGAAACCTCCTTTTTAATTGCCGCCGCCTAAAGAACAATGAGAAATTCAAGAAGGTCTCTGTTTCTCACGATTTAACCAGAATACAGCGAGCAAACAGAAGTCCTATTAAAACAAGGTCAAGAGGCTTAGGAAACAACAGTCAGAAATCCATGGGAGAAAGGGGCATAATCCGTCAACGTGAAGATTCAACATCTGAAGAAGAAGGTGGTGATGATAATTCAGCAACTACAAAAAGGAGTAGAACTGACGACGGAAACCGAGATCAAGAAGAACCGGATCCCGTAGTTTTGGGAGAACAAATGCAGACAGAAAATAATTGACGAAAAGCCAAGAGTGTGCAGAGCCTGAATATCGGTTTACAGAATATGCGATCGGTAAACAATAAGGTTCACCAAGTACCTAATTTAGTTCATCATCAGAAAATTGACATTTTATGTATAACTGAGACATGGTTGGGAGAAAATGATGTGTTACCTCTACCTACTGGTTTTTCCGTGTATAGGGTTGACAGGTCAATAAACCGTGGTGGAGGTGTAGCAATAATTTATAAAAATTATTTTAAAGTAAATGTACTGAATTTAGACAGGTTGATAGGAGAATTCGCGCAGCCTACGTCACTTGAAATATTAGCTGTTACAGTTCAAGTTAAGTACCGTAAATCATTCGTTGTGATATGTATATATCGTACTGGCAATATTTCAAATGACATTGACAATTTAGATAAGCTATTTCGACACTTTCTTATCTCAAAAAAGAATATTATAATATGTGGGGATTTTAATATCAACCTTAAAAAGAACACTCTAAACTCAACTAGGCTAATCTCTGTGTCGGCAAAGCACGGATTTCAGCAAGTTGTTGAAGAATGTACCAGGGGAGATAGTTTATTGGACTTGTTCTTCATTAAAAAATGTAGTCAGGAAGTGACCAGCAGTGTTAATGTAGTTGATTTGTCGATCTCTGACCACAGGTTTGTACAGTGTTCTGTCACAAGCAAAGAGAAAGCTGACCGAGTCATGCAAGTTAAATTATATAATAAAGCCGACTGGGTCGGGATAGGCAAATATTTATCGGATCAGAACATTTTCAATGTGGATAGTCACGATATAAATGTGATAACGGATAATTTCTTAAACCACATGCGTGTTTGCCAAGATTCGTTTATTCCTTCCGCAAAAATAATTTGCAATCCGAAAAATCTTTTTAGATCTCAAAAAACAAAACGACTCATGCATATAAAAAATTATCACTATTTAAGATGGAAAGAAAATAAATTGACATGGCATAAATCTAAGATAAAACAGTACGACAAACTTATAAACAGTTCACTACGGCAAGACCTGATGAATAGAGTGCAAAATGGTATCAAAAGAGATGGTTTGTGGTCAACTTATACATCAATGTTTAACATTCATTTTAAAAAGCAAGGCAAGTTAGGTGGCAACATATGCCCGAATGAGATAAATAGGTATTATTGTACGATGGGTTTTGTTTCTGAAGAGGGTATATGCAATACAATTGATGAGTCTGTGGTACATAATAATCATAACGAACTGCTTTTCTCGGTAAAGAGTGTCACCCACAGCGAACTGTTTAACGCGTGGAAATGGTTGAGGAGAAAATTGTCAAAATCTAGCGATACAACTCATATTAGCAAATTTTTTCTGGATAAGGTATTATCGCATCCAAATGTACATAATGCGCTTCTTAATATTGTGCAAAGTTCATTTCAATCTGGTAGTGTGCCCGATTCATTAAAACTGGCACGGGTGGTACCTATTCCAAAAATTGAAAATGCATCTAAACCAACTGACTTTAGACCAATAGCACTTACCGCCAATGTACTATTGTTGATGGAGAAGATTTACCAAAAGAAATTAATGACGCATCTAGATGTACATCAGTCAATAAATTGTAATCAGTTTGGAGGTAGGAAAGGGCACTCAACGGAAATAGCTATGTTGGCAGCTAGTGATTTTGTGGTAAAAAACATTGACAAAGGGTTAGTGGCAGTTGTAGTATCAATTGATATGAGAAAAGCATTCGATTCAGTTCATAGGGAACTCTTACTGAAGAAATTAATATCAATGTATAGCATTTCAGACATTTGGCTACGTAGTTATTTGCAAAATAGGCAGCAATTTGTTCAGATCGAAGACCAAAAATCTGAGATAGTATACACATTAATTGGTTTACCGGCTGGCAGTATTTTGGGAGGAACACTTTTCACGCTGTACATTAATGACATGCCAAGTGTAGTAAAAGACGGTAAAGTAATTATGTTCGTAGATGATTCAAATCTGATTTTCGTTGGCCAATGTAAGAATTTAGAGGAGCTAAGAAACCAAATCGAAGATGACATGAAGAGGGTTAAACAGTATTTTAAAGCGAACATGCTAACAATAAATGATGATAAAACCAAAATGATAACGTTAAGCACGGGTAGAAAATCCTCCTCGTTAGATAATTTCTATTTCTTATTTGAAGGCATAGTGATAGAAAACAGTAAAACGTTAAAATGCTTAGGACTGATTTTTGACAGGAAATTAACTTGGAGACCACACATTGAGAAGTCTGCCACGATGTGTTATATTAGATTAAGAACATTGTACAAAATTAGGGATTCCTTCACACAGGATCAGTTAAAGCAATTAGGCAATTCGCTAATTTTGTCGGTACTAAATTATATGTTAGTGGTTGTTGGTACAACATGTGATAAATATGTCAATATAATGGACAAGGTACTGCGCACTCTTGCAAGAATGATTCTAAGGGTAAGGAAATTTGATAGTGTAGCACAACGAATATTGGACGATTTGAAATGGATGTTCACGAAAGAATTGTATGAATATAGACTATTGTGCATTATGTTTAAGATTTGTACAGATCAAAATGTTCCATATTTTAATGACTATTTTACTACGTCTGATTCTGTTCACCTGTACAATACAAGAAATAGCGGAAAGTATTCTTATGGTTATAAACCGCGTTTGGAGATTGGAAAGAGGGTTTTTAATTATAGGGGAGTGTTTTTATGGAACAAGTTGCCGGAAGATATTCGAGTTATCAAAAAGTACAAGATATTTAAGAAAAGGTTATCTGAATTCATGTTCAAGAATTATAAGCGGTAGAGATGAAACGTTGAATATTGTTATTATAATTAATTATATTAATTGTCTTGTTTCAAGGTTTGATTTACTTTTATTGTAAGTCCTACTTATATGTAGGCTATGTACTTTGATATTGAGCGATTTAGAAATGGTTGAATAAAACGTGACAATAAATAAATAAATACTGAAGTCACTCTGATGCCAAGTTTCAACACATTTCAGATCCTTTCGACTCCGGCATTATTCACTGCAGGATTGATCTTCTTTGTGGCATATACCGCATTTGCGGTTTTACACGCAACCATTGCACTGGATTCAAACGACATGCACGACCATCTCGTAGAACATTTCTTGTGGTTTCAGACAAACTATAAAAGCAATCTTACAACCGGATATCCTATAATTAGTTTATTGTACCGAATTGGATATTTTGCTTATTTCTTTGTAGTTACTTTGCACGAAATGATAGATCGTATTGCCCTTTTTATGCCATTCCTCATCTTGGCTGTCATAAGCCTGAATTATTCAAAAAGCATGAAATCTCGTAATTTTCGGCTAAAGCGGGGGTACGACCAATTTAAGTCGACATGTTGTCTGATACGATTTTACACGAAAGTTCACGGCAGCTTCCTTCAGGCCATAACAATATACGATATGTTATTTTCTGCAACATTTATAATTACTGATAAAGGGACACACGGAACGGGTGTTGGATACTTAGTATTCATTATTAGCCATTTCCTTGTTGTATTCACAACGTATTTACTCGGAGCGGTTTTCGCCCACCAGGTAAATATTCCAGTTGACCACTTTCGGGAACCATAATTGAATTCAAATGTCAAGTTTATTATTTAATTGCAGATGACCAGTATTCGAAGGACGATTGTGAGGGATAGAAACAGAAAAGCCATATTAACCTATGGGATTAGAAACAAAAGATGCTGTCTGAAGGGTTCTTCAATTTCTATTAATTTTAGCACATTGAGTTGGGTAAGATTTTTTTATTTTGTAGAAATTTTGGTGAAGGTTTTATCAGATCTATCGAACTTTAATTATATCGTATACTGTTATGAAGGCCATGAAGACAATGATGACTATCTATCTCGTTTGCGTTTCCAAATGTGGACATTAAAATCCTTAGACATGTTTCGAAAACGTCTCGGCAGGGGGTGAGGTGGGGTTTATAAACAATCTTATAAACTGCAATATACAATATACATACAATACTCAAGTTTGTCATAGATATATACATTTAAATGGAGTCTTGAGTAAATTATATTATAACATTTCATCAATTTAACAAACTCTTCCATTTGACAAAAACTTTGAATTTGCTAAATATGCTGTACGACATGATCGACGGTTATGGCAATCTAATACAGATCAAATACTTGCATGTCCTCCGATCAGCGATCAGTATTTTGCGTTTCTTTGTCATGTTAGATAATAATCGATATGTAATTAACTCTTGCGCGATTGACGAATATCTAATTTCCTCTCTTAAGCAAAATTGTTCCCCTTTATGGCTCGTCTCGCAATGTGCATTACAAAGACAAGTAACTGGTTTAAAAAAAAAAAAAAATGGTTAGTACGACATGGACCCCGTCCTGGGTTATTACCCATGAAGTGCCCAAGCTAAAGGAAGTTATGAGGTAAGGTAAGGATACATGGTGCCAAGGAATTCCTCTAACTAGGACAGTTTACGCGGTACCAGAGAAAAATCACTACTAGTTAACTGAATAGGGCTAAACAGCCAACTAAGTAGTAGAAAAAACTCCCGATACAATGTTGCCCAGCACCAGGGATCGAACCTGGGGAAGCATTGGACGAATATGGTACGGTAACCACTCCGCTATGCTGGCTGGGCTTTAGAAATAGTTCGCTATATCGATTTGCACGGACGACACACCAATACTCAAAGTTACCTTAGATATTCATGTGTATAATAATCGCAGCAAATCTGGACAGACGTCAATTTCTGCACTCGAAAATGAAAGTCGATCTGACAGAAATCTTCTCGTATTTTTCTGCGGCTGCTATTAAAATACCAAATGTAACCGTCTTTAAAGTATGACCAGCTACGTTACTCCACTCGAGCTGTATTACCAAATCGCTTATTATTTATGTTTTGTTCCGTTTCGTGTTAAAAAAGTAGCCAACGGGAAATATACCGTTGCACAAATCACACCTCAGAAGGTAAGGGTGCATTCAAATACACATCAATAAATTATTTTGTCATCTCAACAATTAAATAATTACTGACACTCGTTATGCGTTCATGGATTTACACATTCAGGTACTATGGACAATAATCTATATGGTACGAATATACAGCTACTTTGGCGTTGTCTACCGAACTACTTTGGCAATGATTGCAAGCAGACTGCACAGCCCAGGAAATCCGATAGCTCATTTCGAGTTTGTTCAAAGATCTACACTAATATATTTTTATTTAATTTTTGGTTGGACACACTTGCGTAGCCAATCCTTGCAAACCAAGTTCCTCAACACAGTGTCTCAGTACACTAACAATTATCCACCGCAGAAACACAGAAAATGGGTTAAGATTTCTATCGTTAAATTAATTTAATACAAGAACGATTTGAGCCACACTGTTGGCATGACGACTAGTGAATATGAGTGTCTTTGTATTAACATTACATGTACTATCAAGGCCTGGGACAAGGATTATATTGACGGCGTACTTTCTCGTCTTTGCACTAATTCCTGGAATATTATCGACCGTTCAAGCAGATTCTGATCAGGTCTATAGGTTTTTACATGGAATATTTTGTTTGGTTTCGGATTGCAATAGGAGACGAATCTTTATCCAATGCAGCCGACATTGGAGTTCTAGCCCGAATTGGATACTTCTTTTTCTATTTTTCAACCAATATATACAACACGCTTGACGCAACAAATCTTTTACTTCCTTTGGTGGCATTCTATGAAATTGGTCTGAATTTTTTCCACGGCTTACACTCTCATGAATTCCGGCTGAATGGTGCATATACACAATTCAAATCAATACGTCGTCTTGTGCGAGCGCATTCAGATGCGTACGGCTTTATCGTTTTATCGGCTGCTCTTTGTGATGTGATATTCGTAGCAATATTTCTGGTTATTAAATGGGAAAATTTTGGGACCACACACGGATTCACCATCTTTGCGGTATGGTTGTTGGTGTCCATTGAGATATTCCATTCATTGGCAGCAAGTTTTGCAGAACGGGTAACCGACATAAATGGTCTCTAATACCCCAAGAGTTAGCACGTCTGTGTTTAAGTCTGATAGTCTTGTAACATAATTTCATATTTCAGATGAAGGAGATTGGATATACCCGTCCTGGCTGCTGGCGCAAGAATGCAATCATCGCGTTTTGAAAAAAAAATTCCAGTTACGTCCTCAAAGCAAAAATTCTTCCCATTAATTGTCATTCGATATTCGAGGTATGATTACAAATATTTCAGCTATCGATAATTTTTGTAGAAAATTTATGACATGTTCTCTATTGACTTGACAGGCTTCATGTGTAGCCGTGACTATATTTCTCCTCACTGTGACTCCTGACGACCAGTGCTAATCATCGAAACCCAATTCATAAGAAAATAAAAAGTTCACCAAGTGTCTTCCCAAATTCAAGAGAAATGAATTCAGCGTGCAGATTAAAGCGTGTTTTACTACTACGGAACACCGGATGACATTATTAGTAACTATATTGCTGTACTCGCAACCCAGCCATTTACTCTCATCAGGTAACACACCGTATTCCACTCAATTACGAACGGCCCAAACATTTAGTATTAGATTCGTTGTTGAAGTTGCAGATGTTAAATATAAAAGAGGCACTCGAGAGCAAAATAAATAGAAACGCCATCATAAATTATTGTACTATCAGCACTAGTTGCTTTCTATAGGGAGCAGTAATTCCCGTTAATATCTGCTCCATAAATTGGCAAGTCCCATGTTCTACACAAGACGAAGTGAAGCTATGCCTTTGTAATATAGTCTTGAGTATATTTAATTCCATGTTTTGCAGGCCTTGAGCAACATGTTGACTATATTTCTCGTCTGCGTTGCAAACTGTGACGATCTAAATATTTAAGCATCTTCAATATGCTTATGAACCAATTTGACAACTGGCACGTGGATATTTTCATGTATTCTTTTGCAACATTCAACAACACTGAATCACATAAAATGTGAGCACATTCATAAACATTATTATATTATGCGCATTCAACGTATCGATTCATATCCGAAATATTTAACTTGTCAAAATTTAACCTGCCATACACCGACAACTAACTGCGACTTTCACTCAATTATGGTAAATGAGCACTCAAGAAAATTACGTATGATTTCCTAGCATTTTGGTAATTCCTTAAATAAGTCGATGTACGTCATGCCTCCATTTTTCATACATGTCATTGCTGCGGGTTGACGAAATTAAACTGATGGAGTATGTCTTTGTCACGTGGATACCTATATAAATTTCCCGTTTTGGTGAAGTGGTAACTTGAACTTCTAGCATGCTGAATGCTGCTATCGTGTATTTTCTCTTTACTTCTTGAAAATGTCAATTGTTAGTTCTTATGTATGTGTTTACAAAAGTCGCACTAACAGTATTAGTTTTTTGAAGTTCTCTTCCATGGTTCAATCATTCATTAATTTTCTGTCGCATCAGGGATACAAGTTATTCCAATTAGGATCGTTCTTCTGTTACATCAGCATAACTATTAGTGCTATACGTTGAATATTGTTTCCTGAACCAATATATTTCTACAATCGAATCTATTAAAGAATGAATAACTTAAACACAATAGCTGTTTTTGTAGCTACGTTGAGCGCATTCAATGCAGCTGGTAACATTCATCGCGCCAAACTATTCAATATCCTAAAAGCTTGTACCATTCATTTCACTCATTCCAGCGACTATCTTCCCACGTACAGGAATAAAATTTGGAACTCATATCATTCCACTTTCCTTGATAATTGTGGCGTATTCATGAACTGCGTTTCCTTACACACAAAAGCTGTAATGTTGGAAAAAATTAATTCATTGTATGGCGAGGAGGCATCGCGTGTTGAAATGCAATTTTTCAGTGGAAGCCTAATAAAAGCTGTAGGAATCGAATTTGTAAACTTTACCAAAACCTTAGATAAAGTTTTGCTCTTGCAAAAGTATAGCCCTGTTTGTACACTTCAGCTTCCAAACATTGTATTTGACACGGAATCATGGATGTATAAATTCTCGTATATTGACAATCGGTTCTGGCTTAAACAGGATTTAAAACGACAGGCCATAGCCGCTTCAAATAAATTTGCGCTTGTACCTCTACCGTTCTCCTGTGACCGACGTTGTACTGCAAAATACATTTTGTTACCGATGTACATTAACACCAGATGTTTCTTTCTAGAGCATCAAACGGGAAATATTTACATCAGTTTTGGAGATATGAAATCTGAACTACTATACCAATATGATGACGGAGTCGTATATGCTCGTAATGGTGTCGATTTATTGCAATCTCATTTCACTCATCTTGACGTCAAATTAAATACGGGAGGATGCTTTGATATGGAACTACAGCAACTGGACTATGTACATTGGGAAACATTCCAGCGCCAATCTATCCAACAAGGCGACTTGAAACACAAGATATTTGCCAAAAGCGATCATTTGTTGCCAGAGGGAAGCCGTTCGAAGTGGATTAAAAGTGGTTTCTTTCCAATGATTCGAGCATATCTTAACAATACAAAGCACTTTGATAAGTGTTTTGAGAAGATGTATGCTTACGACGCCGTTGTGGAAAGTTTGCACACGGCACGCAGACGGACCAACAAGTATCTTCCGTACGGGCAGAGTGTAAATGACGGCGGCTTTAAATACTTAATTATGGTTGGTAAGGGACACAATCGGCAAACATCGGGTAGCCTGGATTCCCTCCTCCTTCCCCTCTCTTGTCAAATATGGTTCATGTTTCTGGTTACATTCCTGTGCATTTGTGGCATTATTGTTGGAAGCAATGACGTAACATCATTCCGCGATGGTATATTTTGGCTTATTGCATCGATATTGGAACAAGGGGACGACGGAAGCATATTTAGATGTAAAATTTGTTCTGTACACTTGCTGCTCTGGCTGCTTTTGGGAAACTTTATGAGAAATTTTTACACGTCCACTATGTATTCAGATATGACCGCGCAGAAGGATCCGTCTTGGCTGCCAACATCACTGTCAAGTGCAACAAATGCTTATCAAAATACAAATGGTACGCTTCCTATAATTCGACTTGCCACAATACTTTCTACGTATCTCGCAATGTTTTCTGAGTACAACACCGCTTATATAGCGGACCATGCGGCTTTGGTCAGACGGCTTGAAGGATATCTAGCTAACGCATTTGCTTTGAACACCTGCAATGACTTTCATTTAATGGCTACCTCTGAAATGTTTGGCTATGAACAAATCTGTTTCACAGCCAACTGTGACCACATGGCCAAGGAAATAACACCTGCGGATAACGCGTTGGTTTACTACACAAGCAAAGAAGTGGAGGATAACGTGTGGATAAGACATCTTGCTCCGTTGATTGGTAATCGAATTATTTATGATAATAATGAGGAGGCGTTTCTCGGGACTCGCGTACTATACAAAGTCGCAACGGAAACCATATACAATGAATTGGTTCTTAAATACATTGGCTCGCTTTACAGTTCAGGTATCATGTGCTATTTGGATGAGATAATTTACGCGTCGTACGAATTTGCCATCCAGCTCAAAAACATAACTCAAGAAAGTGGATATGACATAGGAATAAATGCTGCGAGCTACTCGAGACAATTTGTGGAGTATGAATTTAGACGGATACGAACAACTGCCAAATCAGTGCTGCACAAAAAGATTATTCCGGAAGCGATAAAAGAATCAGATATGGATTTGCTTTCCGTCTCCCTGACAGATTTTAATGCCTGTTGGAAGCTTTATGTTTTGTTTGTTGCATCATCTGCAGCTGTAATGGTGCTTGAGATTGTTCAGAGCGTGTGTGTCAAGAAATGTCATTCACGGAAATGTCGTCAAGATAGGAAAATGTCGTCATTAAAGCTCGTGTTGGGAATTTTGTATCTGGGGATAAGCTAAAATTACTAAGATATACATTTTAGTTTCATTTGACCAACTTTTTTAAATCTACCATTCCCAACTTTTAGTTTTCCAAAATATTTTTTTTAATTGGGAAGTAAATGTAAATGCTAGCTTACTATGGGTTGTGCTATATTACGTGAATCCAAACTAAATGATAACACCTGCAAATAAAGCCATTATTCATAAATATATCAAAGCGGTACGTTATTTCATATGTAAAGAATACATATGTACTTATGCATGAGTAAAAATGCCGCACATATATTCTACTCAATCCAATGAACTCTACCATTTCGTGCCATTTCCATCCATCCTCTCAGGCCATTTGATAGAAGTGTGCTTCTTACTACATTGACAAATGCAAATACTCTCATTCCATTTCATTAATCCTCATAGTTTTGCCTTGTCAATTCTTCCAGCGCATCCGTTGTTAGTGCATGATGTTGACCAATGTATGATTGCGGCTTAGATGAAAACTCAACTAGTTTTACTCTAATAATCTGTCAGGAGACGGACAATATAATAAGTTATTTTCGACGGCGGCAGAAATCACATGTCAGAAGTACTGGAAGCTGTAAGTTAGCAGTTAGCTACTGGCGACGGTTGAGTAGTAGAGGACCTAATTAACATGTAGGAATATTAACAAAATACGACACACATAAGAAAAAAAGGAATTGCTCCACCGGGGTATGTTGTGACCCAAATAATACTGATAGAACTAAATATATACGAAATTTAGATAACAAGTCAAAATAAAAATTGTTGTTTTCGTCCTCACAAATTTTCCGGGAATATTAATGAACACAGTTTGTTTGCAGATAATGGATACGGAAATGTCAGCCGCATTTGTGCAACATGATGTATTACTTGCGACACGCTCTTGACAACGCTGGGAGTAAACCGCAAGCAACGATCGTTTTCATGCCACTAGGTAAGTGATTTCGGATTATATGTAATTGTAGTATGTTCAAATGCACCAGATTGCAAATGGAGTTACTGCATTCCGTTGAGATAACAGCAGCAATGATATTTCTTAGCTAAGTTGTCACGTACAATGCAGCGGATCGCTTCAGCATCGTACCTGTATTGTGCCTCACCCCTCTCATTGATACTTTATTTGGGGACTGTGTCATGGCGAGGAGGATTTTTTTCTCAACGTCGGTTTATTTTCGGCCGATTTCAAAACCGGGCGTGGTGACCAAGGTGCTAAAGTCTCGGACCTTTTTGCTGTTATGCTTATCGGGTTCGAATGCGGGGGAGAGCAATTTTTGAGGGGTAAAATAGTTTTTGCTAATTTTTTCTCCGGTTTATAAGCATATAACGCATAAAAAAGTTCATTGATAATTACTCGTCACATCCTTGTGCACATTGTGTAAATTTTTCATGGATGCCTTATCATGTAAAATATTGGTTGTACGCACAAGACTACATGAATTGTTGTATGAGCAACATGGAAAATTTACACAATGTGCACAAGGATGTGACGAGTAATTTTTAATGAACTTTTTTATGTGTTGTATGCTTAAAAATTAGAGAAAAAATTAGCAAAAACTATTTACCCCTCTAAAGTTGCTCTCGAACCCGAAAAGCATAATACCAAAAATGTCGGAGACTTTAGCACTTTGGTGACGAAGCCGGTTTTTGAAATCGCCCAAAAATAAACCGACGTTGAGAAAAAAATCTCCCTCACCATGACACAGTCCCCCAAAAAAGTATCAATGAGAGGGGTGAGGCACAATAACTGAAAATTGGCTTGAGTCAGTAGTCAAAGTTAATACTTGTATCGATTACGATATATATACGACAGCCCGTGCCTAGTAAACATATTCAATAAAATGGGATATAATATTTAACTGAAAGTCAAATATAACTTGACGTATCAAGCGAGCACATAATTTTGGATGGTGACGACACTATCATATGAAAAGTATATACCAACGTGACTCTACCATGACTGCTAACTCGGGAATCCCCTCTGGTGAGAAACATTAATATGATGAAAGTGTATAGAGCTTATCATGGTACGTGCCTTTCATTCGTACTTGTTTTCTAATCGCATAGCACATTATTAATAGAATATAATATTGGCACAAAATCTTTTTTAAATTTATGTTGCGAATGTTTTACTTGTTCGAGGTCATCACGCAACTCCGTGACAGTATTTATTTTCTAATTGTTTGCAGAAAACTTACAAATATGATTTGATGTTTTTAGCTCTCTTCCTGTCGCAAAGTATCAGCACTTCAAGTTTAAATTTAGGAAAATTTCAATACCGAATTTGCAAATGGCCTGATTCACATATGTGCCAAGATTGAACAAAATCGGTCATCCTGGAGAAAAGTTATAGTGTTTACAGGCACACAGGTTAACAGACAAACAAACAGACAAATGATCAATTGCAATAACTACCTTTATAAGAAGGACACCGATGTTTATGAGAAATCATATTCTTTAATACTGTCTCAAGTGCTCTGAGACTTTGTATGCGGACGAATTGGGCAAAGATAAGTCGAATTCTGCTCATGTAAAAAGTCATATTTTGTGTCATATGTCATATTACCTGTAATATTTCACATATTTCTGGAAAATTGACTTAAAATCACGTATACTTTGAAGGAGTGAAAAAAGCATAGAATATGCTTTTATAAGCCGAAATTTAATTATTATTTATTAAGAAACTAGTAAGGTGTAACCTTTAATATATAACTACCGGAAAAGTGATGAATGCAAAAATAGCAAATTTTGATCACATTTGACCATTATAGTACGTTTTTGAGGCTCAATTTGAGCATCGCCATCAATTTATAGCATAAAAATTTTGACAACTGGGGGCCCCCATACCTTCCACGGCCCTCGCCACCGCCAGGTGACCGAATTGACCCATGGTGCCGTGGCAAAAAATGATCGCCTTGAACTCGTCTATCGATTCACACAATAAAAATTTTTGACGACTTGGTCACCCACCACCACCCTCCACTTCGACCCCCCTACTTCCGGTCAGTGACGAGGTGCGTGGCTGAAAATCAATATGGATCATCCCCTTATGCCAATGTATATGTGTACCAAATTTGAGCCAAATCCGTCAACGCGAACGGGAGTTAGAGTGTTGACGGACAGACAGACAGACAGACAGACAGACGGACAGACAGACAGACAGACAGACAAACAGATCAATCGCTATAACTACCTTTCAAGCATTTCATGCTTCCGGTAGTTAATAACACAAAATGAGTACTAATATCGACGTTTTCTTTCGTTTCAACAAAGCCATGATACCATATTTGGATTCTCGTTATTTTTCTGTAAAGTTTGATTGAATTGACACTTGTTTTTAGTAAGTAACAGATCGTGCATACATTTGTAAACATGAAATTTGCCTTTTTGAAGCTTTTTCATTTCAGCAATAAATGAATTATTTGCCCACGCCCGTTTTCTTTGTACACGTGAAGAAAATCATTTCAGACACATTTAGGGAAATTTGAGGTTCTTAAATGTTCTCCGTAATTCTACAGTCGTCTTACATTCTCAACCCGCTGCGCAGTATATTTGCCGCAAGTGAATAAAGAACAATGGCAGAAATATGGAAGATAAAATGTATTCGTATTACATTTTGTGTGTTAACAACAGGATGACAAACCAACAATTTTACGCAAATTCTTTGATTGTAGGACGCATATTTTTTATCATAAACAATTCATGTGACTGGACATGTTTTTATTTCCCTTGCTTCAAGATTTTAGATTATGCAAAACCGAGATTCTCAAAGCTTTTATTGTTATAATACCGAATAAAACTTAAGCAAGCTACACATTTTGAAGGCAGAAGTAAACAATGAGAAAGTGACGGCGCTAGAACCATACGTGTAATTGCATTGCATTCCTGGTACCACATAACCCTATCGCCGCAAACAGGCATGCTAACGGTAACATGAACAGAAATAGATTCTCAGCCACTCAAAAAAGGACACTGATGAAACGTATTCAGGTGTGAACACTGTTAGTTTCATCTCACAAATACACAAACTTAAAATTGTGTGCCGTGGTCAGTGCATGACTCTCATAACATCCGGAAAAATCTGTATTTCAATACAATGCACTCATGGTGAAAAAAGGTCACGAAGGGATTGTTTCTAAAAATATAGATTCCGTTCACATTATGGACGAGAACAAATGACGCAGGTTGTTTACCTCAAGACGGCATCCGACCACAGCAACACTGTGGATTTATCTTGCTTTCGTTCCCCATAACCCCATCATATGTGGGCGTGCTATGTGAAATAATTGAGTATGTTGCACGGTGCGGACAAAACTAGTGTTCATGTAAGGTGGATGAACATGTCAAAAACGCCGTATGCCTGTGATACCTAACTGCAAACTTTTTTTCCTTTTCTGTAAGCCGTGTTAAGACTACGATGCTATCACATTGTAACAGCAATAACAGCAAACAAGATGTACCTATAAATACATGTTATGACTTCCATCATTTGCGTCACAACTTGCCGGTGTAAAGGCTGATCCAGCTTTTCCACGTCATCTCATAGCCGAGCCGAACTCCCATCAGCAAGCAATCCATTTGCTCTGTGCCGGCAAACTTTCACAGCTTACTAACGTTTAAAGCAAAACTGATATCGTCGACTATTTTATCAGGATGGGTGGTGTCAGGAGCGCAATTTCAATCTTGGTGATTATCTCCTTTGTCATGATGTCTTTATTGGACGAGGTAAGAAAAACAGTTTGTTTCCTGATAGTTATTTGGCATTTTCTGGCGTTCCTACACGATTGAATGTGATAATCTTAAAATGGGTCTTGATTGCAGAAATATTCCATTGTAACGTTTTTTCTTTTCTTTTTCGAATCTTTTCAGGCGACATCAGCTCACAACTGCTACGAGGATAGCTGCAAAAGCAATTGCGCTAAAAGGTTTCCGTGTGGAAAATTCTTTTCGTGTTGTAGGAAAGTCAACATACCAAAAGCTGGACTCAGTGGTTCGTACTGCATTTGTTGTCCCAAACTAGCATTTGACGAGAAATGCCCTTCTTACCCGAATTTCGGCACTGCATTTACTGTCATTCACAGTAATCTAAGGGTTTGTTCATGTCAACCAACCGACAAAGAGTTGTCCGACTATTTCTACACGCAGTGTAGGAGGGAAAAGCCCACGTGCTAACCATAGTTTTCAGCCGACATAGGTAGCTGTGTAGTGTTTTCCTGTCGCAATGCGCATTTTATTACCCAGTCCCCGAGCGCTGCGTCTGTCCTTCGAAAATCTTTAGATTTCTTGGGTGCATAGTTTATCTTTATAGTTTCCGTTAGCCGTAAATATTTTCATTTCGTTTTTAATAATTTTATAATGTTACGATGAAAATGAATATTTTTAAATAAATTACAAATATAATTTTATTATCCAAATCATTTAATATGTAAAAAATGGTTTTTCCAAACGCGTATGTGCATTTCCTATTTATTGCAAATTATTTTCTGCTATCTCTTTGGACGGTGTACTGTACCAAAAGAAACGCAGCAGCCACCAACCTGCTCGGATATAGTAATTGTCCATGCTAAACGCATATTATCAATTCCATGTACGTCACAATAGGTTTTTATTTTATTTTGGGCCTCCACATCTGAACACCAAGAGGATCACTCTGCAGCTTAAATTATATCTAACAGGTCATTAGAAATTCCAACCAAATCAACTTTATAGAAGTTTCATAACGCATCCCCCACATTTATTGTCACCTCCGACATCTCTGTGTAATTCAATGCAAACATAGTACAAAATGGCATTGCATGCCATTGACACTGTATTAGCAAAAGATGCATAATTGTAAATAAAGTAATTGCTGAAATATTTTAAGCCTCCACCGGATTCATGATGATTAACATTGTCTCGGATGCGGTGATACATGCCTCATCAACAAGGTATGTAGGGATACATTCCAGCACCAATAACATCCACAACAGATTTTATTGTTGAGTTTATGTTCAATGTCTAGGATGGCAATAACTCTGAATGTCAATTAATTTAGCACGTATAATTATTTATTGATAAGGAATGGAAACCTACCTTATCAGGGCATGGTGACGTAACTATGACCACGTAGAAGATGATTAATTAAATTTTGTTCCATGATATTCAAAAATAATAATATTAGCGATTTTATCTATCGTTGTATATGTATTTGTGAATAATAATTTACTCGCATGAAGCTTTATTTATGTTGACAGCAGTCAATCATTCTAATACTACGTAATATGTATGTGCAGTGCCCGCAAATTCATTTTTGTAGATTTCGTAAAGAGAAAGAATGACATCAACGACAAACTAAAATAGCACGAACGGAAATGCAAGGTACACTGATATCCAAATGGAACAAACATTTGTACTTGACGTCAACTATTCAAGCAGTTTTGTATTCTGAGTAGGGTTTCCATATCAATAGCTTATCAATAGCTTATCAATAGTAGAAATTATCAATATCTTATCAATATATTGATAACAGAAATATTTTTCCACCATAAGTTTTGAGCCCAATACATAAATATTTTCTCCTAACATTGTCCCCCATATAAAATCATGTTGGTTCGGAGATGTAAATCCGGTGCAAGCATTTTATGACCATAAATTTGGAACTTATTCTTGCGGAGTGTAAGCTTTTTCATGTCCATCCGTCTATATCATCACTATTTTCCTAAATCTCGCTTCTTACAAGGGAAGGTATCGATGTTAGGGCGCCCGGATGGGCTGCCAATTGTGTCACGTACGTAATCAGCCATGCTGAAAACATTGGAAAAGTCAGATTTTGCGGAATACCAAGGCGTAAGCTTCCACACGCGAATCAACGGAGAAAGGCGGTGTTCTCGGGATTGATTGGCATAATCCAAATGGCTTGACTTGATGCTAGTTTGAATTTTAACGCTAGCTATGAAATCCTAAAATAATCTATAGAATGTTGTTTTGTATTATCTTTTGAAACACTTTCCCAAAGTGGAACAAATTGTCACTTAAATGTGTTCAGCCAAGCTCCACAATGATTCAAAACGTATGAATATTGCTTTCAAGTTGTCCTACGCATTATCACTAAATATTTTATATTAAGCTAATTGTCAACAAAACACCATTTCAGGTAATAAACTTTAGTAGATCCAATGGACAATTCAGGGATGAATTTCGAAATAGAATACTTGGATTATGCCAATCCATCCCGAGAACACCGCCTTTCTCCGTTGATTTGCGTGTGGAAGCTTACGCCTTGGTATTCCGCAAATTCTGACTTTTCCAACGTTTTCAGCATCGCTGATTACGTACGTGACACAATTGGCAGCCCATCCGGGCGCCCTAACATCGATATCTTCCCTTGTTAGGTTAATAACGTGTACTTTATTGCATCTGCATCAATAATAACAGCAATATGGTTTTACATATGAAAAGTGCCACATGTGCGAATGAAAATGAGTAGTATAAATAGTGTACGTTAATAAGTTGCGAGATGACATTAATCTGGCAAACAAAGTATTGAAACAAAAATTGCAAATTATAAATGAAGTAAATGTGACAAGTCTTAAAAGATACAAAAGACAAGTTACACTAGTTAGCACTTTGCAGCTCATCAATTAAATAATTATCAGCGCAAGCATTTATTTTTTCAATACAAATGAGCACGGTCACAAACTTCTTCCCGTCTATCGTGTGTGCGTGGCGCACTCCATCCCATAGAATACCAAAGGCAAACAAATAAATGCACGCGTGGTTTTAAAAAAATATGGGACAATAAGGAAGAACTTTTTTACATTGCGGACGCAGCATTACAATACAGCAGTCTTGTCAATATATTGATAAGGTATTGATAAGGAATGCGAATGAAATATTGATAAGCTATCAATATCTGATATTGATATGGAAACCCTAATTCTGAGGCATATGTGAAACTATCACTCTGAGAAATATTTATTCACGATATTTAAGTTGCGAAATTTAAATATACATTGCATCACCAAGATTGCCTTCCAATAACACATTCACACATTAGTTTAGCTAATACGACGACAAGAAAATGGTTGATATCTTGATCCTGTTACCCATAATATACCAACAATGGAGGGCAACATAGCCGATGAAATTATTTGTTTTCCGATATTACCCAGACATTTCAACTCTATTTTCAGGTAAATCATTTTTTTGAAGCCTCAGGAAACTGTTTGTAAGAAACTAGTAAAGTCGTGTGTCCAATTTACAGGTCTAAGAATTAAGTATCTTTTTTAAATATTTGAAGTCCCCGGATATGCAATGAAAAGGCCAGCAATACAATATGTTACTTTGATTCATATCATGGTCAGCCTTCATTATTACCCACGCTTACCGCTTGGAATTCCTAAGGATCAGACTCGCTCTAAATTGTGTTACATGATGATGGTGTGTTGACGTGCTGGTTCGAAACCTTCTAACTTTGCGTTCTACCGGTACACCCGAAAGGCCTCGAGTGAAAATGACGTATACAGAGGGTGATTTTTCAAACTGTGAATAGCTTTGAGGTTAAATAAAATCATTTTAACTAAGTGTTAGGCACTCACCCCAATGACAGAATAAATCCTTGGGTATTCAAGTTTTGTTAGCACTTTTGATTTTTCGAAGCCCATAAATTTTGAGGCCCTTTTTGGAATAGCTTTGTGTGATTCTTCTTAAGCCACTTTCCAAGGCCCTTCCATCTCACCTGCCTTGCGTCTTACAAGTCTGTAGTTCAGATGCGTATCACGTAACACGTTCTTCGAGATTATTTCTAGAGATTAGGTAGGAATGTCTAGTTTATGGGGGTCCGTTACACTGAATTTTTATGTAACCCTCTTGGCACGCGCCAAGGTTATCTTGCCAATGTAAGAGGATGCCACGATGTGATACAGGTACGCATGTGTGGCGTCTTCACTGTACACGGTGTGGACGTGCCTCTACAGCAAAAGATCTCAAACATAACCCATGTATCACTGTGAAAGGATTTCTATCTTTGAGGCAGTTACATGTCATAAAAGAGCACCGCGGCCCCCAACGACATCACAGACCATCACATCCTCAAGCAACTTTTTCCTTTTTGTAACCTTCCAGATAATCCACTTCTAATTTCCCATTGGAATAGCAGAGTTGTCTAGTTCCTTCACAATCGTGAAGAGTAAGGCGGACATCGCCTAAAGACACCAAGCTCGATCTTCTAACCCGACATTTGAGCCTCGTACATCATGGCAAAGGTTGACTTCCGGTTTGGCTTATGTGAAGCTTCCAGGTCATATACAGACCCCATTTTAGCTCTTTTTTCTTAAACTCTTCGTGGATTATGTTTTGGGACACGCCAAATATACTTGCCGTCCCTGTATGTGTTCAAGGGAGTTCCTTGGCTGAATATATGATCACCTTCCGGATGAGAGCAGAGATAGGTTGGCTTGTGCTTCTGGAGGCATGACTAGCATGGGAGCTCGCACTTGTTGACTTTTACTAACCGAACTGATCACAGTTGGCATATAGTACACGGAAATCCCGTATAACATGGTTCGATATTGACTACGAAAACCCTTGGAAAGCACCTAAATTGCTTTCTCCACTTCCGCTGACCTACTGGGCTCCATTTTGATGGACTTCGAAAAATGAAAATTGCAAAAAAAACTTCAGCTCTCCAGGATTCATTCTGTCATTGGAGTGAATGCCTAACACATAGTTAAAATGGTTTTATTTAACCTCAAAGCCATTCACATTTAGAAAAAACACCCTCTGTACTTGATACCCGTACCAATTTTCTTCGTTTTGTATTTATCTGGCAAATAGTACTAGATTGATGACATGCTCTCGTCCGTAGTCGCCACTTGACATAACCATATTACTAAAGTTGTACATATAACATGCATTGTTCAATTATAGTTGAGCATACGGCATATCTGATTTTGTCGTTTTCTCCGTTTCTAGTAATTACATTTCGATTATAGGCGTTACAAAGGTTTTAGTATTAGTTTCGTAACAATTAGTTCTTTCGCAATTTTTGATGGCATGGAATGACGACCAACGTTGCGGTAGTTTGCCTTGTTAAAGGAAAGAGGAAATATATTATTGTTGATATTTCCAGACAATCAAATATGGGAGATGTCACAATGTCCAATGAAAGCAAATTTTAGATATCCTTATTTGATGAAACTCTACGCTAAAATATAATGCGTTTTGTTTTGTCTATACCACAAATTGTGGTCCACAATATTATATAATAATATATGATTTAACTTCTCTTGTCTTAACAACGATAAACTTCAGCAAACTATTTAGCATTTGTTTGCACTCATAACAAAATCTAAGGCAGAAGTTTTGACTCTTGTCACACTCGTACATTCATTTCAATCTGTCTAATTCTACAACAAGCATTAAAAACTTTAAATTTTATCACAGTTCACAAACATTCCAGTTCACAAACCCCGCAGGGCTGACAAAGTTACACAGCGTGAAAGTTGAAACAGGCTACAAAACTGAGAGTTAGAAACCGGTATTATATTTGAGTATATATATTGGCTACCTTGAATATTATCAGGCACGAATGAGTGACCCAGCAATGGAACTATCAAGAAAGTCATTGTCAGTCAATACACTGTTATGTACGATAGATCAATTAATATTCCACCATATATTGGGTACCATTTCCAGCTGGGTACAGAAAACTGAAAATTTCCCTTTAAACTACACCCTATTTGAAAATGCGGAAGGGTACAGAGAGGGTAACGAAATGTTTTCAAGCGACGTAAAGGACTATCTCCCCAATGATGAGGAATTTATACATCGGCACGACGCACTTATAGCCAAGGTTATGTGAATGGTACCATGCATGTGGATTTTGGATCCAGAACTGTTGAGAAGCTATTTTGTAATACGTAAAATGGAGAGTAAAATGCTGAGTCAATGCATGGTTTTGATACTTTCTTTGGCAAGCAGTTTGCTGAGAAAAATAATATTGGCAACATCACAACGTATATCCTGGATTTGCCAATTATACTTACCAATAAGTAAACTGTATGGCTACTTTAGACTTTTGAATACAATGTACCAATGTTTCATTTGTTTGCAAATCTAGGAACATCTACAGACATTGAAAAATTGAGAATAACGCTGTTTTGACGTATCTCTCTTGAGAATATGGCAGTTGAAATGTTAAATTAAATATACAATTTTATTTGGTTAATTGAAATAAGTTTTTGATCTTGAGACAACGTAATATTATCTTCCTAAGCAAGGCTACGTTTTACGATGCATTAGTTAGGTCTTATGCAAATGATACTTATTTGTAGGGAGAACCGTTTAAAATATGGAATTGGGACTTGAAAAGGAGCGCAATGAATGAGTAGCGGACATACCAAAAACATGTAAAATCCCGGGAAACTTTGCTCCAATTCAGGGTTGATCAATATGAGACGATGAAATGTAGACGAAGTAATGCTCATAATAATGATACTCATCCTTTGCATCCTTACTTATTTTTACATAACCGGTTTGTTATGTTAGCATGGCGATGAGGTCTCGTAAGATATAATTACGGTAAACGACAGTGGAAAAATTATGGAGTTTTTAGAATACAAAATACATCCAATATGACTTGATATGTTATTTTCTCATTCTGAAATTTCTTATTCCATAACTGGCGACAAAAATAGATGCTTATGAGGCAATATTACTCTTCACTGCATGCAATTTTAACCGTAATTGAATTGTACCTACATTGGATAGTTATGGGAGATGTACTAGCATGGCTTCAGAGGCCATAATTATTTTATTAGTGTTAAGTGGTTTTGGGTAATAAACTCATATTATTAGCGCGTGTGGCTAATAAAAAAACTTAAGCTGTCTGGGACAACTTTCAGGTCAGTGGTTACGTCAAATCAAACTACCCACCGTCTGGTTTTCTAGTTAACGCTAACACATATTTGGTGGTCACACTGCTGATATTTAACACCTCTCTCGCATGCATGACTTGGTTCAAGTTTTAGTAAAGCCAATTTCCAGAAAAAGCTAAAAACTTCAAACTGGGTGTCCTGTTGCAGTAAATACACTTCATCCGGGAACCAATTTGTTCCCATTTTCAATTTCTTTGTTTAAATGCTCGAAATATAGGAACAGAGTTTCGATATTTGCAATGCTCCTTGCCGAGAATCTGTGGTCCTTGCTGGTGAAGCAATTAAAAATCAACCAGCGGCTTACCCACTTTCCTTTTGAATACAGTGAAGACAAGAACACAATTGTGTGTGCAAATTCGGACACCATTAGAGCCTGCACCGTAAAAGCCTGCATAATAACAATGTACGCACTTATATTGACCATGCAAACAATTGCGTACCGGACCGAATTTTCCATCGCGGACCACGCCCAAACGCTGTTGATAATTGTGACCTTTGCAGGAAATGGTATTATTTTCCGGTATATTCACCAGCACAGAGAAACTATTGCAAACATATACAACTCTATGGCTCGATTCGAGAAATCCGTTAATCGTAAGATTCAGATTTGATTTTTTAAGAGTTACTACTAAATCATCAATGGTTTATAATATATATGTATCGATTATGAATTCTAGGCAGGATGTGGAGCCCAAATTCCGGTCTTGCGGGCAAAAGGGCCCGAAAGGTCATCCGTCCATACTTGACCGCAACAATTTACGGCTGCGTTTTAGGTGCACTTTATTATTGGTACAATACTTGTTTCCCGGGGTTTCTTGGATTCATGTTGCTGGAAGAATGCGGTGTCAACGGAAAGCTCGGAATTGCGGCCAAGATCGGACTTATCATTCTCACAATGTGGATATGGGTATTTGGCTTCAGCATTTCGACGTTTGTGCTCTCTCAATTGGTCTATTGCCTACCACACTGCATAACCAACTATCTCCTTCTTAGTCAGAAGTTGTGCCAAGAAAGCAACCATGGATCCATCAAAATGTACACACAAATTCGAATCATCATGGCAAGGATTAATGAAGTATGTTTGAAAATTAATCTGATCGTTGTTGCCTCAACTACAATAATTCTCCCATTTGTGTTTCGCATAATGCTCAATTTCCAAGAGACGTCCACTCTGCATTTAATCTTTGTATTTAATGCAATTGTAACACGCGGTCAGGTTGTGCGACATGCATATGTCGAAATGGGAAGCGTTTTCTCCACTTCGGAAGAAACGGTCGCCCAAATTGCAGGGCTGGTTAATGGACCAAGAAGCAAAATGCATGGTAAAAGGCTGCGGCGAATGGTAACTGCTGCACTACCAACATTGAAAGTAAAGTTGGGTCCCGACAACTTTTTCGATAAAATGTTTATCGCTACTAACATCAATATCATTATAACTCACACTGTTAGCCTCTTATTGCTTTAAGGGTGTATGTGTCTCAAAAGAAATCCTGGTATTGAAAACGATATTTTGCGCGACACACCCTGCAAGAATAGTAATGCTTGCATCATAACATGTTTACCTTACAATGGATAGCACGTATATTGTTTAACTTATATTGACCAATTCTTTTCTGAGTAACTATGTTGCGCAATTATTTAATTGATTCGTAAAACATGTGTACTATATGTGTAATATAAATAAAATGCGTCCCAACGACAATGTCTTCTTTAACATGACTTTCTTTACTAATGTGAATGAAATCGGCTCCAAACGTGCCATATGAAATCGCTACAACATATTATCTCGAATAATCTCTAGACTAATTCTAGGCTGATCGTGATCACAAATGTGTTCTCTTGGCTGTGGATTTAGGTAAAAACATTTTTGTTTTCAATTACTAATGTTATACTTGTCGTCATGAATTACGCTTCACGTCGATTTGTTACGGGATCAGTTATAGAAATTTATTATACGAGAGCTCGCCTTAATAATATTGGTAGCAGAAAACATATTACGAAATTGAAATTATGTAGTCTCTGCTTATACATGGGTAAGAGACACATATGTATATTTAGACACAAGAGTAAAAGTCATTCCATATTTATACCGTGCTCGGGTTAGCATTATTTTAAGAACATCAACTTATGAAAAGGGCTATTAGGGAAATATGTTAAGGCGCCATCCACTAATATTGTATGAACGAACTATATTGCTCAATTATGTTTCAAGATTATCGAAGCATTGGCAAGTATTGAATCTTTTATATTGTCGCATAGTAGATCGGGTTATACAAGATGACTGTCACGCAACTGCGCACTAAAGTTAAAAGGCGGACAATTCGTGAGATATTACACTTGCATTTGGATCTGATGAGCGCTATAGTGTCGATTATTTTTTGTTATACCAGTGCGCCGGACCCATATTTGAAACACTACCCATCTTCAAACTGACATTATCAGGAAAAAGATTGATTGTCACATGGATGAGCCAATTAGGAAGACGCTTCCAATTTTAGGCCACACGAAAAAATACTAATTTAGTGATGACAAAAAGCCTATTAAAACGTCAAAACTCTACTTATCTTGTCTTGGCATTTGTCCAGCGGCGCTAATGAAGGAGCGGACCACAGATTTGTCGGTAAGAGCTTGCGTTGTGGTTGGTTTGTACATAACTGGACACGTTTACTCACTCCTAGAGTACTCTCGTAACCTGGAGCCGGTTTTAGCCTAAGAAGAATTTGCGGTTTTGAATCAGTTGGCTGTTTTACGATTATATATTGAACGCTTTTAAATCGCTTCTGAGTTTCTTAGTAAATCAAGAAATGAATAATAATCGTGTGAAATCAGCCATTGCCAGCTTTTAATGGTACAAAGTGACAGCAACAATACGTTAGTTTATACTCTAATTGTGGTACGGAATTTTATGGTTAGCGATAATGATTATGTCATAAGCTTGAAATTTTCATTAGGATATTTCAAGTATTTAGATGCAATGGTAGATATTGGTTAAAATCATCAACGCTTACTTGGACGGGGCAAAGCTTCTCGAATACAATACTTGGCAAATTGCTTTGTTGTTAGGAATATTTTAGATGGTGCTACGGTAGTTGAAAATAACGTAGTGAATAATTTAAATAAAAAATTGAAGGATGGAGTGTTTTATCACGAAAAGATAAGTGCATTAATATTGATATGACGACTGGGATTCAGGTAGATTTGCAATGTACATTTGACATCAAATGCTGGAATGTTACCTTTACCTCATAGCTTCCTTTAACTTGGACACTTCATTTGTAACAGCCCAGGATTGGGATCTTTGTCGTACTAACCATTATATACTGTAGATATTGTTTAAAATCATCAACGTTTAATTGGATGGAGCGAGGCTACTTGCAGATAATATTTGGCCATCTGCTTTATTTGTAAGAAGTTTCTAGAGGGTGATTGAATATAGCGTAGTGGATAGTTTATGGATGAGACAATGCTAGCCGCATTTAATACTTTACTATTGCTTTATTCGTAAAAGTAGGTAGAAGATAGTATTGTAGCTGAAATATCGTAGTGGATTATTTAAATAAAAATGGGAAGGATGGAGTGTATGGTTATGCAAAATTAGTTACATTAAATCTAACTGGCGGACTAGGATTCAGGTAGATGTGCAATGAATATTATATATCAAATGCTGGGAATTATTCCTGCATGTTCCAGCCAATATCCTGACCACTTCAAGATGGTACACTTGATTTGCTGAGTGCATTTGGTAATATATTATTCAAGCGTACTGGTTTATCCAACTACTTCAAATATGCTGTACGTCAGTCTAGGAGGATGATGTATATTTATATCACTTCAGGCTAAATTTGTGTTATATGAGTCACGTAAATACTGAAATTACATAGTACACAATCCTTATACATCTGGCGGCAATATTTCATTTTGAGGTATTCATTTAATGCATAATTTAGCGGTGCATTTTGTCAGTATATATATATAAGAATGGAAATATTATATGACTCAAAATATTTCCGCTGATACGAAAAAAAGTTTCAATATTGCATTGTCTTCAAAAATCGAGCCGAAATTAGTATTAGCATTTTGTCGGGTGAGAAGGTTTGCAAAACTATATTGGTGCTGGACTGAATGTAGGAGCATTAACACTTCCCAAAAAAACTATCAGCATCGATTAATATATTGAAATGTTGAATATTCGGGTAGGTTGGACATATTTTTACGTTAGTATCCATCATATCTAACAAAGTGTTATCGAATTTTTCCGTGCTGCATTCCTTTCCTGGCTGAAGCAACGGATGGGAGAAAAGCCAAACCAGTGCCTTGCTTCATGAAAGACGTTCTTGTACAATCTTTTGAAAGTATTGGCTAAAGAAAATTGGAACATATTTCAATAGGCGACTTGAACTAGAGTAATGGGAGCAGACAGGAGAAATCCTGTTTTAGTAAGTTAGGATTCACTGGTGCACTAAATTTTCATTTCAGTCATGCCGAACTATGCATATCCAGTCGAGGTCTATTACAAAGTAGCATACTACGCCGGATATATACCTTTTGGTGTTGAGAAAGATACGAGTGGAAAATATTGTTCTGTACTGGACAGAGGACAAAAGGTAAACCACTCTTGTAATTAGCAATAAATATTTCGGAATATTCTAAAGCGACGAGACGATAAATTAACTGCTTTTTACAGATATCCTGCATCATATTATGTATTTTCCGGGGATACATTCTATCTGGCATTGCGTACCGGAAATATTTGCGACTAGTGGCAACGCAAAATGAGTGTCCTGGAACTCCCATACACTACTTTCAGTTATCATTTTCGTGCGCCGCGTTATATATTCTGCTTAAGATAGCATACGCACATTTCTGTAGAGGAGATTTGCAAGTTACACTGATGAATACATTGTTGCGATACTCAACCCGTTACGGACCACCGAAAAATGGCAAACGCGTAAATATATTTATTTGTACTTTCTTCTAGTAATCATAATTTGTTCAAGTCAACCACGAAATGTAATTCAATGTTTTGCGCATTTCACATCTTGCAATCTCCGGCTATATTAACTATGTACGCAATATACTTTCTGTGTCGGGTCTTGGTCCCTGCATTGCACGATGCCATTCGAATGCCGATGCGGGGCATACGAATAAATTTCCACATAACCCTTTCTTGGTTTCAGTCCTACTATCCTGATGACAACACATATTCAGACAATTTCCCAGTGATCAATGTGCTGTACAGACTTGGCTTTTTTAGCTTTTATTTTCTCATGTCCTCGTGGGAAATGATTGATCGAGTCTGTATTATTTCCGCATTCCTAGCATTTCTTGTAATCAGCATGAATTTCGTCATCAGCATGAAAGACAATGATTTACGTACAAAGAAGGCATACATCCAATTCAAATCAACTTGCCATCGCCTCCGTGTTTACTCGAAAGTATACGGCGGGATCCTTCAATCAATTGCTGCGTATGATTTAATGTATTGTGTCGCACTAGCAATTACTCTGCTGCAAAGCAGACCAACGGAATACATAGGAATTATTCTGACGATTTCGGAATTTACTGCCATCGTGACGATGTATTTACTCGGCGCAGTTTTCTCACAACAGGTAAATTGCAAATGAAACTCTGACACGATCAAGTCCCATACTATTCTCGCATGTTGCATAATTATACGTTTGAAATATATTATTACAGATGCTTAGTATTAAACTGGAACAAGGACAGAACGAAAACAAATATGCAGTTGTAAGCTATTGGAAGAGTAACGGAACATGTTGCGTGAAGGGTGTGGTAGTGCCCGTTAGTTTTGGCTCGTTGAACTGGGTAAGTCGATTATAATATTTTGGAAAACCAATTCAAAGAAAAATGTGGTTTCAGTAAAAAATCATCAATGCTAAATTTCGTTACCTTACAGGCTGTTGCTGCCATATTTATGTAAATATTGTTCAAAGTTCAATTTCTGACGATTTCGATGTTTTATTTGTTTAAAGTATTGAATACTATATGTAAAATACGGAGTTTTTCTTTGCTACTTTCTTTTCTCCAGATTATGATTATTATTTCCGGTAAGAAAGTAGTCAGTTTGTTAATTTGTATAATTGTTAGCTCTTCATGAAGTTTCATGAAGAAAGTTCGATCTTTTTCTTTGTTCTATTTCTATTTTTAGAACGATTGTAAGCTTAGACCGGAAGTTAAAATATTTTCTTGACATTTCTCCCGGAAGTCCGGCTAGTATAAATACCGGGCGAACTTTGTAAAATTTATTATTCTGTTTTGGACAGCCAGTCCATCAACTTGTCATACGGTCAGCTCTGGAAACAGTTCTTGACCAAGAAGTAACTTGCTACGTCTTTTGCAAGTTACTTATTTAATTAATAAAGTCAGAGTCTTAAAGTAGCATTGTTGTTGTAACTTTGTTCTTTATTTTGCACCGATCGATTCCTTTGCCTACAGGAATTTGATCACGCATCTGACTTTAGTCTTTTTTGTTGCCTAATCTTTTAAGGTCCTATTTACACGGACTGACCTGAGCTATCAGAAGGGGGCAACAAAGTGGTCCTTCGAGTACCCTAACCCGCTGTGGTGAAGCAGTCAAAAAGGACCAACGATCAAAGTGGTCCTTCGAGAACCTTAATCCGCTGTGGAAAAGCAGTCAAAGAGGATCAACGATCCAAGTGGTCCATCTTGTAACGCTATCCAGCTGTGGAGACGCAGTTTTGAAGAGGTTCAACGCCGTCATGGATTCAAGTAAACCAGAATCCAAGGGCTCAGAGGGAAAGGAGGCAATCAGAAGAAGCAGTCGTCCCAATCTTGGCCATCCCCCAAATCATTACGGGGAATGGACTCAGGGAATCGGCAGTAGCCAACTCACCAGCACGAGGGTCAAGACAGCCAGTGGAGTCGAAATGACGAGGGTCACAGCAGTTGCGCCGTCTAGAAATGACAGATCAAGGAAGGCGGTGGACAACGTCTCTGTGTCCTCAAAAGAATCAAACCGATCCATGGTGGACCTGCTCGATGAGCAACTGGAAAAGCTGCAGAGTGAAGTCCAGGCGAAGCTTACCTTCATGGAGTCCTTGAAGAAGATGAGGGAGGAGGAGCAAGCCAAGATTGACGACGAGCAAAACCTGTCCGGTGTTGAAGATTATGAAGGAGGGGAGGAGGAGGACTTTACCCACGCTGAAGCGCCAGGTGCTAACGTTAATATTGCACTGGAGGGAAAGTACATTGCCACTCCTTCACGCGGACAAGAGCGGAATTGGGCACCGATGATGGATGCCAAGATGGAAGAGGTGGCTTTCCAACCGAAAACGGAAAGCCTAACAGATTTTGTTGGAAGATTCTCGCAACCCCCACCAGAATTCAAGGGAACAGCCATGACGAGAGAGAAGGTGGTAGCAGTCAATCCAGGAGGAGGAGGTCAACCGAAATTGAGTGTTGGAGCAGCATTTGGACCTGGAGCAGGCGGTGCTGGAGCAACTGGAGCAATTCCTCACCATCACTCAGACCCGCCAACTGGAGTTGACGCCTTGGCCGCCGCACTTGTCCAGGCACTTAACGTTCAAAGTAAAAATACTGAACGTTTTGTAGCTCGGCAGAGCCAAGGGAATACGCTGCCTATTTTTGGGGGAAATCCGCTGGACTGGCCGCTGTTCATCCACCACTATAACCAGTCAACAGCTGATTGCGGATTCACTCCCGCACAGAACATGGCTCGTTTGGAGAAGGCTCTACGGGGGGAAGCGAGGAAGACGGTCAGATCTCTCATGATCGTTCCGAATAACACGGATGCCGTCATTCAGGTCCTAGAGCAGCGGTTCGGACGGACCGAGTATGTTATCCAGGCGTTGGTGGATATCGCACGGAAGACTCCCACTCCAAAAGAAGACAAGCTGGCAACTGTCGTAGACTTTGCCATAGCTGTGAGGAACCTCGTTACAACGGTGAAGACACTGAATCAACCATCTCACCTTCAAAATCCTCAACTGCTTCTGGAACTTGTGGAGAAGCTACCTGACCATTTCAAGTTCCAGTGGGGTATGCGAGCTCTGGAGTTGGGAGGACGAGTCAACCTGGACCATTTTTCTTTCTGGATGGACCGAGCTTCACAGGCGGCCAGCATGGTGACGACACCAAAACTATCTTTCAAAGACAGGAAAGATGAAAGCAGCTACACGGCGGAGGAACAGCCAAAATCCGAAGCCAGGTCATCACCGCCAAAGTCACGTTCGTGTATCAATTGCAAAGCAGATGGACACGGACTAGCAGCCTGTGACAGTTTCAAAAAGCTCAGCACACCAGAAAAATGGGATATCATCAAGAAACACAATCTGTGCTTCCGCTGCATGAGAGGAGGACATTCCGTAAAAATTTGTCGCTCCAGGTCAAGTTGTAGTGTGGACGGATGCAACCGCCGCCACCACACGCTGCTTCATGGGGATCCTCCCGTTGCCAGGGCAACTGAGATAACCGGGTCAGAAAAGAAGAAAGAGGACAAAGTGGACGAGATCAACGCCACAATGTCAAATTCTGGAGGATCGGCCTTGCTCAGGATGGCCGTGGTCACGTTGCATGGACCAAAAGGCAACGTGACAACAAACGCTTTGCTGGATGAAGGGTCAACTGTGACCCTCATTTCCGCTCAAGTTGCTGAAGAGCTTGGGCTACATGGTCGTGTGGATCCTCTCCGGATCAAATGGACAGATGGAAGGCTGCAGGAGGACACCACCTCCCGCAAAGTGGATTGCTGGATTGGCCCCCATGGAATAAAGGACAAGTTCAAATTGAAAAAGGTCCGGACTGTCAAAAATCTCTGTTTGCCAGCCCAACGGTCTGATTTGAGAGATATCGTAGATCACTATCCTCATCTCAAGACGAAAAAGTTTAAAGTAATTCCTGGGGAGCGGCCACTGATACTCTTGGGTCAGCAACATATCCATTTGACGGTGGCGAGGGAGGTGGTGGAGAAGGATGAAAACTCACCCATGCTGACCAATACGAAATTGGGATGGGTGCTGCACGGACCTTCCAGAGGAAAAGGAGAGGAATCCAGTCTGATGTGTCATCATGAGTCTGATGATGACCTCCTTCACAAACTGGTGAAGGAATCGTTCGCCATTGACAGCATTGGGATAATACCCTCTGTGTCAACTCGCTCCAGAGAAGACATGGTCGCCGAAGATAAAATGAAGCAGATGACTCGAAGAGTTGCCGACGGAAGCCGCTGGGAGACTGGGTTGCTATGGCGACAAGAACCTGTCAAGTTACCGCCAAGCCGAGATGTTGCCTACCGGCGCCTGCTTAGTACAGAAAGGAAACTGAAGAGGAATGAAGACATTGCCTCTCAGTACAAGCAGAAGATTGAGCACTACCTCCAGGCTGGATATGCTCGGAAGCTTTCTCCGGAAGAGCTGGACAAACCGACCAACATTGAGTGGTATCTACCTCACTTTGATACCACTCACCCGAACAAGCCGGGAAAGATCCGAATCGTTTTCGACGCTGCTAGCAGAGCAAAGGGAGTAAGCCTCAATGACTTCCTGCTCACTGGTCCGGATTTGCTAGTTTCTCTTCCTGGGGTCCTCATCAAGTTGCGGCAGCGAAAAGTGGCGGTAGGTGGGGACATAACCGAAATGTTCCACCAAATCAGAATTCGGGAGCAAGATTGTCCAGCCCAGCGGTTTCTCTGGAGAGAAAAAGAAGACGACGACCCGTCCACGTTCCAGCTGGAGGTGATGATGTTCGGCTCCGTGTGCTCACCATTCTGTGCTCAGTACGCAAAAAACGCTAACGCGACTGAGTACGAGAAAGAATTTCCAGAAGCAGCCAACGCCATAATAAATTATCATTATATGGACGATTGGCTTCAATCGGTGGACACGGAGGACGAAGCAGTCAAATTGGCAATGGAGGTGAAGAAAGTCCATAGTAGTGGAGGGTTCGAGATTGGGAAATGGACCTCCAACTCAGATATGGTGCTGGAAAAGCTGAAGGATGACGCTCCACTCACGTTAACAAAAAATTTGGCGGAATGGTCGGAAATTCCAACTGAACGTGTATTGGGCCTGCATTGGATTCCGAGTGAAGACAAGTTTACATTCAGAGTAAACTTGGAACGTGCAGGAAAAGGAATAGCCACTGGAGAGGTCATCCCCACAAAGCGAGCTGTGCTACGTCTCATTATGTTATTATGGGACCCGTTAGGATTTCTTGGCCATTTTGTCATTAAGGCAAGAATCCTCCTCCAGGACCTCTGGAAAAAGAAGATTGGCTGGGATGACGAGGTAACGGACAAGCAGTACAAAAAATGGAAGGGATGGACTGAAGACTTGCCAAAGTTATCCAGAATCCGAATTTCAAGGTGCTACTCGGATTCAGCAAGTTTCAGTCCAGATGTCCAGCTGCACGTCTTCGCAGATTCCAGCGAGCAAGGGAGTTGTGCAGTAGCCTACTTGAGGGTCCTGGAGGAAAATGGGCAAGTCACTGTTACAATGGTCATGTCAAAGACCAGAGTAGCGCCCGTTAAACCGTGTTCCGTTCCACGGCTGGAGCTCACAGCAGCTCTAATAGCATCTAGAATGGGGAAATTCTTGCTGGAGACTCTGGACATTACAGTGCACAGCAGTCATTACTGGACGGATTCTATGACGACTCTGAGGTGGATCCGGTCAGAAGCACACAGATTCCAGCAATTTGTCGCCGTCAGAGTTGGAGAAATACAAGAAAACTCTGACGTGACGCAATGGAAATGGGTCCCGTCATCACAAAATCCAGCTGATGACGCCACACGTGACGGAAAAGCTAATTTGGAGGAAGATGCACGGTGGTGGAACGGACCTGCATTCCTAAAGCTCAGTCCAGCGGAATTTCCCAAAGAGCAAGAGATCCAGAAGCAGCCTTTGGATGAGGACGACCATGAACTGAAACGAGAATTTGTTGGAGTAGCAGAAGAAATTCCAACTTTCCGGCTGCCTGATGTGGAAAGGTTCTCTAACTACAACCGAATAGTTAGAGCCACCTCGTGGGTCCTCAAATATATCCAGCTGAAAATAGTAAAATCGCTAAACTATTTTCAGTTGGAAAAGGCGGAGTTGATGCTGTTCAGAAGAAGTCAATGGGAGTCGTACCCCAAAGAAATGAGGCAGTTGACACGTGGTGGGAATGTAGTTCGGAACAGCCGTCTATTTCAACTCTCGCCAATGTTGGACAATGATGGAGTCCTGCGGATGAACTCAAGAATAGTCACTGCCGCGGAGGATGGAATCAGAAGGCCCATCATCCTCCATCCAAAAGCAAGACTGACCACATTGCTTTTGGAACGTTATCACAAGATCTATAATCATGCTGGAGAGGATCTTGTGAAAAATGAAGTACGACAACGGTTCTGGATTCCCAACGCCAGAAGTGCCATACGTAATGTAGTACGGGAATGTCTACTTTGCCGAAAACGAAGAGCCAAGTCGCAGCCGCCGTTTATGGGTCCATTGCCAGACATGAAAATTCAGCCGCAACCTCGGGCATTTGTGGTAACCGGGATGGACTATTTTGGGCCCCTTGACGTAACCGTTGGAAGGAGGCATGAAAAGCGTTACGGCGTGCTTTTCACCTGCATGACCACCAGAGCAGTCCACCTGGAAGTTGCAGGAAGTCTCACCACAGATAGCTGTATCATGGCTATCAGGAGGATGATGGCACGAAGAGGTCACCCGTCACAAATTTATAGTGACAACGGGACGAACTTGCGAGGTGCGGAAAAGGAAATGCGGCAGGCTCTGGACGAGTTGGACCAGGAACGAATGACTGGTGAACTGGAAGTCAAGGGGATCAAATGGCACTTCATTCCCCCCGCATCAGCCCATATGGGGGGAAGTTGGGAACGCCTGGTGAGATCTGTCAAAATCGCCATGGCAGCCATCCTGAAAGAAAGGTCACCGAGAGAGGAGGTACTCCAAACGGTTTTCGCAGAAGCGGAAGCAACCGTTAACAGCAGGCCGATTGTGGAGGTTCCAGTGGACCCGGCATCTCCAGAAGCATTAACGCCGTTCCATTTCCTCATTGGAACATCATCGGCCCAGGCACCACCAGGGGACTTTGAGGGCACCCACCTGCGTCCAGACAAGCAGTGGAGGCAAAGCCAAGCGTTAGCAGACCATTTTTGGAAGCGCTGGGTCAAAGAATACCGCCCCACTTTGCAACGTCGTGTAAAGTGGCATCTGCAAAGACCATCGGTTGAAGCAGGGGACATCGTGGTGGTGCTAGATGACAGTCTGAAGAGGAACACTTGGCCACTTGGAATCGTGACACAGACCTTTCCTGGAAAAGATAATGTCGTGCGGGTAGCAGAAGTTAAGACTAGTTCCGGACTCTACCGAAGACCAGTGGTCAAGCTGGGGAAATTGAACATCAAGGCAGCTGGAGATCAAGATAAGGATTGACTGTCATCAATCGAGGGGAAGAATGTTGCTGCCATATTTATGTAAATATTGTTCAAAGTTCAATTTCTGACGATTTCGATGTTTTATTTGTTTAAAGTATTGAATACTATATGTAAAATACGGAGTTTTTCTTTGCTACTTTCTTTTCTCCAGATTATGATTATTATTTCCGGTAAGAAAGTAGTCAGTTTGTTAATTTGTATAATTGTTAGCTCTTCATGAAGTTTCATGAAGAAAGTTCGATCTTTTTCTTTGTTCTATTTCTATTTTTAGAACGATTGTAAGCTTAGACCGGAAGTTAAAATATTTTCTTGACATTTCTCCCGGAAGTCCGGCTAGTATAAATACCGGGCGAACTTTGTAAAATTTATTATTCTGTTTTGGACAGCCAGTCCATCAACTTGTCATACGGTCAGCTCGGGAAACAGTTCTTGACCAAGAAGTAACTTGCTACGTCTTTTGCAAGTTACTTATTTAATTAATAAAGTCAGAGTCTTAAAGTAGCATTGTTGTTGTAACTTTGTTCTTTATTTTGCACCGATCGATTCCTTTGCCTACAGGAATTTGATCACGCATCTGACTTTAGTCTTTTTTGTTGCCTAATCTTTTAAGGTCCTATTTACACGGACTGACCTGAGCTATCAGAAGGGGGCAACACAGGCCTTGAACACAATAATGACATTGTTTCTCGTTTGTGTTTCAAACCGAGACTATCTGATACTCTAAAGCACTTTCGAGTCAAAAGTTTATTGTAGTCGACGAACTAATTATATTGATCAATTTGGCATTAGATTCTGCATATAATTGTACAGTATATTTATGATCACTGAATTCTATGAGCGCCACAAAAGTCATGAAACTATACTGCAAATACTGCAAACTGCAAGGTTTCAAGTGTATGCTACAAACAGGCAACATCGATTACAGCAACGAAATGTACCATACATGTTAAAATGCATATTCGTGAAAGAAACACAATATCATATTGCCAGCTTGGATGTATTTAATAATAGTTCATGCCAATCGAATAGACAATTTTGCGTATTCTGTTTTTACAATTACAATTTATGATGCAGTCACAGAACCTAGTTAGAGCTGCAGTATTGAAGTTCCAAAAAATAATGACTGAAATGATAGGAAATGCATTTTTTCTCTGGATTGTCACAGTAATGTTCACACCTGTCGTTCACGTCATTCTGAATATGATTTATTAGCGAGGAAGATGCGACCAGCTAATCATAAAGTGATGATATGGCAGCGATTACATATTTGCTTTTGCGTGTTTTATTAAAGTTCATCACATTACACATAAACACAGGTAGCAGAAATGAAATCAATTAATAGTGTCAATCAAATGCATTGAATGTTTATGATTTTTGCGGGCATTGTTATCGGCCGACAGCCATCAATCATTCCAGTCATAATATACGTCGAAATATTCCTGTCCTCTGAAGGTTAAAACAGAACTAAAGTCGGATCATGTTCTATTCACCATATCTGTATTTTCACACATATAATGATTGTTTGAATATATTCAAATGATTTAAAGTGTACATGGTCAGTTACAAGGGTGAAAACAATGTTTCTCACGATGCGATATAAAATTGTTCACAAGATGTAATTTACTTAATTGAAGCTCCTGTTGACTACAGTTCTAGTGTTCAGTTTCTTGACTTCAGATGCTTCTTAAACTTGTTGACCACCAGATATCCAATTGTCCGCCACGCCACTACCACAATGGCTATGACAAAATTCACTTCAAGGATGTTTCCCAAGAACGAGAGTAGTGCGAATATTGTGACTGTGATTGTCCAGATTTTTATCAATTTCAAAGCCCGATTTTGTTCCAATGCCTAAATAAAATAATTCGTTAACGATTGACACCGTACATATATCTTTATAAATATGAATACTTACAAGCTTTGTAGCTATTAACAACATACATGCCGTCCACAATTGAATAATAATTGCAGCCACAAAGATCGATGAAAGCACCCAGAAGGTCGTGTTGCCAATGTTCCGATGTGTAACTATTGATGAAATAAATGCCGGAATGCGTTTTTATTGATTTTTGATTTTCACTGATACTTTCTCTTGTCTTCATTTCCATGCATATTGGTAAGATTTATTTTATCTCACAGTACTCAATACTTGTGTCAGGTTCCCCATTCCCCTTGAGACGGTGGTGCACAGAGATCCCAACAGCAATGCTTAGCACACACAGCAACACCTGAAATGAATTCTTACAACGTATTAATTTATTTCAGTCAACTCGAATAAAGTTATATGAAATAATTGGTACTCACTATGTCGACTATGGCCACACCTCTTGTAAGCTGACGACAAGTCCTACTCTCCATTTTAGACGTTAAATGCAGCTGGTTCGTAATTTAGTAAAAAATGTTTGGGAATATTTTTAATGAACACGCAAGCGAGAAAGCAAAATGTTATAGTTTCAATGTAGCATGACATTTCAACATTCGCGACCGCTGATTCTGAATAAAATTGACGCGTAAACCGTGATATTTTCTCTGATTGCACTTAATAAATTTGCTTGTTTGAATGCGAAGTATTTGTCAGCCATCGTATGTACATTGGAGATATTTGTTCATAACCACATAACGGTACGAATATGAATGCATGTTTTTATTTGTATAGTTTATTCAGCTTTACATGTGATAAATGCGCTACGCAATAGGTGAAGAGTTACTAATGCTTTGCATTTGATCAGTGTGGCTTTGATGAAAAAAATATACATTTTGGTGACATAAGCACAACCAAATTACTTTCTGTAATCCATCATCAATCACAGTCAAATGTCCATTGATAAGTAGTGTTCGTTTATTTTACATTTATTAGTATTAAATTATGGTAGAAAAGACCGATCAGAAGTTGTAACCTCGCATTTTGTAGATTGGCATTTCTACTTTCACCGGATATGGCAAGAAACACTTGTTTATTTCATGCTGATTTATTTGCACGTGAGCAGTAAATGTGCCGAGAGGAATAATTATACAGTATATTACATAGTCTATTAATTACAGTATTTGACGTAACTACTAAACATTGACCTTGCCGATACTTGAATGGCAAGCTTTGGTAAGCACGATGATACGAGTTTAATAAAATACTATCGCAACAATAAAGTTACTTTGTATCTGGTAGCGTATGAGTATGTTTTATAAATCTAAGCGAGTTGGTTTGCATGAAATGGAAAGATAGTATTTTTATGCGAATAGAATAAAATGCATGTAAAAGTACTAGGTCAAACAAAATCGTAATGGTAATCCGCGAATTTTTTTGACAATGTTTTACCATTTTTGCCTAAAAGACGACGGAACAAAACTGTTAAATTAATTTATAGTAGATGGCATGTTAATCTTATTTGCATATGTTTACTAGAAGTATGTGTGTTCCTTAAAGAAGTGTGGAGTTGTACTTATATATTAAAAGATATTTATATTTTATATTGCGTTCAATATTAGATCCTTGGTCCTCATGGTGATGAGTTCTACTTGCAGTCATAATTCTACTTGTTTCTGACAAAACATGTAAATTTTTGATTGCCATCAAATTATATTTTCCAAATTGAGAGCAGCTATTTGATTCCTTGATCCAAATACAGCACACAACACGCGATGCCCTACCTTATCCTTGGCATCATGCTTCTTGTGCTCTCATCCTACATATGTATATACAGAAATGGCCTTAAATTGTAATGACCTGGCCGAATACAAACACATATAATTATTTAGGCTTAAAAGAATTATGCTAAAAACAAGAACTGATGGCAATGTTGAGAGGTTTCCGATACCTCTGCTTTTATCCATCAAAATATCATGAAAGTTTTAAGCAAAAAATAAATAAAACATTTTTATAAAAGCTACTGAACTCTTTCGGATGTTAGCACGATAACCATGAGCCCATTTCAACAACAGCCTATGTCAAACATACAATATTAAATATATAACTATTGTTTTCATGCTTAATGCATTCGTCTTAACGATTTAAAAAAAACCTTACTTCCCATTCCAGATCATATATATCTGGTTGTGTGATGCATTTTTCCAATAATTATGTCTTGTCTGCTAGCAGAAAGCTGATGGTGAGATTGTTTGCAAAGTCGATGCAGTTGAGAGGCGTCAAAGCGTCAACATAGTTATCGAATCCAAACCGAACCCTAATTTGCGTGCAACTTGTGTAGAATTTCCGTTTCCATCGGATCCCTCGAGCTAATTCTATCGGTCCAGTTTCCCCCCTTGTGACCAATGCAGCATGCAATTGTGTGAAGGTTTCCATACAGCATTCGTGTACTTTTGCCATTACTCCCATAAGAACGACAAGAATAGAATTTGCATACGGATACATTGGACCAAAATTTACCAATGGGCCCAAACTTTCGCTCGCCTCCGGTAACACTTTGACAATTATCGTCACGCTGAGCGACATGACGAGTATGCTAGTAGATATGAGCCAAGTCATTTGAACACGCTGCTGAATATTGTTCATGAGAATGGCCAAAACCTGAATCTTGCGGTACTGCGTTGCAATTTGGAACACCGGCCTTCCTGGCATGAGAGCACATATACGAAACCTGTGGACAGAAATATAAATCTGAAATGCGTTGGAATGGGATATGTTGATACATGATTCAACTTACTTTTCAATGCAGTTTTGAAGGCTGGTAACGCACATCACGTTTAAACCACCAGCTGTGAAGGCCATCGTATATATTCCAAACGCCCACATCCAAAAGTTTGCCATCATCAACATTGCCTTGAGGATCCCGCCAGTTGCTCTCCCAAGTATATATGCGACAGAGTCAGCCTCCGCGCCAGGTAACCAATCACTGCATTCTGGTAGTATCCAGTATCCCATGAAGGACATTTGGCAGGGATTCGTCCAGTACATTCCAACGGATAATCCAATGGGAACTGATAATGCTCCCACGATTTTTCCATAACAGAATCCCACAACTGTCGATCGCTGAGGTGATATGGATTGGTTATCTGCTGCTCGGACATTATACTTTGCATGAAATGCGACGAGGCCATTAATGTATAGACATATTTCGGCTTCGTGCAAAATGCAACTCCAAATTAGAAAATGTTGGGCCCCGACACAAAGTGTTGTGAAACTGTACGTGAACAGAACCTCGAGTGGGACGTCTGAAATGGTTCCGTTTGTGTGTTTCCAGATGCCCTGGGACAACATGATTATCTCAAAGAGTCCGTGAAGCGCAAGCCTAGCAGGAAGGTATCTGCGAGATTTGTCCAAAGCCATTCGTTGGCCATTTCTATCCCAATGAAGTCGAACGCTTTTGAATATTTCGGGCAGGTGGCAAATTCTGCCAAATAGTCGTGGATGCTCCACAATCATTGTTGCGTTGCCTAAAATACCGATAGCTCGGGAACGGTACAAAATTTCTCACTTTCTAAATTGGAGATTGCAAAGACGAAATGTCATTGCTGGAACTTTATTACATAGTGAACTTACTTGTTTTACTTACTTACGTAGAATACTTGTTTCTTCAACTCAAAATTAAGATAGAGGCGGACGATCAATAACGCTGACCAAATATTTTTTTGGGAAAACACAAAAACAAGCTGGCTTATTTATGGATATATTTCAATAATTCCTACTAACTAGGGGTCTAGTCTTGAGTCTGGGTGAATGTTGTTGATGTCGGCTTCTCAATACATAATATATCCACTCAATAGTATTCCTTATTTACGGTACACTAGCGTAGCTCAATTCTACCTCCTCAACATATTATTTATAAAAAAGATTTCGGTTAAGTAGGATACTATTTCTTGTGGCAAACAAGAAAAGTAAAATAATCGCGTGACACGACAACGTTAACAAGGATAAATTTATCGTGTTCTGTTTGGGGTAATAACCGACTGCGATGAAATGTTGACGTTGTTATTTTCTACACGAAGGAGAATACGTAGACAACGCTAACGACCAGTCAATCTTGTTCGACTATAGTGCCCGTATCTAAAGTGACTTCCCAAAAGCAGAGTATTGATTGTCACATTATTCTACGTATTGCGGAAAAAAAATCATAAACAAATACTGATGAATTAAATTTGTTGCTGATGATAACTGACAAAATAACATTTAAAGTAAATGCGAATATGGAATTGCCAAGACTCATGTGCCCGATATATGAGATTGAAGCAAATTCCATTCCGGCAAGACAAAGGTGTTAAATTTTGCCCACGACATAAGAAAGGAATTCACAGCTTTAAGTAATTAAAATACTGCAGCGAGCAAACATTTAGCATTATGGCAACGGAAAACACGACAGCTCATGAACCAAAGCTTTAATGCCTTCTGTTTTTTGCTAGGCTGTGCATATGTACTGGAGAGGGACGAAAGGAGTCATTTGTTGTCGACTTCGTTATGAAAACATGAGCTTGAGAATGATAAATTAAGTATTGTCCTTTTTAAACGACAGCTTAATTACGAAAATTCTTAGCCACTTATTAAAAAAAGACAAGACCGTATGTAGTATGTACTACCTAAGCGATTGAATTTTTGCGACGTTGTCTCAAATAAATAGCATCGAGTTTTGTTCTCAATTCAATTTGATGTTTTACCAATTAGACCCAAGCTGGTGATGATTAACATTGCATTTGCTTTTCTGAAGCTAATTAATTTCAAGGTATACACTGGATAAAATTTCAGTTTTGAAATCAAATGAATTGAGGATGGGCGTTAGACTCAGTTTTTTGAGTAACTACCACCATTTCTATCAATGCGACACTAAAGCCCCTAAACAAATTTTGCATTTATTAAAGTATTTTGCATATATTTGTAGTGACGTCTTTCCTCCTTAAACAATGCCCGGGCGTTAAATGATGAGCATGCAATGAACGTCAACCTAGATTCCTGTTTTCCTGTTTAAGGAGCGTTTCTTACATACACGTGTATTTACGATGGCAACAGTAACATTTTGAATGAAATTTGGCATCATCCAGGCATGGGCTGTTGAAAATTTATTAATACACATTGTTGGAGGGATCAATTATCCTACAAAAATTTGAAAGTTTACAAATCCATTGTAATGGCGTACAGCAATTGCTTACTTTATTTATGATCCGTTGATTCGGTTTCCGTATGATATATTTCCATTTTATACCGACAAGGTACAATACACGCCCAAAGTGAAAATGTGAAACACCCGGTAGACATTTGTGTGACAGCACAGAAATGGCAAATCATTTAAGCCCACTGATCTCTCGAAATATTCGGAAATGAATACACAAATAAATCGTTGTGGGAAAGCATTTGTTCTTAAATGTTTTAATAGCAATATATACTATTTATTATGACATTTGAGCAATTCAATACAACTCAGCAAATATACAGAAACATACTAGTAATTTATGCATACAAATGATGACGAAGCAAGGATATTTGCGTGGGCTTATTTTTTGCACATCCACAGCTAAAAATGTTGCAAATGTATTAATAATTGCGAACAACTTTATTTCCCATTCTGAAGCAAATTTACGGTTTCATTAAACAGTGCAATTTCTGGAGCGCTCAGGACACTTTTATTCTTGTCATACAACATAGCTCGTTCCAGTGGAGTGCGTCCTTGACTATCGCGATGAGCAGATTGGACACCAAGTGCCAACAGATTTTTCACTGTGTGTACAATTTTTGTATTGACGTATGGGGGAGGAATGTATGGAAGTGTAACATGTATAGAGGATTCCAAGGTCAAATGGAGGGCATTTCGTTTCAATTGGTCACAAGAGTTAACATCCGCTCCACACTCCACCAGTCGTTTAAGCACGTCGAAGGACTGATGCCTCTTGACGGCTGACAAAAATAATTTGTTCCATTGATCATCAAGCTTTTCATCCTTGGCATTCTGTTGTATGGTCTGGAATTTGATAAGAAGCTCCAATGTTTCGACGTCAATTTCCTTATGCTGCAAGCGACAAGACAGCGCTGTATCTCCAAAGTTGTTTCGTTGCGCCAAAATGTGTCGTGTGGTGCAGGCTCCCGGCGACAGGAAAACAATTAATTCGTGAAACTCGTCTTTCGTTAAATAACGTGCCGCGTTGTGTACTACCGTTTCACCATGCTCTCCAACGCGACAAATGTTGTCCCCGTGGGACACTAGGAATATTATCATTTCCACAGTCGGATACGAGTACAGTAGTGTCGTGTTTCTCCACATGTCTGCATCCTTCACGGATAAGCCTTGGGCCACAAAGTATTTCAGCAGATCCATTTCATTTTGCTGCGCGGCCAAATGTACGACGCCAGTTCCGACCCGATTTTTTAATTTGCAGTCTGCTCCCAGTTTAATCAAATGTCTTGCTAATGCCACGTTTTCCTTTAGAGAAAGTGCCAATAGTAGTAACGTATTTCCAGAATCATCCTTATCATTAATGTTAACTTCGCTTGAGTTTAGTATAAGTGCTATGGTTTCAGGTACCACAATGCCAGCATATTCCAGACGTTCATGAAGAGGTTGTCGGCCGCCGTCATTTTTCACTTTGAATACGGAGCCATTTCCACTTTCACCATTTTCAAGTAGAAATGCAGTCATGTCGTGGAAGTCTTGTGTTGACGAAAATCTTGCCACCTGGTGGACAACGGTATTCCCAAAATGGTCCCTGGCCAAAACATAAGCTCCAGCGGAAATCAGACATTTAATCATTCCAACATGCTCCTGACAGTATAAAATGGGAGTTCCGCCCCCGTATTCACGCTCGTTGACTGAAAGTCCTAGCGACAGCAAATAGTTTGCCACTTCAACATTTCCCGTTTTCGCTGCAAGATGAAGTGCTGACTGACCATTTCCGTTTTTATAGTTAACATTTACACCGCCATTAACCAATGCCGTCACGATATCCAGGCTCCTTCGGAATTGTACTGCCGAGAGCAACAAGTTGTTGCCACCGTTGCCACTTATGACGTCAACGTCAATTCCTGGGGTCTCAAGGATTAACTGAAACGTCTTGGCCGTAACTGCTTTTCCTTTTTCCAGAAGAAAATGTAACGGATTTTTCCATTTGGGATATCCGCTGGAAGACTCATTTGGCCTGAATAATTGAACGGTGCAGTGGTCCTTGAGAAGATAGCGACACAACTCGTAAAAGTCTTCTTCTGACATGTATTGCGACGCTCGAAGTAAAACTGTTTCGTTTTTGAAAGTGGCCTCCAGGTCGGCTTCATTTTCGATAAGGAATTTGATAAGCTTCAAATGCACTTTGTCAGCAGCAAGAGGTCCCGAGTGCAGACAATGCTCTTGTCCATTGAAAGTTCCCATTTTAATGAAATTTTCATTTTCATTCAATATGAACTGGAGAATTCGAATTCTCGTTTCGGCTTGCTCGGTTGTTTCTCCGTAAGTGCCGTCAATGCAGTAATAGATTAGATGGATGTCCCAAAAGGATCTCTCATCTCCACTGGCTAGTTCTTCCACAAGTGTAATGTGTAGTCCCTGTCGCACTGCATATTTCAGTGGCGTGCCTCCTCTCCATAAACTAAACTTTGCCTCAAATGGGTCAACATCCTTCATTGCCTATTCCAAAAAAAGATTAAATTTAATGACAGGTGTCACATATCTACAAGTCATTAAAATTGGAAAATGTTTTCTGGTCTTACCGCCTTATTGATTGTGAGTGCAGGTGACATTTTCTAGAACAAAAACTGTTACAACCACACTGCGGAAATGTTTCAATTGAGTGACCTAGCATATATTAAACGTTACAAGTGTTAACAAATAACATAATTGAGTGGTTGACGTTGTACCAAGAATTATTTTCTCTTTTAAGCTGATATTCAAACGATAGTGAGTGTGATCCAGGCTCAAAACACGTATATGTAGTGCATTTTCCCTTTTTGTGTCGGCACTGATGTAAACATTGAACATCTGACAAGCATCATCACATAGAATTCCAAGCAGTCGTTGTTTTCTTTCTTGTTGCTTACTCACGAACGCGCTTGGCATCTAGATACATCTGGTATTGATAAAGTTTACATATGTGGTTACATTTCGAAAACGAATTACTAGCTGCTCATCCTGAATGAAAATATTGTAAAACACACAGTCTGACAAATGTTTTATGCACTTAATGTAGCACATTGCCAATAAATATTTTAACAGTTTTATAGCGTTATGTATCGTCATGAACACATTCGCATTTTGTAACAAGTTAAACAAATCAAGTTCATTTCCCGGAAGTTCCGCTTTAAATTGAAAACGCAGGATACGATAATACGCATTTGACTGCAGGTAAACTGTTTAATTTTTACGGCACTAGGCAATGTACAAGTGTAGTAGCAACGCCATCCAAATAAAAAGTACAGAAAATGGTAACCGCAGTACAGTAATTAATGAACTAGGAACATATTGAACAACAGATAACAAAATGCATTTACTTACCTATGTAATTCGTTTTCTCATGATTACGATTTAGGAACGACCTATTTTCCATTCAATTGTATTGGGCGTCCAATTTACTCCACATTGAGAATTTATGGTGTATTTTAGCGTATATTGAAAATATAAGTAATTTTGCAAAACAGGGAAGATAATTAGTTTAATTGAGTGTGCGTAAGAATAACTTTTATCATTTTTATATTGACCAAATCTTCATAATCTTCGTGACGTATGATCCACCATTATGTAAACTATTCACGTATATACCAATAATCTAAATGTAATAATTTGGTGATGTACAAATAATCTTTAAAAAAACATTATTCCAGTTTGTAGGTTCCAAGTTGTAACGCCAGTCTTACATCTTAGCTTGAAAATTCCTCTTTTGGAATCTAATTAGCATCACACACAATAGATGAACTAATTGATAACGGTGTACGTAATAGTATCCAATCGCACCAAAAAAATGTACACGCAAGATCTCATTTTGCGAACGATATTTGGAAATTGACGAAATTAAAGTCACATTAGATAAGCTGGAACGTCATTGATTCCACTCAAAGCTGTATAAATGACAACGTGCTGGGCGAACAAGTGGCAGTCAGAAAGTAAATTTCGGTTTGTTTCTTGAGAGCACCATTTTTAGATTTTCAAGTATAAAGTGCGATTACCGCGCAACATTTTCGGAAATCATGTTGACAAATACGACAAAAGCGACATTTTGACAGGACTTTTCCATGAATGAAGGCCGCTGATTAAGTTATCAATACAAAGCTATTATCAACAAAATGGCTGTTCGGTGAGATAAACGGATTTCTTGAGAAAACTCCAAAAACAACTAATCGCGTGTGGCATGCAGCTGGCAGCAGTGCAGAGCAGTGGCAGCTGTAACTGGGACAAGCTTATTGTGTTTTGTTGGGAGTAATAATTGATTAAGATTCTAGTTTGAAATTTCCATTTTTGATATGCCAAAGCAGATAAACGTGCACAACGTTCAGTCGACATTGGTTTGAAAATGATGTCAGTATCTAAGGTATTTAACTAGGTAAAAGATAGTTTTGACAGCAGCAGTATCCTACGTTTAGCAATGTATTGCAAAAAATACACTAGTAAAAACTATTGAAGAATCAAACTTCTTTGTCATGATACCTGACAAAAAAGCATGTAAACATGAAACGCACATGACAATTACGAGGTTCATGTGCGGTCCGCATAAGCCGGTAACAAATTCCATTTCAGCACGAGTGTCATTACTTTCCTCACGATAAAGCAAGGAAAAAAATTTCCACGATATATGAAATGTAGTCGCAGCTTTGCGTAATACTGTGCTGCAGCGAGCAAGCATTTAGCATTGTCGTAAGGGAAAACAAGACAGCTCTGGCAAAGATGTATGAATGTGTACTGTTGCTTTCAGCTTTTTTGTTGGGCTGTGCATATGAACTGACGAGGGGCAAAAGAAGATTGACCCGTTCCGACTTCATCATAAAAAGAAGATATTGAGAATAAAAAATAAGCATTGTCCTTTTTAGCTAATACTTTCATTATGGCAATTTTAAATCACTTGCATATAAAATACGACACAATTTGAATTCATTTGTATTATTTAAACGATTAAATACAGTGTTTTTTTGTGAAAGTTGCACTATTTATACGCCATAATTGGGTAAATAAATTTTTGTACTTTTGCAAAATATTACACATAAGTGTACAAAAATATGAAGTTGCTACACATCACACCGGCTGGTTTCTTTCAAGCTAAGATGCCAGTTGTTTCCGATACTGGTTGACCACCAAACACCCAATTAAACGCCACACTAGCACCACTATGGCTATTACAAAATTCTCGAGAAATAAAATCACTACGAATAACAGAATAGTTAATATGATAACTGCTACTCCCCACACTTTAATAATCCTCGAAGCACGTTCTGGATCCGTGCCCTATAACAAATTGTATTCATATTCTGTCACATGTTCTTTCTTTAAATGCGGTGGTTATAACAAAAGTACTTACTGGTTTAGCGGCAGCAAACAACAAACACGCTGCCCCCAACTGGAGCAATATCACAACGACGAATACGGCGAACAATATCCAGTAGGTGTGGTCAGCTAGTTTTTGAGCTGGAACTGTCAACAGAATAAAATCGTCATTCAGATTGTTTATAGATATAGTGATTATATGATGATTTTTATCATATGTTATGGGTTCCAAGACAGGAGAGCTTTCATTATCCAATCTCACTCACTGTCTTTCAAAGACCCAGACGCCGTGGCGCGACGCTCAGCTAAAATCCCAAGGAAAATAGTAAGGGAGCATAGAAACGACTAAAATTTGCACAAACGTTTCATCAGTTTCCTGTATACAACCACAACGAAATATTTACAAACATTTGTATAAAAGTCCACACGTACTATGTCAACCACGGCAACAGCCAAGGATGGAAAGCGCCAGCGGATTATGACTACCATTTTGCTGCGAGTAGAAACGTGACGCGGAGTTTGAGCTAGGTTGTCTGAAATAGCCCGATGTGTACAGAACGGAACTGAAGTTGATATTGAAGTGACCATTGGATAACATTTGTAATTTATACCCCATTTTAATATGCAGCATTTGTCTTGCAAATTTGGATATATGTGAATGTTAGTGTATGCTGTCATGATGATAAACGAATGCGTACTTGTTTTCGTTCTGCGTAGTTTACACAACATTAATGCATATAACAAAATTGTGACTGAATAAGCAATCTATTGTCTCCCACGTTATCTCTGTTGTGCTGATGAAAATATTTTTAACTACATCTAATATTCCATCGTCGGTCATCAATCATTGTCAATTTGCCAATAATCCGGGATGCTACGTGTCATCAAGTCCACTTCAATGCTGATCGTATGATGAGAAAACGGATGGAATTTCCGTTCCATACTTCAAACTCATGCCTTTAATTACTGCCTAATTGACGGCAAGCCAAAATGTATCATGTTGTTTTATGCATTGCATTTTATTTGTTCCATCCAAGTAAACTGTTTATACCAACAAGCAGCCTCAATTCATCAATCTTAGGCAGGTAAGCATTGCTCCGTTCGCGTACCCACAGAATGCATCAGCTTAGCATCTTCAAAAGACGAATATTTTTTTTTGCATTTGCTTGCTTACTTGATTGAACGTACACACACACTCCACACGTACAAATTTCACTCTGTTTTTGGCTTGGTGCATACGCACACCGCATGAGTTTTGTTGTTTTTCCTTTCTAAAGCAATCCTAGTAAATGTATGTCACAAAAATCTGGACGACCCTTTCCATGTATTCCGGTGTCGCATCATTACCATTCCACATGCAGGAGTGACTATAGAACGGAAACAAGCGAAAACTTTTGTGATCATCAAAAATGTGTCCGTTATTTTTTCCTTGCCTATATTGCCATAGTAGTCAAGGCAGGTGACTTTCAGTTGTAACCTTGAGATTTGCACTAGAAGTACTAAATGTGGGCTTTAATCTCATTTAAGTATGTTAATGAAAACCAGAAAATCAATTTGTTATTCTATCGCTCAACATTTATCCAGATTTTCAATTTTAGGTACATAGATTGTTTGTTATGTGCTTTTCGGTAGCAAATCCGTTTGGGGATGCTCGAAGCAGTAAAATGGAGCATCTTGGATTAAGTTTTGTTAGTGCTGGAAATTTCTGATGTTCTGGATTTTGTGACCGAAGGGCAGCATCACTCCCTTGACATTAGTAATCAGTTGGGAATAAAAGTGTTGTTTAGGTATGTAACGTCATTTGATATCACAAGCGACTTCATTTTGCACAGCGTCTCAATTACTAAATTTAACGTAATGGTTATTTTATCTTAGTGCACAATGTTAAAACATTTAAATGAGAGTTGTTCTTTTAAAAGGGTTCCTCATTACTTGTACTAACTATTAACATTCATCCTAATATTTTTCAACTTTCACCGAATATTTAGCAGCTCGAAATGGCTGGTGTGATGACCTCGTCGATGAAGTACCCGGGACTGGCACTAGTCACCACGACAATTTGATGAGGGACATCACCAGGACGGAGAATACGATGCGAATATCGTTTCAGGATACGTCTTGGGAAGGAGAGTTACATCTGTAAATAAATTTCTATACTAAAATTTACATTGATATTTTTTATATGATTATAAAAATTGTGAATCATGAAATTTTAATTTCTAGACGTTTTAGCCATAGTGACGACGTTGGATGGGATTATTTTTGCGGGTCCCGGAACTTGCAGGAACAGGGATATTGACTCCTGAACTCAACACACGAATGCGGATCCTTTCACACTGTCTTTTCAGTCTCCATAATTGTTATTTATTTTAAAAAATATTACATTAGCAGCGCGTTCAGAAATCAGATTCGATCATGTCAATGATACAACCGTAAAGGAACTTTGTGTAATGTGTGTTGGCTATGGGAGTACAGTTAATAGTTTATTGTGTTTTGCCGCCAGTTTGTTTGGCTTATACGTTCGAATTTTGTTGGAAAGTGGCTCCTCAGCAAGCGCACATAATTTAGATGTAGGAAATAGTGTTTAAATTCGGTATTAACTTTCCCTAGCCTATTTTAATTGCTAAAAATAATAATTCTAGCCTCAAGAAATTGTATTTCTGAGGACAGTGTTTGAAGATTCAATGAGGCGTTTTCAAGTACACCTGAACAAACATGAACGTTTTTTGGTAAACCAGAAACAAATAGTAACTTAATGTTTTACAGTTTAGTGTATCTCCACAACGCAACCCATGCAAACATTTATTGTCAACGCAATTAACTGGAACTGTTGAATTGATCATTGGTACAAGCAATAATAACTAAAAATTGCAGTCATTTTCAAGGGGAGTGAGGTGATGGTTTCTCTTTTGGAAAAGTCTCTCTTCTAGTGACCAAATCGAATTGTGCACTTCGGTCCTTACTGGTTGGCTGAGAAGAAGCTATTAATATAATAACGGCAAATACGGAAGCATTAGCAGCAGCAGATCAGTGATTACTGGGCCAACGTGTTTGAAAAGTTGTTTAACTCAAAACAGGAGAAAAAATTTCATAATGAAGTCAATAGGTACATATCCAATGGTTCCTTCAATAATCGTCACTCGAAATTCGTGAAGGAAGACGTTCATAAAGCTATTGTTCAGCTCAAGTCCAACAAGTCTCGTGGCTCCGATGGAATACAGGCAGAACATCTGAAATTCACTGTTGCGGAAGTGTTACATATAGTAACCAATCTAATGAACTCCTTTCTTGCACATAGCTTTCTTCCACAGGAGGTGATGAAAGTAATTATTGTGCCAATCCTGAAAAAGAAAGGAGCTGACTCCACAAAGAGTAGCAATTACCGACCTATAGCTCTGGCCAGCATCATCTCAAAACTACTAGAATTACTGCTACTGGATAAGTATAGTGATCTTTTGATTTCTTGTGACAATCAGTTTGGTTACAAGAAAGCTGTAGGGACAGAAATGGCTGTATTTTCTATTAAAAACATTGCTCATTATTATCTGAGAAACAACACGCCAGTATTTTTGTGCTACTTAGATGCAAGCAAAGCGTTTGATCTAGTCAATCACTACACTTTGCTGTTCAAACTTTGCAAGCGCAACCTACCAGCAATTGTTATTAGTTTGCTTCTCAAATGGTTTAGGACTCAAATGTTTGTCATACGCTGGGGAGTAGACTTATCCCGACCATTTCCAGTAAGAAATTCGGTAGGTCAAGGCCGCATTTTGTCTCCCATATTTTTTGCCATATACACTGATGAACTGAGTAAAAGGCTGACAGACACCGGACTTGGATGTAGGGTTGGTAGTGTTGTCTTCAATAATGCCTGCTTTGCTGACGATATATGTCTGTTAACTACATCAATCTACGCGTTGAAGGCGTTACTTTCCGTGTGTGAAGATTATGCTGCAGAACACGACCTTGTGTTTAATGCGAGTAAGTCAGTTTGTCAGTGTTTCTGTGATAGTGAGTATGACGTCTCACGTCCTTTGTTAAAATTTTGCGAACGTAATTTACGTTGGGAGGATACGGTACGCTACTTAGGATTCGATATGAACTGCAGAGATAGAGATCATGACGAGATGATGCGGAGGAGAAGAGAAATATATACAAAGGCTAATTTACTTGCCACTTCGTTCCGGAGATGTTCAAATAGTGCAAAATATGTGCTATTTAAAACATATCTCTCTTCAATGTACTGCATGTCGCTCTGGGTCCCGGTCCGAAAAACGGTTATGGACAAAGTTCGAGTTGCATTTAATGACGCTTTTCGGTTGTTATTCAACATAGGAAGGAGGAGTAGCGCAACCAATATGTTTGTGGAACATCGTGTGAATGATTTCATCGCTGTTCGACGACGTGCAGCGTACTCAATGTTTTCTAGATGTGTGAATAGTGACAATTCGCTCATTAGGGCGATTGTAAATTCAAATGTGTTTTTAACGTCATCAATCTATAGAGTTTGGATGAAACTACTTTATAACGTTGAAATGACGTGACGTGACCTATGATATAATACATATTGTGATTTTTGTAATATTTGATGTTCAATTTTTTTGTTTTGTTCACTGACCAGTCTCATTTGTTTTTTTTAAACGTTCTGTAGCGGTTAGAAATAACTCACATTGACTGTTTAACTCTTTAACTATGGATGTTCTCATATAATCATGTATTCCTGATTCTATGCTAACGCTGCTAATAAAAGTCATAATAATAATAATAATAATTAAACTAATACGTACTCACATTAGGGATGAAAACAATTGGTTGTAGTCTTTCACGATAATCGTTTTGAAAAAATACATTATATTATCCTGAATTGTTATGAAATCAGCTAACAAATTAGTACGCCGATAATATGTTACTGAATCTTATTTCGATAATGCAATTATTCTGAATGCACAAAAGCAAACAATGTGAAATTGCTTTACGTGTCCCTTCTAAGATACACAGTCGTGTGATATGCGTTCATTTATAGTCTATGTAATAAGTAATAATAACTCTACGACATATTCTACGCTATCAGTCTGCAACGCTTAATGTACAGCATTTCAGACTAACATATTTTATATTGTGAACGAAATGATTTGGAACATGACTCCATCATAATTGTATCCAGAAGATATTAGGATCACGGGAAACAGTGACGTTGACTAAAACAGCGGGCAGAGAAAGAGAGAGTCCTCTTGAAATGAGTAATTTTAATATTACGATAGAAATATCGTTTGCAATGTACCAAGGTCTATAAGAGAACTACATATTTAACTAAAATGTAATATGCGCCAATTAAATGGCAGTGTGGAAGAAACGAAAATCGGAATTAAACTCTGGTTTTCACATGTTACAAAATGGGTAACAAAAAACATGAAAATAGACAAGCTAGAAAAATTTCACAATATATTTTAATAATCACCACAACTCGGAAAACTAAATAATTGTTCTTTCAATAACGGAATTGTTTGTTAATGTGGTACATTGTACGTTATCATATCATAATATGTAATGCATTCTGAATTCAGAATTCTTTGTCATAAGGCATCCATGTTTATCGTAACGATACATATATGTTGCTAAAGGGTCGTCCGCGGAAGGAACTTGTGAACTCTTTGACTTTATTTTGACGCGGTGCTTGAAACAGATTTCATCTAGAGGAACTTTGAATATTTCCTTGTATGCTGGTTTGACAGCGAAAATATCATTGCAACATTTGTCGTGTATACGTCCAATCCAGTGAGTTCGGTTGCAAATGCGCCAGTAGTGACGTCAACCACATTACTTCTTGCAGTGCAGTCATGTGCAGTGTATAGAAAGAGCAGGGAAAGTATGCTGTAAGCACTTAAGCTTAAGTACAAATGTGGGAATGTGTTCCCTGCTGCGCTTGCTCTCGTTATTCTGTACGTACTTGGAAAATCTATTAAAGATTGTCCTGTCCATAGAAAAATGTGTGCAAAAATAAGTCGAAACTTTTCCAAGATAAGACCAATGATGTGGTAAGACTCGTATTCACGTATGTATTAGATATAATAATATGAATTTTTTATTTCAAACAACTTGAAGCAAAATGTTGTTTTATGTTTATTACCCATGCCGAAATGGGCTTTTAGGAGGTATAGAAATACACATTTGGATTTTGTATTTCATAAATGAACTCTGTTTCACATGTTTAATTTAAGATAGAAATATTGTTTGCGGTGCAACAGGCAATGCACTCCAAGAGAAACGTAACTAAACAGTTAGCTAAATTGTATTATTAGCCAATTAATATCTCGTATCCGCGAATCGTGACTGGTATTGCACCGTTCAAGCGAAAAAAATATGATTTTATATGATTAGGGATAAAAACACTCATTGATCAACTTTTATGTCCATGAATCGTTTTGGAAAGCCACTGAAAATGCAATACGTATGCATTACAATGTACGTAATGACTACGGAATTACTTGTATCATGTTGTGAGCTTTGATGTTGTTCAAGTTTCTGTATGGGTGAGCCGAGTTAATTGCAAACATTTTAATCATAATAACGCTCGGCTCAATAAATTTAATTTACGCCGAGACAGTGTTTGAAAATTGAATGTGGAACATTTTGTGAATTGAGCACGGTGGTTGTAGAGGGATTAAATGACGATAGTATTTTGAAGCGCGTTTCCTTCTCCACAGTCATGCAATCCATTTCTTTTAAATAAGGTTTTAAGCCTAACGGGGAAATGTAATTAGTTGACATATAGGGACAATAGATAGATGCCTTTTATTAAAATATGTTGAACGAATGACTGCGTTTAGAATGGATATATATTTTAAATACTGCAACAACGCGGAAGACTAAAATATTTATTTTTTTCGTAATCAGAATGCATTGTTGAAGTGGTGCAGTGTAGGATGTCATGATATGTGTTGAATATATTATAATAAATTATTAGCCTGCGTTAGATTACAATGACAGAAATATGTATGTAATTCGGAACTTTTTGTCGATAAAAAAATATTTTTTCTTACTCCAATATTTATTATGGAATGGATATGTACTGAGCGTGTGAGAGATAATATACAAATAAACAAATGTTTTATTAAATTTATCCATGAACTTTGTTTAACATATTCTTTGATAATTATCGCAATTATTTGCGGGAAATTATTCTGCCTAAACATTTCAAGTTGTCCAACTGCAGTACGCGTAAGCTTTGTCTATACATCCATCTTATGTGATCATAATCACTGTTTTCCATGACGGCTCTTGACGTGATGAATTTTTCCGCTTGGTCCGCTGAATTCCTTTCCGCAAATGTCACGGGTCTCCGGTTTTTCATGAACATGAGCCCGAATGTGCATTCCAAACAGAATCTGGTCGTGGTACAGCCTTCCGCAAAATATGCAGTTTTCCCCGACTATTCCAACGGATGAAGGATGCATAGTTCTCTGATGCTTTTTTACTGTAATTTGACGCCGGAACCATTTCCCGCATAATTTACACTGGTGCGTTTTCTCGTGACTGGTGTGACGGACAAGATGATTTCTTAGCTCCGCTTTCTCAAAGAAAGATTTCCCACAAAACTTGCAGCTGCCAGCTTTCTCCCCAGTGTGGCTACGTCTAATGTGGCTGAATTTTCCAGACGAGTTGCTAAACTCTGCCCCACAAATTTCACAACTAAACGGCTTTTCTTGGGTGTGCGTGTTCAAGTGTGAATGTAATTGTCCCCGAGTAGGATACACATTGACACAGAACAGGCATGAGTAGCGTAGTTTTTGGCGATGAACTCGACCAATATGTTGTCGTACAAGAAGTATGTTGCTGAACGTCTTTCCACACTCGTCAGATTGAAATGACTGACCGGTCAAGTGCGTGTGCATGTGCTGACGCAAACGTGATTGAATTCGAGTTTTGAAATTGCATTTAGTATTGCACTTGTATTTTAGATCCTTGGAATGTACTTGCTGGTGAGTTTTTAGGAGATGTTTTCCAGCAAATTTCTTTCCACAAATTTAAGCCAGATACATGCCAGACTTTGAATTATAAATTTTGTTACAAAATTTGCAAGGAAACGTCCTAGCAACCATTTTACAGCTATGTATTTACGTATTTACTCCTCTAATACAATTCACTAAATTAACCTTGGAATTTTATTACACTCAAGATAGCTCTACCATTTCAATTTACCGAAAGCAAAAAGGAAAACAATAGGTAAGCAATCATAGCAAGAACATTTTTGTTTGTTATTATATCCCATTACTCCAAAGAAGGGTATGTGTGGCTTCATGTTCACATTTGTTACCATGATGAACAGAATGAGATACAACTTGACAATGCATATCATCCATTGACTGAGAAAGGGCACAAGTAAATGCAGCACATGTGTGTTCATCATGTTGGGGGCATACATATTGCGCATACCGTCCAATGAATTCAAACAAGTAATAGAATAATGGTATATGAATTTCAATATGGTTGCATTTTTCTACACGTTACCCAGAGTCTGGGTCCCAGACTAAATGATATCTATGCTAGGTGGATGGCCCCAACTTGTTACCGCTCTCCCAAAAACCCAGCAGCCGGCTTGTGTGCTGCTTTGTAAGCATCTGTACCAAGAACCCGCAGCGCAGCTCCGACCGGCAAAAGAGCGCACACAGCATTTTCACACAGACGGAGAAAATTATATTTACAAATAAAACGTGTTTGTTGCTCTAATGAACTCAAATGATATGTCAAAAACCATTTACGCTATTGCCCAAGACAATGAATTATATATAGTACAAATATTTTATCACTACACTAGTAGTGTCTCCGTATTTATCGGGATCTAATCATCATCAATGCTGTTAATCATCATCATCATTACTGACTGACTGACTTTGCACAGAACATTGTTGCGTTCCATTAACAGCAACAACGGCAGCCCGGAAACAAAGCGTATGAAATGAAACTGCTGAAGGCAATCCAATCTACGTCCTTGACTTTTTCTTTCATCCTCGTATCTGTTTCAAGCTCGAATTCTATGACTTGTGCGGACTGACCATATTACACAATGCTACATGAAAAAAACAAGAAGCGCGTATGCGTATACGAAGTAGGCATGTGTGTTCTTAAAGTAGCTTATACAAAATGACATTTGAGCAAGCAGCGAAAACGTCAGCGTTTATGAACGGCAACTTCATTTTTTATGTTTGTGCTCTGCTTACAAGTGCGACTGTTGATGACGATACCATCATTGCGTATTTGCAGTGAGATCCAAGCCAGCATCACATTTTTACAGGAGCTCTTGTCATAATTCAATGAAAACCAATCGATTTAAATGTGCTAGATAAACCAAGTTAACAGTATTTAAGGGACTTTGGAATTCAGCATGTACGCAGAAGTAGATCGGAATGTAGGAAAGTAGAATTGTTCACAAGATATTGCATTTTACCGTTTTTTGTTGGTTTTGTCGCTCACTGGAAGACGGAGTTAACTTAAAATACTACTGGTCACCTTTCCTGTCTATGACCTCACATTTATGCAGGGTACCCAATTAACGAATAGTGGATGCTATTAGGGTTAAATACTACATACCCAGTCGCTATCCATAAAACAATAAATATTGCTGTCAGACAAGTTAATCGATAAACCAAGAAAGCATGCGGTGTTGACAAAATCATGTTAATTGCAAACACAGGCGATCAGGCTATTTCGCATATTTCCGGCATCCCAAATACATGTAACATAGTGAGAGTACATTTCTCCTCAGATGTGATCTCATATGGATCGATACTGACGCACAAAGATGGACTATTCTCCCCGCTCTTCTCTTTGTACAGGCAATCGATATATCGATGAAAGAATGCTCATTCAGGAAACTCTTACGAAGGCAGAGTACTCAATACACAACTTAATTTCATTATGACACCATTTCATTCGCGTCCTTACCGGCCGTCTTTTCCGAAAATGTGTGTGTGATTACTACACCGGTGGTACAATCATACATGCTTTGGGACATTCTGAAGTTTAAATGTTGGCGAGATTAACTAAATGTTACCAACAGAGAGTAAAGTATTATGCAATCAATAACCTCATGTCATGCTACATACTAATTATAACATAAATGAAATGTTCTGAAATAAATATAATCTCAAGCAAGAAATGAAAAATTAAAATACATAAATATTTAGTTCCTCCAATCTCAATTTGAAAAGGAGGAAACTTTTTTTGAGCAGCCAAGCATTAATGGGGTATCGCAAGCCAGGAATATTTTCTGTTTAATCCATTAATGCTAAAGTTGTTCCATGTTCAACTTAAACTTTCAATCAATATTGTATCCATTATGTGGGTACTTTGCATATATTGGTCATTTTTATTTCGGCGCTACACAGAATGATCAAAATGAAATTACAACTAGTTACACCATAGAAAATATACTGCTCTTGAAAATATTTTCGATTTGTCTTTCTTAAGTGATGTGAACATGCATTCCTTCTACCTGCCAGTTTAAAGTGACACTTATTCAGTTGAAGCCGATATTAATTTTAGATGTATATATATGGTGTTCCTTTTGTGAAAGTCAAGAAAAATTCGGAAATCTGCATATATGGGTGAGCATACTCACAGCAAAACATTATATTGTAAAACTCGACTTACACACAACCGTAGTTTATGTCAATGGAAGTAGTTACAAGAAGCAGGTTGTTATTGGGGATTTAAATCCAAAATATTACATCGGTCACAAGAATAGACGCATTGTACAACATCGCAACCACTCACAAAAACTACTCATACAATATTTAATTTTTATGCAGAAAATGCACGTAAAAAGGTGCTGTTGGAGACTGTAATCCAGAATGTCAAGTTGGTCTCTTGAAAGGGTCCTTTACGCAACCCATTGAATTTCTTCCTAGAATTATGGGTTAGAAAACTCATGTAAAACAAATTACTCGTTCAGACGTGATCAGTTCACTTGCGTTTGAAAAATATAGCATCCTAGCTTGATTTAAGCTTTAGAATATTTCAAATGAGAGCTTAGGTACATTAGAAAAGAAACATAAATACAAAAAAAGAAAAAAGAATGTGGACAGACTGCAGTCACATTAAGAGTTTAGAAATTATTAAGCCCAATGGTATTGTTACAGAATGCATGCATCAAGTATGTCTGCCCGTGATCAATGGCTATATCGTGTTGCCTAAAAGGATTAGTTTTGAGCTTTTGTAATAAAAAGATATACGGAAGGGTCAGCATATGTAGCATGATACAACACCTACAAAATTCTTGCCCTTACTAGTTTGGCCAACTGGGCACCGAAATACACTCTTCATTGTTAAAACGAATGCATTATGAAAGCATTAACGGTCCGACACATATAATGTCGTTCTGCCCAAATTTAACCACAATCCACCTCTCCCGAGCTCAAGCATGCAACAATTTTGTGCGCCTATAAAAGCTCACCGTTGAACGAACATATGTTATCAGATACTCTTCAACATTCCATCTGCACGGGTGCAAATCAAAGTATTGAAAGTAACCGCAACTTCTCTACGCGTCTACAAGTTTATTATAGTTTTGCTGAATTTTCAAAAACCTTTTCCAGCTCCAGTTTGGCAACATGGGTCTTCCCAAGAGAATCAGTTGTTTATTGGTCGTGGTCCTCCTTTTCTTGGAACAGGTTTGTAAATCTCACACATTTTCCATTGTAAGCACCAGCTTCACATTGTACGTTAAAAGCAATTAAGCTGAAATTTTATGTTGTATAATTTGAATGAGCACAAAACCACAGTAACTGCCAATGATCTCAATGGTTTTAATTTACTGTTTTTCAGGCAGGACCTGCACTTGGACAATGCATTGTTGGTAATAAAAATACCTGTACGAAGAAATGCAAAGATGCGTTTCCATGTCGTAATTTTCTGCTCACTTGCTGTGCTGATTTCGGCATCACAAGTGTTGCTTCCCTGCCAAGTGGAATCCAAGGAACTACTTGCCTGTGCTGCGACCCTCTTGACGAACCTTACGTATGCCCCATCACTACAAAAGTGACATCGTTAAACCAATTGAAGAAACTTTGTTTCTGCAACTCTCCCAACTTGGTACTTAATTCAGCTATTGCAAAAGGATGTGGGGATGAACCATACACATGTCCAAAAAGCAACGAATAATGACCGTTGGGATCCCACGTAATTTTCACATTTTTTTAAATTTTATATTTTATGTTGTGAATAACAGAAAAATTGATGAATAACGTTTGAAAACCTCCAAAACTTGATAATCAAATTTTGAGTCTTTTTTTCATAAAATGCCTTGAATAAAAATGTGTAAATTTAGTTTTTTAAATGCTCCAATTCAGTAATATGGGTGAATTCAATTATAACAAGGCTTTATACTTATATCTACAAAATTATCGTTCAAATCATCAGGCCATTGGGACTCATATTGTGCATAACAATTACCAAATATTAGGTGACGGATTGTGAACAGCATGACACATTACTCGACCATTTCATAAATTATTCACTTACATTAATTTAAGCGTTTTCGAAATCGGACAGCGCACATTGTTTTACATTTTGAATTTGATTTCAGCAACATCTTTCAAATTTCATAATATCACGATATAAATTATTGGTAACGTCATCGATCAAAGTTTGATCATTAAACATGCATTAAGGTTTCACTTTTTTCGGCTGTACGCTACAAGTCGCATAATATTTAACATAATTTGTATATTTCAGATTGTATTTATCAATCGATGCATTGGATGCATACTACATCTGAGCAGATATACCCTACGCAAAGTTGTGATAACATTTTGCAAGTTATTGCTTGTATAAATCGGCACATTTGAAGCGCATGTGAACTTGACAATTATTTTACATTTAAAAATCCGCGGAAATTAGGTTCATACCCGGCATTGTAATACATATCTAAATCATTAATTCTTAGCAATTTAAGGGTACATGTCGATGTTTGATTGCGGATTAGTTTAGGTGTGGAGCAAAATGAAAATTAGGTTCTTCCAATCTGCAATAGCTCCAAGACTCTTCTGATTGTTTTTGTTATATTGCAACGTTAGAAGGCAATCCACAGCGGTTACTTCTAGACATGCGAAATCATGCTGCGATGATGCATAAACAACAACCAAACCCGGATTGTCTGTCTTTGCTGCTGCTCCGACTGTCCATAATCCACGGGAGGAGTCAGTGTACAGCCAAAAAATTTGACCCTGCATGGCTGCTGACCACACGTTGAGTGCGAAAGGTTTAAAGGCATGTTACGGTAAAAACCATGTGATGCGGTCGTAATTTCTTCTTCGATCCATCTCAAAATAAACATTACACTAACTTCACACACATTCATGTAATTAACGTAACACATTCACGTGATTCATATCCTATTTATAGGAACCTGACTGAGTTTTTAGTAGAGCAGGGAGCGAGCATAAACTTTGAGTAGAAAAACGCACCATTGACAAAACACTCATTCATCAAAACATTTATTTTCTTAATCTCAGTAACGCAAAACGGGCTCCTACAGATGTGCACGTACCAACACGTTTCTCAATCTGCTAGAATTGGGACAAAAATCACAAACTTGTCAGTTTAGTGGCGAATAAGCAGAAGTTTTGGTAAATTAGGAAAGCATACATTTTGAGCGTTTTTGATATCCCCGAATTTAAAAAGTTGGAGTAACATTCTGTCGACATGGTTCTTAGGCGTGGAAGCACAACTTGTGGACTCTTGGTTCTTCATCTCATCCTCCTGATTTTAGACTTTTATCAGGTAAGCGAATTTACTTATATCGTCACATTGTCATATTTGAGATAATAAATACTGTGATAGTCGCACGGTGACATCTTTTGTTGGTTCCGGTATTCTTTAATGTCAGATACAATTATATTAGCAGAACATTCATCACAGTGTTAGGCTGAAAGCACTTCACTCTTGTTAGAGACTCAAGGAAATCCTCAATTTCGTGAATGCAGCTGTGGACAATGTAAAGAGTGACGCCACGACATGTAACTGCGACAATCACAGCAAGGGCATATGGCCTCCTTATGTTTCCAACAATGGAGAGAATGAGAAACATGAGCGTGACGTTTCTCCAGAATACGGACGGTCTTATAGCGATTTTCGGATCCACTCCTCGTTCGATCGAAGGAAGTTACAATTTTTAGTTATTAAGTTGATGTATTCTTACTGAGCTGCAACAGTGTTTACAATTGTTGATGCTAGGAGCAATTTAAATCCAGCCCATAACTGAGGTGCCGCCACCAACGGCACAAGCGGCAACTATCAGAAATAGAATCCTGTTCACACGCAACGGGTCGACCTTCTCAGCCGAAAAAAATGTAAAATTATTTTTTAAAAAAATAAAAGCTGCAATAGCCATTCAGTTGGTGACCAAAATTGTTCAATATAATTTGATGTTACATTACATGCCGTCAAGTCCGAGTCAAACAGGGAAATGTCGGGGTCCGATTCGAATTGAATTAATGCACCTCCACGAATGGTTATGAGAAAGCTAGCCATACAACCGCTGATAAATATTATTACCTGCGAATTGCAAAAAATAAATTCATTCCATGAATGAATATGAAAATGAAAAAATGATATAGGTCGCCCCATAGCACTGAACTTAAAATGTCTATAATGGCGACAACTTTTGTCCAAGGACGCCATCCGGACAGTTCATTCCGGAAGGCAATTTTCATGCACTTCCACTTCCTGTTGTACTGATGTACAAACAAATTGCTGACGCTGCTGAAAAATGAAATAGCATTTGTACATTCCTAAACAATTCATTCGGATCAGTGTCTGATATGTTTACCATTATATAATAACCAGCAATGCGAATGAAAACTAAACTCGTTCACCACTGCACTATCGTACACAAAAGAGCAACTCAATTCATATAATCTGGTCGATAATAAAAATGCAATTTCAGTCGTAAACGGAAATGTGTCAATGCTGCCATATTATAATGTACCTATGTGTACAAAAAAGTAGTGTTTTAAGGAATGCTGCTCCAAGATCTTTGCAAAATCTTATTCTTCTTATTCAATGTGATTTTGGATCCCTTGTTGTACCTAAAATGTACCTATTTTAATATGCTTGTATTCCTATACATACAATTCTATTGATTGAAACTCAATTGTGTTAATCCGCAACTGATTGAACCCATGTCCAAGAAATGGACATTTAATGTCAAATATTATGTACTGCCTAGCACATCCACCGCAATGTCCTGTCAACTGACGATGTGTGTGATTTTTCACTTGAGTACACAGAGCTTGGAACGCCAGAAATATATGACTGTTTCAAAGTAATTAACTGCAGATTTTCTCGGCAAACCATAACAAATGAATAGCGTCAACTTTTCATCGCTTAGGCATGTTTTAGAAATTAATGGTGTTTTGCATGTAAATCTAATCATGAAGAACGTAAAAGCATGTTCCATATCAAATACCAGCATGTATGTAGTTAGAATTACTATTCATTTCATTTGTTTAAAGGGAGGTTATAGACGATCGGATGCTTGTTTTCTCACGTTATACACTCATCGAATAAAGCAACTGTTGTTGTTCGCTGATACGGAGTACGTGCAATTTATTGATCATATATTTATGTGAAGCGTCATTTTTCTCACATCTCCATAAACGTTACTCCGCACGATACCACATTCGCATCAATATTCATGAAATGTGTACATATTTCTAAATATCTCATGCTCTGGATTGGATTTGGCATTTTGAGTGCAAAAGGTGAAAGCCAAAATGCATCATGTTATATTATGTATGCATTGTTTTTTACCTGCTCCAATGAACTGAAAGGTTCATACCAGCATGCTGCAGCAGCAGCGCAGCAGCCTGAATTCATCATTCGAATGATAAATTTCCTAAACCAAGCATTGCTCCGTTCCAAGTTTCCGTTTACAGCCTACATAAGCTCAACACCTGCACAAGTACAAAATCATTTCTTACATTTTCTTGCTTGAACGTACATACTCCACACGTACAAATTCCATTCTGCTTTTAGCTTGGTGAATGAGCACACACACGCACACGCACACCAAATGATTTTCCATTCTCGCATGTGATCAAACCCAGTAAACGTATGTTACAAAAATCTGGCCGATCCGTTCCATGTATTCTTGTCTCGTTTCGTTATCATTCTACATGCAGGAGTGACTATAGACATGAAAACAATTTTTGTGATCAACAAATAATTTGTCCGTTATTTTTTTCTTGTCTCGGTGATCAAAGTGGTAAAGTGCTGATGACTTTCAGTTTGATGTAAGTTTAGTTTTGCACTAGAATTTCTAAATGTGTGTTCCACTTTCATTTAAGACTTGCAAAGAAAACCAGAAATAATAAACTTATTTATTCTGTTGCTCAAAATTGACGGCCATTTTTATTTTCAGGTAAACCGAGCTGTTAATGTGCTTTGGGGTATCTACTTGATTTGGTGGTGCCGAAAGCAATTTCGAAGCAGAAAAATAGAGCCTCATCGACGACATCAGCCCCTTGACATAAGTCACCAGTTTGGAATAATAGTGTTGTTATTTAAGGTATGTAATGTCGTGGGATGGCTCTACTGACAGTGTATAATTTTGTTACATTTAAGTTAGCATAGTTCATTTCAAGAGGTTCCTAATTATTTGTAGTAACCGTTGGCATTCAACCTTATGTCTTACGATTTGTACAGAATATTTACCAATTCAAATGGCTGGTGTGATGACCTCGCGGATATAGTACACAACTTTAAATCTTGCATCACTGAAACGCAGGGAGAGATGTCGATATGGTGGAAAATATGATGCAGATAGCGCATTGTCGCAACGAAGAGGGATCCATGGTCACCTGATGTCTATTTACTGTAACTTGACGCCGGAACCATTTCCCGCATAATTTTCACTGGTGCGTTTTCTCTGGGTTGGTGTGACGGACAAGATGTTTTCTTAATTCCGCTTTGCTAAAGAAAGGCTTTCCACAAAATTGGCAGGTATCAGCTTTCTCTCCTGTGTGCCAGCGTCTAACGTGATTAAATTTGCCTGACGAGTTACTAAATTCCACCCCACAAATTTCACAACTGAACGGTTTTTCTTGTGTATGTGAGCGAAAGTGCAAAAGTAATTGATCGCGAGTAGGGTTAACATTCACACAGAACACGCATGAGTAGAGTAGTTTCCGGCGATGTACTCGGTAAATATGTTGCCGTAGTAAAAGTATGTTGCTGTCTTTCCACACTCGTCACAATGAAATGACTGACCGGTCACATGCGTGTGCATGTGTTGACGTAAAGTTGACTGAATTCTCGTTTTGAAATTGCATTTAGTACACTTGTATTTTAAATTGTTGGAATGAACTTGCTCATGAGTTATAGATATTTTCCAGCAAACCTTTTTCCACATATTTTACACACAATCAGTTTGTCAGCAGCATGAACAATCTGATGTTTAAGCTGTGCGTTTTTACTGAATCCCTTGTAACATGTTTTGCATTTGTGCACCATGGTAGCGTCGCGTAAATGCGTTTTCAAATGCTCCTTCAGGTACTCCTCAGTGACAAATGTCTTATCACAAGTTTTGCACTTGAACGGTCGATCCCCCGTGTGGAGACGCATGTGTTGATGTAACGACACTGTTGAATGCAGTACCTTCTCACAAAAACTGCACGGATAGCGGATCCCTTTGTGGGTGACGTTAGTGTAAAAATACAGCCCAGAATAGGAGATTTAAATTGTCCACCATCATTCAGTTCATAATTTGCGCATTTGCTCTTCCAATGCACTGCACTTAATTAACATTGACATTTTCCTACACTCAATATAGATCTACCATTTCAAACAATTTACCGAAAACATAAAAAAACCAATAGGTAAGCAATCATAACAAGTACATTTTTTGTACATGCTTGTGTACTGCTTTGTAAGTCAACCTGCTAACTGTGTAAGCATCTGCAGCAAGAACCCGTAGCGTATAACGCCTGCATGCTAGCACACAGTTTTTTTCGTACAGACGGAGAAAATCATATTTACAAATAACAAATGTTTGTTGCTGTAATGATCTCAACAAATTTGTAGAAAAGCGGGTAGGCTTGTACCAAAGGCAGTGCATTAGAAATATGATTATATGATGGACAATAATGGTATGAACGAAATGCATTTATGTACACGCCTATGCTTGGAGGCAATCTAATGGGGAGCAGCAGTAATTATTTTATGCAGTTTGATAAATACCAAAACTTTTAAACCAATGGGTTCTCGGCACAGCAATATGTATCAACCATTGCGCATTTAAATAGATGTTGTGATCTGTAGTCATTAGTTGCAGCGGCATCAAACAATAATTTGTGTATCCTCATTTGTTGTAGATCAGTCGCGTTATATCATTTTATTATTACGAGGCAAATCATAATTGAGCAAAATGTTTACATCCCTGACAATATGAAATGATGTGGTTGATGATTGCACGTAATTATTAATATGAGATTACATTTTTGCGAAAGCAGAACAAGACATACTCCTTATATTACCCTACACTGTCTTCAAGAATGTGAGAACCTTTCATGACTGAAAACTGAAAGAACAAGCGAAATGTTTCCTAAAGTTTCTAATATTTTGCAGTTTTTGAAACAAATAAATCCACGACTCGTCATCCCATGCAAACAATTTTAGTGTAAACGCAACTAACTAGAGATATTGAATTGACCATTGGTTGCTAGAAAAAATAACTAAAAATACAATCAATTTATAAAAGTGTGAAATGATGGGTTTTCTTATTCTTTTGGAAAAGTGTATTAATGGGAGGAAATGGAATTGTGCACTATAATCATTAAATCATTACTGGCAGGATGAAAGGTAGCCCTGAATGTAATAACGAGATAGACATACCGTTTCTGTTAGTAGGTATATATTTTAATAATCAACACAATGCGGACAACTTAATAAAACATTTTTTTGCACAAGCAGAATTGTTTATTGATGCGGTACAGAGTACGGTATCATAATATGTAATAAATATGTAATGACCAGTTATGAAGTATCACATGAATAACTTCACTGTACTTATTTATATAGGTATATAATTTTTGAGTTCGTTTGAACTATACAGCATTCTTCTTATCATGTAAGCATTTCTATTCATTTGTTACCATCCTGCTATACAATACCAACTATTGGTCACTAACTTATGTATTTATCCTGCATAAAATCATGGACGATATCGACCGTCAATGCAGGTTCTGTGATCGTAGTGACTATCTTCCGTGACGACTTCTAGTATGAGCAAATTTCCCACTTGGTCCGCTGAATTCCTTCCCACAAATTCCACAGCTCACAGGCTTTTCATGCGCATGAGCCCGGATGTGCATTCCAAAGAGGTTGTTGTCGTGGTACACTTTTCCGCAAAATATGCAGCTAGCCCCGACCGTTCCAACGGAAATGGGATGCAAAGTCAACATATGCCTTTTTAATGTAATTTGACACCGGAACCATTTCTTGCATAATTTACACTGCTGTGTTTTCTCTTGGTTGGTGTGACGGAGTAGATGATTTCTGAGCTCCGCTTTGTTGAAGAAGGACTTTCCGCAAAACTTGCAGGTATCAGCTTTCTCTCCTGTGTGCCAGCGTCTAACGTGATTGAACTTGGCTGATGAGTTACTGAATGTCGCACCACAAATTTCACAACTGAATGGCTTTTCTTTTGTATGCGTGCGTAGATGTAGATACAGTTGATCTCGAGAGGGATAAACATTCTCACAAAATAGGCAAGAGTCTGTTAATTTACGGTTATGAATTTGTCGAATATGTTGTTGAAGAGTGGGTTTGTTGAGATAAGTCTTGCCGCATATGCCGCAAGGAAATGACTGACCGGTCACATGCCTACGCATATGCTGACGCAAACTTCCCGGGAATCGCGTTTTGAAGCTGGATTTAGTACAATTGTATTTCATTGTCTCGGAATGTACTTGATCATGAGATTTTAGAAGATGCCTTCCAGCAAATTTCTTTCCACATATTCCGCAAGCGAACCGCTTATCAGTTACGTGGACAGTCTGATGTTGTTGCAACTGTGCTTTTTTAATGAATCCTTTGCCACAAATTTTACATTTGTGTACCCTTGCAACATCACCTAAATGTGTCTTCAAATGACCCCTCAGGTAGTCCTCTGTGACAAAGGTTTTGTCACATGTTTTGCACTTGAAGGGGCGCTCACTCGTGTGGAGACGCATGTGTTGATATAATGCCACTGATGAATGAAGTACTTTATCACACAAAGTACAAGGATAGCGGATACCTTTGTGGGTAGAATTAGTGTGAAAATAACGGCCATATTTTGACTTATAAATCTTGCTACAAAATTTGCAAGGAAACATTTTAGCTGCCATCTTTCAGTCCACTATACACTTATTTGCTCGTTCAGTAAAACTAATTATTACACTATTTAGATTACTGTGAAATGTTGTTACATTGCAGGTTTTACTGTATTCTAAACTTTTATGTAAGTAATGCGAAGAAGTGCATTTCCGTTTGTTGTAGTTCTCTGCTGTACAATTGAATAATTTTGGCGTTGTGATTACGATGAACCGAATGAAATATAACTGGGCAATACAATGAATACATGTCATCCTTTGACGGAGAAATGGTACACAGAGATGCAACACATGTCTGTTCATCTTGATAGGGGTCATACATTGTAGAAACCAGTACAATGGGGACAGATTGGAGTTGAATACCAGCAAGTGGTGGGATATGAGTACGGAACATTGCATCGGTTGAATTTAATTAAAAGTTACCCTGGAAATTTATGTTTATGCTTGATGGATGACCCCCAACTTGTTTTCGCTCGCTCTCTGAAAAAAACATAAGCCGGCTTGTGTGCAGCGTTGTAAGCATCTGCAGCAAGAACCCGTCTCTGCCTGCAGCAGATGGGACATTTTTTCATGCACAAGGCGACAATTCTATTTACACATGACAAGTGTTTGTTCCTGTAATGATCTGAATGATATGTAAAAAAACGTTAAAGCTTTTATCAAACACAATGCATTAAAAATGATTGTAAATGATAACAACATCAACGAAATCAATTTAGAAACACATATGCTTAGAGAGTAGCTTCGAGATCATGTAGATAACTGAATCTAATAATTTGATAGCCTTGAATGAATTAATCCCCTGCATGAAAATTTGTTTAAGCCACTACAGCTTAAAGAAGATGTGGAAAACTTTACTGATCTTTTGTAGCGACACCAAACAATAATGTTAGTATTATAATGCGTTGCAGATATGTCACGTTGTATCAATTAGTCATTACGGTACAAGTCATAATAATGTACAATGCTTACATCGTAGACAATATGGCAATCATATCCAATGTAATTATATATCTGATAATTATAGATGGATGGTAGTACGTTCTTGCGTCAGCAAAACAAGCTTTTCCGTTGATTTTACCGTAGTTCGTTTAATTGAAGAGTAGTTTCCTTTCCGGATTAGAAACTGATACGACAAGCGCAATGGTTTCTAAAATTGTATGTACCCTATTTCTATCATTATCCATTTGGGTTACATTCAGTATAGCGGGTATTATTTTTGTTTTATTGGTGGTAACTCAAAAGCAAATTTGCGGTCGTCTGAATATACAGGAATAATTATTGTGGCTTTAATTATTACAGCTCGGTGTTATAAATGTTACAATGAAGAATGTGATAATACAAATGGGAACAAAGTGGATTGTGGACAGCTTGCCTGCGAAGTAGCCACCTACATCGGCCCATATAGCAAATGGTTTCCAGTGACAGCTAATGGAAGCGTAATTGCAAGGGACTGCGCCGTTATTAATGTAACCACATATAACAAAAATCGCTTTGGAGATACACACTGCGAGGCGCATCAAAACTGGCAACATGAGAGCTGCAGTTGTGGAACTGATTTCTGCAACTCTGAACCACCGCCATGCAAGCATCATGACTTTACTGACCGACGAGTAAGGGAAATATTGAAGAACAGATGCAAGGCTGAAATAGAGGAACATGACAACAAGTTACGGACGGAATGAATGGTCTAAAGGTCATTAATGAAAATAAATCAATATATTCTAATTCATTTGCTCATTATCGATCTACGTGTCTTAACAAGGCAATTGTGATATCCATTGTGAAAAATAATCTGAAATGATGATATCCGTTGTGTTATTTTTTGCACTCACGAAAACGAAGAGTATAAACACAGGGAAACCCATTTATCTAACACCACGTAGAAAAGTTAACCAGGCAAGGTAAATCTAGCACTATCTGGTGGTCTCATTTAGAATGATTCCATACTTACATGCATGCTATAACACATTATAATGATAAGGAATACTGACTCATGGAGCTGCAGAAATCATCTGAATCAAATACGCAGGTCACAGTAAAAACAAGAGGTTACATTCCTAACCTTCCGTACTCTGGAATCAGTTCAGTTTGTAATTAGTCGTCATAATAATTGCACGAGATGTTTTTTGCAGAATCTCAGCTTCCGCGTGATCCTCCCACATGACTACCCGATATGAAGTAATTCCATTTGAATATTACGATTTAGAATGCGACGTATTCATTTAACTCGTGATGATTTTTGCAATGCAAGGAAGCAGTAATGAAAGCCGCTATTTATTTGCTTAAAGCAAATATGTTTACAATGTAGCAATTTATTTTTCAGAAAGTGGTTTCATTTCCAAAACATCCAAATAAATCCGAGGCAATAAATCATTAGTGGAAAAAATAAGGTGAGCACATGGTTTTTTATCAACGTGTGCTCGGAATAGAACCAGCAATTTCCTTAAATACATTTATGCATCATGTGAAACTGCAAACTGCGATCACAGACCATCGTAGGTAACCTGCAACCAAATTCATAGTCCAGTCGCTCAGACGATAAATTGACGCAATCAGAGCATAGAGGAGACAACATTGTTTTTATCACTAACAAACGTAAACAAAAACCAGTTTAATCCAGCTTGTGGAATAACACCAAGCCCCCAATTTTTTATGTTCTTTCAAAAGGTTGGACCAATAACAAACCAGTCTCATCGGCCGATATGCCGAAAATAGAATCCTAAGCCTACTGCTTGACAGATGCCAGTTCGTTCATTCAGTAAATTAAATCAAATCATGTATGTACATAGAATAATGAGCTACGTGCTTCCTTGAACCGAGAACGTATCTGGTATACTCGTGTTGTAATCAAACATTTCTCAACTCAACTCCAGCAAACGCTTCTGAAACTGGTATTATCCGTATTGCTTCACTTTATGCACTATGCACATAATACTGATATTGATGAACAGCGTCATATCGGTTTTGAGAGAAAAATGTTGCTCGTTATATAATATCGCATCAATTTTGCATTTGATGCGCCGGATTGCTCCTTAGCATGCTCTTAGCATGATTAGTAATGCTCTGCGGTCAAAAGGCCAAAAATATGTACATTCAATTTTAATCAATGCAGAATACGTGCATAGCATATCAAGTACAGTTTTAGTACACAGCTGAATCAAAAATCCCAAAAATATCCAACAATAATTTTCCTATTAAATTATACTCATAAGACCCACCAAAGTTTCCCTATTAGGAACATCCCACAAGCCTGTTTGCTTCATATTCATATTTGGGATAAATTGGACCATGGACCCTATAGAAAGCAAATGATATCACTCACATGGAAAGTTTGACTTTGTGTTTTTTTCCTCTTCACCCTTCACACTACATTGTGTTGCTCACATCTGCGTCTTTGCTTTCGGCGATGTTTTGAAAACAATGTTCATTTCATTGTTTACCTCCCTCCACAGCATCGAGCAGCTTTGATAGCTATGCTATAGTAAACACAACCAGAAAGCCGGTTTTCATCATTATTCTTTCTACGCGTCGGAAAATTCCACAGAGCAATAAACAGAGCCTCTATCCAGTTTGTCTACATGTGTTGGTTACATGCAGGTTTTTTTTGGTTTCCATTGTTGACATTTATGGCAAAAAACTGCTGCTGCCGTATTTTGCTTTTTTCTTGCAGATAGCAGTGCATGCATTTGTTCACATGTTTACATACACAGCAATTTATTTTTTGCTATATTTTAATCATAAGGGATGGTTCATGTATGACGTCACGGACCGGGTGCGGGGTAGGCGTCTTGGAACATCTTGATATTACTTGGTAGGTGGTGTGTCACATATGTGCATCTTATCCTAATATATGCGCGATGCGATCAGAAGAATCGGTTACGTTCCAAATGCACGGCCCCTAATGAGCTAGCATTACACATTTACTCTGACAATCTGTTGTGGTCAGAGAGTGAAATACGACTGCTTACGCCGTGCTCAAGTGTTATGCATGCACATTCCCATGGACCGGTTGACTCGAAAAGCGTGCAAATCACTACATGCATCTCTGCAAAATTTATAAACACGACTCAGTTTTTTATGCTGCTAGCTTTTACCATTACCAATTTAATGCGCAGTTTCATCCAGAATCCAAACAAATTCAAATGGTGAGTATATTTGTTTGCACTGCGTCGTACGATGTTGCACACGAGACCCCATCAGCCTATACGTAGTTTTTTTAATATCATGTCATTCTCCATCCATAATGGGCATATATGAAATTCACATGCTATGGACTGAGTTTCATTTCTGGCTTTCCTGAGCAGTGCACAGGGCAAGGTCCACCAACGAACTGGATTACTCACGCTCATCACATCAGTATTTTTTATATACGTAAATATTATTTGTATGTATTTATGTGTTTGGAAAAGTGTGTGTGTAAAAATGAATGGGAAAGAAATGGGGATTTATTTTCTTTCCTTTTACAAACTACATTTAGCTACACGTTGCTCAATCAGTGTAGTTTGAACTGCAAGGAAAGCACACAACATGTTATACGTGTGATAGGTGAGGGATAAAAGCACCAAGTCTCAACTCGTTTCATATTCAGTTGCATATTTACCTCCGTCCAGTGACTACTACAGGAATCAATCCATTCTTCCAGCAACCGCTAACCGAAAAAATCATTTAAGGTAAGAAATGCACATAAGATTCCAATAGTTTAATAAATCAATTTAAATTTGAATTTTTTTAAAAGTTTAATGGACGAAGTTATAAAAAAAACACTTTTTTGGTTCCAGAATTTCAGAGATTAAAATCATTGGACCTTTATCAGGATCAATGAACCGGATTCATCAAACTGGAACTGACATCTATAATTATCCTCCAGCCGTTTTTATATCAATTCAGCAGCAAGAGAAAATAGTGTGACTCTTTGCTTAAAGAAAAGAAGACGTTACTGAAAAGAAGGTAAATATCGAAAATTGTAATGTGTTTATTTTATGCACTTGACATTTCAAAATCTTCGATTTACAAATCAAAAGACTATGGAAATGTTTCCGTGTTTTGGTTGATGATGTAACATTACATGTATTTTTAATTTATTTACTTTTTGTTTCTTCTTTTTCTAGTGACTTTTTGATTACTACACCGAGAGTCCGGAACTTTGAACTTGACAATCATGCTGTCAGCAACAAGACTCCTTCAAAGCAACGCCCAGACTGGCCGCCTGATCCTGGGCTCTGGAAAGTTACAGTCGGCGACTTACACCAATCCACTGGAAGGCGTTAACCAACAGCGTTCCAACAGCTACATCATCTTCAACAATGCGGAGGGACGGAGCAGGATGGCTCAGAGCACTTTGTCTCGGGAGGGCTACTCTGGCTTCTCTTCCCAAGCGTCTGCATCTGGAGGAGCCGCGGACCAAGGACACGGACCGGCCAGACGGGAAAATGCTCCAGTTTTGAGAAACGACGGCATTCCAAAGCCCCATGTCTACTTTGAACCCTTGAGTGCCGAGCTGCGCGGCGCATGGATTAGAAGTCAACAGAAGGTCAAAGGGGAAAAGAGAAATTAGGGGAAGAATGACGTTATTACATTCACGCATTGTTGTATATATTTTTTATAATTTTCTAATTTACAATTATTATACATGCATAAATTTGTGGAAAGAAGAATGACAGGTTAAACGTTCTATTAGTACTAAACGAGTAATTAATACAAATTTATTATTCAGTGCGCTCTTATAACACTGGCGGTGGATACACATTTTATTTATAACTTGGTAGGAAGCAGTTTTGATTGAATAAATACGCACAGAATAAGTACATATATAATAGTGATCAAGAACACAACTTTTTTTTGATGACACATGCATACAAATTATTGTTCAGTATGCCCTAATTTATTGACGAATACTAGCAATTCTTGCATTGGCTTCCAGCGTTTCCGAATTTTTTTTTCATTCCATGTTACGGTAATATCAGTAAACAAACATGTTTCAGGAGTTTAAGAATGAACAAATGGCAGTAAAACGTAATTGTAGAATGAACGGCCACGGTATAGGTATATAGATTTGCGGGTCTGAAAGACTTACACTGACATTGGAACTCATTGGCATTCATCATTTCAATGGAAGAAAGCAGTGCGTACTCGCGATTACGGTTTGATTTATTATTATTGTCATAATGGCCTAAAATCGTTACGAGAAGAAATAAAAGCAATCCTAGAAATTCCTGGAACAACAAATTAATAGAAAATTACATGTGAATTCATTTTCTTCCCCGCTCGAGGGTAGCTGTGGTATGGATACATGTATGCACGGTTCTTCAATGAATTTGTCTGACCTCATGACTGACTGGATACGAATGACAACGTCAGAAATCTTGACAATATAAATAAGCCATCAGTTTGAAACCATAGGACGAATGTAAAAAGAACTCTGATCTAAAATTCATGTTAATGTCATCAGAAACTTTTTCCTGTATCCGGTTATATACATAACCATAATAGGTAATTACCTTTACACCGGATCACCGTCACCAAGATTATACGTGTTCTGACCTATTCCATTCAAAACATTAATTTGTACCACATAACTTCAAATCTAAAGCGATTACATGTCGAGTAAATTGACAGGTTGAAGGCCAAGGTCTCAAGATGCGTATTGCAGCAATATTGAATTTACATTTTATCCTGTACTGATACCACGCCTCAGAGAATGGTGAAAATGTAAAGGTGATATGAAAAGGTGGTGGCAACAATGTCAACTGTTCTGCCATCCAATGGTAAGTGTATTGTCCATGATTATTGCATGATAAGTTAGCTGCAATCATCATCAGCAAAATTAATTGATTGCTTAATTAATTATGAAATAATTATAGGTATTATTCGTACTCGACGAAGCCATCCATTGACGTACCAGTGCCAGAAGTGACACTGTGTCACTGACACATGAATGACAACATATGAACAAAGCAAGCATTTGCTCAGTATTTAGACAAAGCGGCATGTTGTAGCTAGGGAGACAATTTACGTAATTCATGTTTCGCATGTACTTCATTACAGACGTGTGAACTTATCATACCTAAGGACAACGTAATTCATTTTTAATCGGGAAAATATACCAGCCGTGGCTAGTAAGCCATTCCACTGTCCATATAAATGGCTCAGAAAAACCGCAGCCCTATTATCGCCACATTGTTCAATTTTTATTTTTATTTTGGCATTATTCCGTTCAAAACAGTTTACAATGAATCTACAGGTGAATATGTTCTTACGGAGTACAAAATTCAAAAGGCATGGTGCGGGATTTGCTATGTGGGATCCTCCATTGGCATGATGTACTGCTTGAGTCTTGCCGTGGCGTCAATTAGAAAAAGCGTTTCTCAATCTACCGTAATAATTGGTTACCTAGACGTAGTCAGTATTCTTTCATCAATAGCATCAAACTTGTCCTTAGCATTCATTGTGTTGAAGCGCAAAGGAACTATACGGGATTTTGTTAACAGAACTCGGTTGCTGAGTTGCGGTGTAAATTATGGGAAGGTACAATTTCGGGTAAGGTGAACAATATATCAACAAGTAATTTTCCGGCGACCGAAACGCGCATCTAATTCTAATACATTTTCATGTGCATTCTATTTATATCCCAGGTAAACTTTGTACTCTCCTGTGTCACACTATTTCATGTCGGCAACATTTACTCGGCTTTGAGCGCATTTCAGGAATATCGATCTGTAATTGACTCGATTTCGGTATTACTATGGATACCTATCAATCTGTTAGGATTTCTATTTAGTCACTTTTTCGTTAGTAATATGGTGATATTGCTGGGACTCTTCATTGCGTTGAGACAGCTTGCAAAAGACTTATCAACTCGCATGACACTATACTCTCCAGATCACCAGGACGACATAACTGCAGTAATTAACCTTCCATCTATATAGGTAATCATATTAATAATGTCTGCGATACGTAATATACTGTGGAATATTTCCAGGGACTTTTTGCTTTGCACGAAATGCAAACGACAACATCATTATTCCGAAAAATATTTGGAAATTATATGCTTGCCAATTACTTCACATTCATTTCATTCCTCATCGAGTCGCCATACATTCTGTTTGCATACGATGACGGAGAAAAGTTTTCACTGGCCTTTGTCTTTATCATAGGAATTTTCTGGTGCGTCGCGGCGGAATTTCATCACATTGTAAGTTTTTGATGTGATTTGATGTGCCGAGGGACGGGACAATAGCATTTGCGTTTGGTTAATTAACATTTAAAATAATGTTTTTGTTTACTTTTGCTTTAACCTTCTAGGTTCAGAATACAGTACGTAAATGGGTGGAATGCTATTCATTTGTTGATGACAATTTATCCTGTAAAGATAGATGTAAACTTTCGGCAATTAGCAGTTTAGTTTCGTCCTCTTCCCCTAATGGAATTGCAATTTCGTGCAATTACTTTACTCTTACGTATTACACCATGAGCTCGGTAAGCTATTGATTAACACCGTTACTTTTATGGGAACGATTATGACGTTAAATTATGACTATAAGTTTTTGTGGTGATGGGTATTCAATCTAATTAATTGTATTAATGTTTCAGATGATTGGGATAATTGTTACGTATGGTGTTGTGGTGTTTCAGCTTAACACTCAATAGATTGCTACCATATGCAAAATGACAATACAATACTATTCATTCGGTTTTATTGCATGCTAAAATGTTTTAATAAATACAAAAAATAAAATATCAACGAATTAGCCAGTTTTGGCAGAATCGGGAAATGATTCATACGGGTCATTTAAATTGACCTTGAAAATGCTTTATCTTGACGACCGGTGCTGCTGAATATTTTGATAACATAGGCAACACGTGTCAACAATTAGTGAATAATTGAAAAATCAGATTGCTTGAGATCAAACATTTTCTCAAATTATTGACGTATGCAGCTAATATCCTGATTATATATAACATAATTTAGCCAGCCTAATTATAAGAATAGATTATCATGCATGTAATTCGAATGCCCATATTTACTTAAAAAAAGCAAATAATTCCAATTAATTTGTATTTTTGTGCAGTAGTGCTTTTGTGCTCGACAACGCACACGGTTTATCTCAGGATTCAATTATGGAAGAATTGCATTATCAGTTGGTGCTTCCCATGCTTCTTGTTAAACATGAGCTGCCGGTATTATTTAAAAGCAAAATATAGTCATTCAAATGAGCTTTTGTTGTAGCAGGCGACAGTGATTGATGTGATTGACAGAGTACACCTATTTTGTTTCATCATTTCGCCTACTCAAATGCATGAGCGGCATTTTACAAGGAACCAAAAAATTGATAAATAATTAATAAAGTGTAATGCGTAAATACATGCTTACAAGTGATCCGTGATTCGTCAAAGTTTATGGTCGTTTGTATATAAGCAGAAAGAACGGTCGTTACTAATGCTAGACCATTTTGGACTTCCCTAATGTAAATTAATTTGGATAAAATCATGCACACGCTAACTTACGTTCTAACGTTGACCTTGGCAGTTTACACAGCAGCCACAGGTAATGTTGTTCCAATCTTCCACATAATATTATTCGATTATTTGTATTCATATTTAAATATTCTCTTCAAACATTAATTTCAGGAGCAGCCTCATGTGAGAGTGGCTGGACCGTCTACAAGGATGAGCTCTGCATCAAGAACTTTGGCGACCTGATGTCATTTGAAGACGCAAGCAGATTCTGTTTTTTCTCAAGAAAATGCGGTATCAAAAGCTTCGCTTCTGATTATTAAACAACAAGATTTTCAAGATTTCATTTCAAGTTTCACCCAAGATATTTTTGACGATGTATGGCTTGGAGGGAAATATGACAATGCATCAGAACAATTTAGGTGGGAAGATGGGGAGGCGTTGACGTACACCAACTGGCACGATGGTTATCCAACAAACGTGACGCATCCAAGCCACTGTATTCAGCTTCGGCCATCAAATGTTAAGCATGCATCTGAGGGAGGTAGTTGGTCAGATGTCATTTGCGAGAAACGGAATCTCGTGATATGCCAGAGGCCATTGTCATGGACTTTACAAGATGCGATCGAGGAAATTAAAAGACTCAGGAATCAGCACCGAGATGACCTTGATTCCGTTACCGAGAATTTTACATCTGAAATAAACAAAATGCAACAAAATCTTCAGTCCGTAAGTGACAGGGTAGTTCCGGTTGGTTCCATCTATATTGAATATTTTCAACAACCAAGTCCACCATCCCTCTGGCCGAGCTTAACGTGGGAGGATATTACGGGGACATATGCCGGTCTTTTCTTTCGCGCATCAGGCGGCGGGTCAGCAGCTTGGGGGGACAACCCAACCGGAATGTTCGCCCCGTGTTAGCCAAATTCAATTTGGGGCAAACCAAAATGAACGATATCCGCACAGTGTAGACGTTCCCACCAGCGGTAGTTCAGGATACTGTAGAGTTGGCGAAAACACTGGTGGCAACGTTATCTGGTACGAGGGTATTAGACTAAACACAGAAGGATGCGAAGTTCGTCCCAAAAATCAAGCTATTAGAGTATGGAAACGTCCTGCTTGATCAGAGTAATAAATTCGCCTAAACTTTGCCAGAGGTACAGTAGCATAATAATTTTATGTCGTCAGAGAGAATTTGCTTCGCATAGATATCTCTCTGAATTTTGTACCATCCACAAATTCAATGTTGTTCAATAAAAGCAACATGTAGAACACTTATAGCCTACGAGTGCATCCAAGTGATTCTGGTTCTTCCCGGTGCACTAATTTCTGCTTAATAATGCTTGAAATTCATTTTTTCAAATACGTAGCATAAATACAGAAAGTGGTTGGGCAGTAAATAGTACTACATTCCCGGATACCATTTTTCGTATGAATACGTACATTTTTAATATCAAGTTTTTATTCATGATCATTCCACGGGATACGACATTTGCATCAATTTAAGTTTTCCAATGAAGCCACAGACAAACGAGAGTCCGAGTCCACGCCATACTAACAAAGGGATTACAGACGATACACCAAGTAAAGATATACATCCACCCATGGAGGGGACAGTGGTAAGAGCTACGACATAGATCCAGACCTTTGCCATTTTCAAAGCTATCTTTGCCTTCGTATCCTAAAACCAATTTTCAAAAAAACATCATGTTTGATGATCATCCGCACTGATTACTAATATACAAATAGCATATTCTACGAACAGTTTAGAAAAAAAATGTTACATATAGTGTAGCACAGAACAGTACTGTAGCACCGAAAAATTGTATCGCGATTCCGGATGCGGTCAAAATAATATATAACCATAGCTCCCATCTAGAAATGCTTGACGGAGATGCTAAAATATTGGAATATAATAAACAAGAATGTATTTCATTACCCCGATTCATTTATGAAAATATATGAATATAGTGTGATACTAATGATATCTTACCTGTACGCCCTTGTTTTGATATGGCTCCTGGGTGCTCAAATTTAGCTGAATTGTGGTCAGGTACTTCCATCATCTTGCCTTTTGTCAGAGTGTCGCTCAATTCGAAACCTACCATCACTGCGCCGCCGATTAGCATAATCTATTAAAGTGTCACAAAAATAATAAGTTATGTGATGACAATAGAATTTCGGTTATGAGCTACAATAATTTTACCATGTCAACCAGTGCCACAAATGTGGCCCTCCGACGAGTTGAAATGAGGAAACTGTGAATACAACAAACATCCATTTTACAATGGAACACTATTTGTAAGGTTGAGGAACTTGTATTTTTTGTTTAAATATTTAGCAAAGGTCCTTCAACCAATCGTCTTAATGCGCTTTTCATTACCATGTATTTCCTTAGAAGCGTAACTAAAGAATATCTGTGACACTTCCAGCGACAATGTACAGGAAAAGAGCAACGATTTGGGTTTCACCACAATTGACCACAGTGAACCCAAAATGTCGGATGCGTCATTTCATTATGTACATATTGAGCAAATAGCGTGGGTAAATTTGGCTTTGGCAATATAAACTCATAAAATTCTGGTTTGCATTTTCCAACATGCAGTCATAATGTCCAAAAATTACGACGGGAAACCCCACGGCTAGTGCGTTTAGTAAAGAAGCGACGTGCTCTGCAGATCAAGTGAAAAACGTCGATTCGTAAATGTATGTACCTGTTTGCAGGCAACGCAAAAATGGTCATTTGTTTGTATTGCATGAATTACATATTTTACTATACATCCATAAACCTAGCACAATCGCGGCATCGCAAAAAATAAAACGACCAATACAAGCCCTATGAAATTACAAAATAGCTCCAAAATTATATACAAAAGTAATGGTGGAAATAATTTTGTATGCTCCGATTCTTATGAAGTGCAATACATTATTTTACTATACTTGAACATTTTTATCTACAAGTTTACATGCATTTACAGCGCTCACTCTTCGTCACTTTCTTGTTGATTTATCCTTCCTTGTCGCATTTATTTTTTCCATTACAATCAGTGATGTGTTTAATCGTGTGATGCGCATAGTTCCTCAAAAACTTCATTTGTAGTGTCATTAATTCATGAACACGAAAGATTAAGTATTAGGTATGTCTTGTATGACGAACGTTTCTACGGTAATTTAATTTCATGCACACACTTCCTAGTACACGAATCCGACTTCTCCATAACAATTAAAACATCGTAATTCAGATTTACATACAACTTTGTTTTGGTTTTTTGTAGTTGTGAATGATATAATTGCCACTCGTTCCAAATTACCGCTACACAATCCATGTGATGAGTGATCACATTTGGTAATAAAAGTACGGAATAATAAAGTAAGCCAAAGCTGAATCTGTACAAAGCTTTTTCTCAGTGCATATAATTGTATTAAAGCTGGCTGCCGTTTTTAATGCAATCCCATGTCAACAATAATCCCCAACAAAATATGACACTGGTAGATCAACTTTCCCTCGTTTGGTGTGTTTGATGGCATGCCATTTCAATTCATATTTATTCAATGATGACACTTTACAAGTGACATTTTTACGTTCCGTTTACATCGTAGTACGCTGAGCGTGCGATGCTTTTTCGAGTTACGAATACTTGCAGCTTGGACTTATGCATATGGGTGCGGTGAAGTGTACTGACGAGGTGCGGCAATGTAAACAACCACCACGACATAATGGAATAAGTCTTACCAGCTCATCTTATCAATTTGAATTGGGTTTCAAATGTAAATTCTATAAACTCTTGTGATCCCATCCCACGTACAAACGATACTATTGTTTTTTGGAGCATATTAAAAATCTGTTTTTATTTTTTTAAATCCGTACTTTTACAAATAAACTGACCGTTTCAAAGAATACGTGTCAGGTATTAAATTATTATATTTTCAGCGTAAATATACCACACAATAACATATATCTGACCAAAATGAACCATGTCATATTTTACAGTGATGAATCAGTTCCCAATCTAAACAAATGAGTTGTGATTTTTGTTACAAATGCACATATACATATATTTGTCGGACAAATTACACTTTTCGAAATACCCATTAAACGGCATGAGCATGCCAACAACTAACTGCGCATTCCTTTCTGTCGTCTGAGGCACTCATTTTTTCTCCATGAATCAACGTACTCGTTCCCACAGATTTTGCATCATTCCGGTTTCTCAGTTGCATGCACGCGAATATGCCTGAAAAAAGCTTTTTGTCATAGTATAGCTTGTCGCAGAAAACACAGCTTTCTCCAACTGCTCCCACAGACGTAGGTTGTGTTCGCATTTTGTGACATTTTAGTGCATAGTTATCTCGGAAACATGCCCCACATATATGGCACTTGTGGTGTTTCGTGTAAGGGGTCTGACGCCGCACATGATATTTCAGTTCGTATTTATGGATGAATGACTTCCAACAGATGGGACAGGGTTCAGTTCTCTCCATTGTGTGATTACGTCTGATATGCATACTCAGACCAGATGAGTGGCTGAATTCCGATCCGCAAATTTCACAACAAAACGAATTTTCTTGTCTATGTACAAATAAATGTAAGTTTAGTAGAGTTTGCGTCGGGTATGCGTTTCCACAAAATACGCAGGAATGAATTAATGGTCTCGTGCCTTCAATTCGATGAGCAGTTTTTACGTGCGTATGGAGCGTAGGAGAATTCTTGTACATTTTGCCACACTCCGGACATATTACAGGATCATTTCTCGTATGCATAAGTTGTTGATGTAGTTTTAAGGAAACTTTGTAGTTGGTTCTGAAACTGCATTGCGAACATTTGTGCGGCTGAAGGTTGGAATGTATTTCTTCGTGACTTTCCAGGTGACGCTTGAGTCCAAATCTCTTTCCACATTTTTCACAAACGAATTGTCTTTCGTCATGAGCTAGGTGACAAGTCATGTGCTGGGTCAATTTTCCCTTCGTTATAAAACCCTTGTTACATATTGTACACTTGTGCACCTTACGAGATCTCCTAAATGAGTTTTCAAGTGTTTTCGCAAATTAATGTTGGATGTAAACGCATTAGGACACTTTTCACACTTGTAGGGCCGCCCGCAGGTGATCCTCCAGTCGAAATTTCCGGTCGAATATACTTCCACACAAGTTGCATTTATGGCCGGCATTACCATGTATGCATTTTGTATGATCACCTAGTCCTTCTTTCGACGCGTATTCCAATTTACAAACGCTGTATGGAAACATTGCTTCGTCCTACAAACAAAAGTCAATCTTGATAATAATTAAAATTCCATTACTATGTCAAATTGATTTAGTACGCTGAAATCATGGACGCAGACGCGACAACGGTCGAGTATTTAATCACGTGAATGCGTACCTTCAAGCAAACTTATAAATGATAATTGCAGCTTATGTTATAACTTGTTACTTTTAATGGGGTAGGAGCGAGTTCATCCTGTCAACTGGTAATAACTTTTTTTGCACTCAACTGACGTGATCACTGGCAATTGTTTACTTTTAAAGTAATCAATTTACTTGAAAAAATCACATATATTCCTTTTGCTGGTGTTGTGATGTTATTGTTGTAGCTTTAGCTTTAGCTTTCATGACTGGTTAACATATAACGGATACGACATTACCTGAAACCACTTTCGGAGCTGAAAAGAGTGAGCTGTTCATGGTCGTTCATGAAAACAGATGTGGAGGTGCAGTTGAGGTAGTGTGCACTGGATATAATTAGAACAGCAAGGTGTTTTAGTGCTGCTCGCTTGTTTCATACATTGTTCCCGGCTGAAAATATGATGTGTGTTTGATGTGTGTTTGAGCTGAAATGGAGCACTATGGATGAACATTTTATATATTACTTGGTAGAAAGTAGTTTTGATTGAATAAATACGCACAAATTCAACACGCTCATGATTTTTATCGGCAACACAATATTTTGTGAAGACATGCATATTATTGTTCAGCATATATTAATTGACTCCCGACTACTACAACGGTACTTGCATTTTGTTACAAGGTTTCATTTTCCTATTTCATTACATATTTTGATAACAACAGTCGGCAAAAATAGTTTGAGAATGAAGAAATGAGTAGTGATTAAGTGTGGTATGAATGGCAACGCAATAGGTATATAAATTGGTCTGCCTGACCGACTTGCATTGACATTGAAATTAATTTTGATTCTGTTTATAATGCGGTAAAGGCAATATGTACCCGCGATTACGTTTGATCTTTTTGGTAGCACTGGTCTAAAATCTTTTCGAGACAAATGTATCATGCCATTCAAACAATCCCGATAATTCTGAAAATAATAAACTGTGATCTAAAATACATGGGATAGTCAGCAGAAACAATTTCCCGTACATGGTTGGATACATAACCAAATATGTAATTATTTTTTTGCTCTGCCTCACATCCACCAAAATTATCTACAATACTCAATGGACCGATTCCTGTGAAAAAAGCAATCTGTTCGAATATGTAGTGTATCTAAAACATGGCGGGTAATGCAACAGTTTGATGGCCAGGTTCACAAGTTGCATAATTGGGAAATATTGATTTAACATTCAGCATTCATTTAACTCTGTATGTATCTCACGACCATGAGAATGAGAATGGTAAAAATATGAAGATGATATGAAACATGGGGTGGCAACAATATCAACTGCAAAGAGTTACATTTGAAATTTAATAGCTCATGATTTTTGCCAATTAAATCAGCTCCTTCATTCATCATCAGCAAAATTATTTGATTAATTAATTAATTCTGAATTAATTATATGGATTATACGTACTCGACGAAACCATTCATTCACGTAGCCGTACCATAAGTGCCACCTGAAGAATGATAACACATGAAGAAAGCAAATGTTTCTTGCGTTGACAGGCACTGGCCAAATGGTGTAGCTCGGGATACACTTGACGTAGGTAGTTAATGGCTCTAATATACTTCTTTGCAGACGCGTGTAATTCTAACACGGAAATACGACATAAGCCATATAGAGTGGAGCGAACTTAACTGCGGTTGTTTGTAAGCCATTCCATTGTCCATTAAGAAAAATCAGATTCCCATTATCGCCAAATTACTTACTTTTTATTTTTATTTTGACATTATTCCGTTCAAAATGGTTTACAATGAGTCCACCGGTGACTATTATGTTAACGAATACAAACTTCAAAAGGCATGGTGCGTGAGTTGTTATGTGAGATCCAACATCGGCATGGCTTACTGCATCAGTCTTGCCATGGCTTCAATTAGAAATACTATTTATCAATCGACCGTAACAATTGGTTCCCTTGACGTTGTCAATCGCGTCAAACAACTGCCTTGCATTCCCTGTCTTGAAATGAAAAACAGAGATTAAAAATTGGTAGCAACATTCGGTGCAATTAAGCACTTGACAACTTACATTGTCTCATATTATAAAGTTTTTTCTCGACACATACTATGCTGAGATACGTAAATATCTAGTTTACTACCTTCCATACATACACCCAGTAAACACGGCCAATTTCCACACAATATCCATCATGTGATCATCTTCATCTGCATCCCAAAATGAAACAATTTAACATCCTTAGGTGATATGAGCATCCAAAATTAATTAAAAATCCGACAAAGAGATTATTATGGAATGAATACTTCCATGAAAAACAAATCAATCTTGTTGACGATGGAAATTTCGATACATTTTTACCAACACCCTGATTATAAATAATCTAAGAATTAATTAGAATCATTATCTGACAAATTATCGTACAATCAAATGTCGGCATTTATTTGATGAAGGAATATATAATTTAAGTTAATGTGTGTTTGTGTGCCCCACTCCGCTTTTGTGTTGATCATTTAGTACACATTTGTCACAGGTCTCCAAAATTCGGTGAAAGTCGTGCATCATCAACTGGAGTTTGTCCATCGTTCATGTCATACATGATGCAATGATTACATTTAAAAGCAAAATTTAGTCATTCAAATTAGTTTCCCTTGTTCCACACGACATTGATTGATGTGGGTTCTTATTTTGTTGGCTAGCTATATAATTTCCCAAACATCAATGCATGAGCGGCGTCGGCAACAAAGAAGCAAAAACGGATCAATAATGCACTCATAGTGTACGTATTACGCAAATACATCAAACATCACACCTGCATCGTCATTCGTTAAAGTGGATCTCGGGTTGTATATAAACCAACATGAAAGTCATTACAAACATCAGAGGGTTTTTCACTTCCCAAATTATAATCCGATTAAAACCACAGTGTGAATTTTAAAACCTAAATTTTCAATTATTAAACCATGCCAGAGCTAATCTACTTAATTGCGTTAACTTTGGCCGTCTACACCACCGGCACTGGTATTTTCATTAGAAAAGTCTACATAATATATTTGTATGGTTAATATTTTTTACTCATAATATATTCACGCAACATTATTAGGTGCAGCTTACTGCGAAAGTGGTTGGACGGCCTACAAGGATGAGCTCTGCATTAGGAACTTTGGCGACTTGCTCTCATTCGAAGATGCCAGAACCTTCTGTTTATCCCAATTCAATGACTTTTCGCGAGCCTCTTTGCTGATGATTAAAGAAGCAGATTTTCAAGATTTTATTTCAAACTCTACCCAACAGATCTATGACGACATTTGGCTGGGAGGGAAGTACAGCAATTCATCAGGACAATTTGTTTGGGGAGATGGTGAGCCGTTGACTTACACCAACTGGCAGGATGGATACCCAACAAATGTAACCGATCCAGAGCATTGTATTCAGCTAAGACCATCAAATGTCAAGCATTCATCTTCTTCAGAAGGTAAGTGGACTGACGTCATTTGCGAGAAAAGGAATCTCGTGATATGCCAGAGGCCATTGTGGTGGACGTTACAAGATGCTATCGAAGAAATCAAAAGACTTCGGAAGCAGCACCAAGATGACTTGGATCTTGTCAACGAGAACGTAGCCGATGCAAACAGTGAAATAAGCAAACTACAACAAAATCTTGAGTCTGTAAGCGACAGGGTCGTACCAGTGGGATCAATATACATTGAGTATTATAATCAGCCCAGTCCTACTTCCCTGTGGCCGGGCTTAACGTGGGAGGATATTACGGGAACATATGCCGGTCTCTTCTTTCGCGCATCCGGTGGCGGGTCAGAAGACTGGGGAACGACGCAGCCAGAATGTGCTCCCCGCATTTCTCAAATTCAGTCTGGATTTAGAACTGGTGGCGGTAATGGGTATCCAGACACCGTAAGCATACCTGCTAGTGGTTGGTCACAACTGTGTAAGGTGGGCGATAACAGTGACAATGGCGGTACACATTGGAATGAGGGCCTGCAACTACACACAGCAGGATGTGAGGTTCGTCCGAAAAATCAAGCTATTAGAGTGTGGAAACGAACAGCTTGATCCAGATCCGAAATTCGACTAAACTCTGCAAGATGGACTGTAGCATCATAATATTATTTTGTCAAATAATATGCTTTACATTGGCATCTCCCTTCGTGTTGTACCATCCACAACGTCATTTTAATTCAATAAAAAATAGGTAGTAAACTTAATGTTTACAGGTGCATACATGCAAATTTTAAATATCACTTTTTATTCATGATCATTCAACTGGATATGACATTTGCATAAATTTCAGTTTACCTATGAACACGCAAACAAACGAGAATCCAAGTCCACGCCACAATAACAAAGGGATTACAGACGATACACCAAATAATGAAATACATCCGCCCATGGAAGGGACAGTGGTAACAGCAACCGTATAGATCCAGAACTTAGCCATTTTTAAAGATATCTTTGCCTTCATATCCTAAAACAATTTTCTCGCAAACATGATTCTTGACGATACTTGTACATAATGTTTTATACGTACTGCTTTACAAATTTCTTACATATAGTGTAGCACAAAACAAGACAATTGCGCCGATAAATTGAACCGCGATTCCTGATGATATCAGGGTAATATATAACCATAGCTCCATTCCAGAAATGTTGAATGTACTTGCTAAAATATTATAAACATGGATGTATTTCATTAACACAATTGATTCCCGGAAATGCGTGTGTACTAGGTAATAATAATGATACTTTTCACGTACATCGTTGTGTGTATATCGGAACTGGTTGCTCAAAATTAATCGAATTAGTCTCGGCTGTACCACTCATCTTGCCCTTCGTCAGAGTGTCGTTCAATTCAAAACCTACTATCACTGCGCCACCGATTAATATAATCTATTAAAATGTCACCAAAATATTAAGGTATATCATAAAAAAAACGAATTTCGGTTTTGAGCTAGAACTACGTTACCATGTCCACTATTGACACAAATGTGGCTCTCCGACGGGTTGAAATGAGAAAACTGTGAACGCAACAGATATCCATCTTACTGTGACACTCTATCGGAAATATTTAATAATTATTTTTGTTTAAAGTTTTAACAGTGTCCTTCAACCGATCATGTCAATGCGCTTAATCTTAGAATGTCATTTCCTTACACTGATATTTCTAGAGAAGCGTAATTAAAAAATAGCTGTGACGCTTGCACTTATAATGTTAAGGAAAAATGTAGCTCGTGAGATTGCAACAAAATTGACCACAAAGCTATGCGTGAACTCAAAATGCGTCATTACATTGTCTGCACTGGGAAGAAATGTGTGGTGTAAATTTGGTTTTACAACGTATGCTTACATTTTTGTGGTGTGTATTTAAAAACATGAAGGCCTGATATGTATAAATGACGATGGGAAACCCCCATAGCTCGTAAGTTTAGCAAGTTAAAATGACGTCGTGCATTATAGGTCATGTCCAGTCCGTCGATTGATACATTTGTGTAGTTTTTAAAGACAAAGAAATAACGGTCATCAACTTGTGCCCCGTGTATGATATTAGTATATTACCGCCTAGCTTTAAAACAGCCACAATGACGGCTTTAATTCCATCAAACCTATGTACACAAGTTAATAAAAGAAAACTTGGCGTTTGTTGTGAGTGATGTGTTAGTACGCAGCAACTGTATCCAGTAGCTGATAGAGAGTTCAAGGAACTATTTACTTTTTGTGGTTATATTATATACTCACATTTATTGCATTATTGTTGGAATTTTTTGATTTGTTGCTGCTCACCAGCACTCACTTATTTCCAACGCTTTCAAATGTATACTTAGTTATCTTGCATGTGGTGACATGATTGCGTTGTCAACATATCAGCATTGTTTTGGATGTCTTATTTTTCCTGCTCAGATCGTGTCGTTCATTATTACATAGCAAATGTTAGGAATGCATGTATCAGATGGATGGATACAGATTATCAACAATAAACGTTTCGGATTACTAATCACATAGCTAGTCAGTGCCAAGATACGTCACGATAAATAAATGCGTACCTCTAACATGCTGAAAAAAAGATAAAATGTTAACCTGTAATATATACATGAAAGGCAAAAACTCGTACAAACTACTCAACATATGAAAGCCTATCATTGTCCAGCATCAAGATGCTTTCATGAATGTGTCATTTACATTTATGCAATGTGACTGCAGTGATACGACACAGCAGCTGAAGGTCTGGAGATAAAAATGATACAGGTATTGACTGATGGTATGAAATGATAATTAATAATTTTAATCATTCTACTACCATAACCCGAGAAAACAATCATATTTTAACTACGGTTGAAAAAGTTATATTTAAAATCACTGCCTGACTCAAATCCAAAACTGAAGAAGTTAGTCAGCAAAATGAAATTTTTCCTGACGAAAAATATTGTAACCAGCAGCAAGGCAGAATTTAAACAGAAGAACACAGCAACCGCGACATGGCCAACATTTGTGCAGTTCAGAGAATTAAAATTGCAGACGGGTATCACTCCCATTGACGACAGCAAAATCCAGTCGGAAAAATGTACAAAACTGATGCTTCAGTTGGAGAAGAGTCAAGTGAACCAGCCATTTGACACGGACAGTACACTGTACGCTTCTTAGTAAACTTATAACTTGTTTTTTTTGCAAGATACATATATTACATACTAATTTGCAGGATGTGAATAATGATTCGTTCTTGTGACATGTATGTAGAAAGGACCGCCTATGGAACTCAATCGCTGTTCATGTTACCATTTCGGACAAGAGGAGTGTTGACGGAAATTACTTCATTGGAAGTCTAGGAATAATCAGCTTGGTCAATCATACCTGTTTGCAGATACTCTCCGGTTTATCTACTTTGCACAAGAAACCTGTCACGGTTCAGGTGGGGATTGTCATTCTTGGGCCGAATCCTGCAAACAAGCCGCTGTGCAAAATTGGAACACAAGGTTATATCATATATACATATTTGTCATCAACTCTTCCCTCAAAATGTCAATTGATTGTGTTTTTGTCAGAAATGCAAATCAGTGCGGAAAAAACCTTATGTGAGGATGCAAACGTCAAATTCCCCATTTCAAATTTCCAAAACTGGAAGTCGGACGAATACCGCATGGTGATAATTATCACGGTTTCAGTAACAGATATGATCTTGGAACATTATCCAAACTCGGGCAAGATAAGCGATGCTGTCAACAGTAATATTTTGCACGATGGGTTATTCAGTGACCTCACCATTATTGCCGAAAATGGGGTCGCCATTAAAGCACATAAGGTATTTCTAGGGGCACAGAGTGAAGTGTTTCAGGTCATGCTACAGAGCGACATGAAGGAAGGCAGGGAGAGTACTGTTGAAATTTCAGACATGAGCGAGGAAGCCGTTCGAGCATTTCTGGATTACCTGTATTACCAGAACACAGTCGAGGCCGACAAAAATTGTGAAGTGGCCATTGAGCTTCTTACCGCTTCGCACAAGTACAACATTAACGCTTTGGAACATGCCATGTGTAGGATCTTCATTGAGAACCGGCAGATTGGTTTAAGGTGGACGTGGCCGCGCGGCTTTTCCAATTCGCACGAAACTTGACCTACTTTTCCTCGGAGGAAATAGATGAAAAAGCAGTCCAAGTGATGAAGAGGTAGACTTTTTCTAAAACATAATTTTCTATTACGCGAATTGTAAGAAAAGTAATTAATATACATTTGCAATGTTGCATTTTTAAAACTACCCTTTAGCCACGCCAAGAATTTGGATGAGTCTCCTACTTTCAAGGAAATGTTTAAGAGCGATCCTGATGTTGCACTGGAACTCTGCAGAAATGCGTTGTTGCTGTAAAATCTGCTAAATGTGCTTGCTCATGTATGGCCAGTAACCTATAACTTTTATTGCACAATTTTCCGTACACAATACAATAATTCATGTAACCGTTTTATTTTTATTATTCAGTATATGACTTGTGTTTTAAAAGCATTGCTTGTTAATTTTTAAATAAAAATATAATTTCATTATATCAAGTCAGCCTAATTATAGAAGCACCACATTTATCACATTCACCAATTTGCTCGTAGCTGGAAAGCATTGCAGATTGATGCTATGTGAGTAAAGTGATCAAGATGGTTTATTTTAAGACTCAACAGTTTCCTTTAGGTAAGCATATGAACACATTCTTTTTCTGACGGTATCACATAATTTTGAACTATATGAATATGATGCATTTGCGAAATCCATCAACAACACATTTTCATGTCAACTATACGAATATTTATCTGATAACTCATTATTCATGAGATGACGAGACAGGCTGACAGTCATCAAATGAATAATCACCCACTGATCCGATTATAATTTCGTATTCAGTGAATTGTGTGAATACCGTAAATATACCTAAAATTATGATATAAAACTAAGCAAAATACGAGATATGCACTCATGTCCGTAGCAAACTGCCATGAAATATAAACTGATACTTGGTATCAAAATTACTTTCCCAGAAACAACGATTTCTGGAGTGCTTGTTGTTCACACCGTCAAATCATTTACTCGTACGCACGTTGCATTTAAGAAACAGTGGGACAAAGTTCGTTAAAAAAATAAATTTCGGCGAAACTCATGACTGCTGTTGAGCAAAAAATATATATACCTTATCTCACCCAGGTTGCCGCTGTGTCAGGAAGAGACATATAAAAGCGTATGAGATTGCCACCTCGTTTCATTCAGTTCAATCTGTATAAAGCAACTTCTCTTCATAGCTCCTCACTCAACTCTCTCCTTAAAATGCGGAATATTCTCTTTCTCGTGTATCTCGCAATTCTGTGTCTAGTGGAACAGGTATTTTCCATTTAATTATTCAGTATTTCACAAATTATTAAAAATATTTTTAATTCTTGTTTTATTTGTATTTTTAGACGCAACATCATGCGAGTCTGGTTGGACGGCTTACAAGGACGAAATATGTATCAAGGGATATTCCAGTTTGCTCACGTTTTCCAAAGCGACAGCCCTGTGTGAGTCCATGAGTTCCGAAGCGACTGTTTCATCACTGGTGACGGTGAAAGAAGCTGGAATGCAAGAACTTTTGGCAAATTACACGCACGATCATTTTGACTACTTTTGGCTTGGAGGTAAGTATGAGAATGAATCAAGCAAATTCATGTTGATTGATGGAGAGCCACTGACCTACACCAACTGGTAAGATGGATATCCAATAAATCAGGCGGATGTTGAACACTTTATCGAAGTGAGGTCAGCAAATTCGAAGTTGTCGCCCAACGCCCATGGAAAATGGGCAGATGTTGCGTGCCAAAAGCGTAACCTTGTGTTGTGTCAGAAGCCGCTGGAATTGACGCTACAAGATGCCATAGAAGAAATCATGCGACTTAGAAAACAACATCAAACCGATATGGATGAGCTAAACCAACAAGTTGTTCCGCTCGGCTCAATATACATGGAGTACTTTAATCAACCAAGTGCTCCAACACTCTGGCCAAGTATGGACTGGGAAGACGTGAGTGAATCTTATGCGGGATTATTTTTTCGTGCATCCCGTCGTGCATCAGGTAGCTGGGGGACAACTCAAGCGGAGTGTGCTCCGCGCGTCACTGGAATGCAGTATGATGTGAATGGAGATGACAACTATTACACCACTCCAGTTGAGCTTCGTGAAAGTGGTTGGTCAAACTACTGCCGTGTGGGTGGAAATACATTGTATGATGGTACCGGAAAGGTACATCTTGAAGGGCTTAGATTGAATACTGAAGGCTGTAAGGTACGTCCACAAAACCAAGCTATCCGAATTTGGAAACGGACAAAATAATTAGTTAGAAATGTATGATTTTTAAATAAAATACAAACTTCAAATTAGTTCTCTTAGTTATTATTTAATATAAATTCATCTTGTTCAATTGTATGTCCAATGGTGACTGTTTTATTTCTGTAAGCTATACATTTTCATTTATGCTTACCCTGAATTTGCGCAATATATTCTTAATTAAACGTACCACCACTCTTTAAAGTCATGTAATAGTAAAATGTCAATGCGAATACTAGTCAAATGTAACATGTACAAGGTACACGTTCCTAAATCCTTTCAAAATTGTCATGCTTTCATGAAGCTCATGACATGAGTCATCAAAATATTGAACATAAGTGTCATGCATTCATGAAGATAAACAAATATGGCTATTTCTAGTCGGATGAATGTTGTTTAGGTTTTATGGGAATTTAATTTCATGCTCCATTTGCTAACAAATGAAACCTAAAAATTATGTGTGGTAATAAATACCTTGAATTTAAATTGACATACAATTGTGTTTTGCAGTTGTGAGCGATATAATTGTCACTCGTCCCAAATTGAAGTTATACAGTCCATGTGTTGGGTGATGATAAAGGGTGTACAAATGTAATTGCGACTCATTTGCATAAGAAATAAAAGATAGCTAGAGACAAGATAGCAAATAAAACCGGTTAGATCTAGATTCATGATCCATTTTACCATATACTACCACTTTTGCATTTTTGTTTTACCGTACTTTCATCATGAAAACCGGGGCAAAGGAAAAATTAAAAAAACGGGTCATTTCCTACTACGAAAATGTCATTGCAATGTTAAAAGTCATGACCGTGTACGATCTCAAAAGTGAAAGTAAACACAAAAGCAATATAAACATAATTATCCAGAGGTATGAGGCTTCAATAATGACCAGGTACCTCAAAAGTTTATGTTGACCTGTCATGGTGGGGACCATGCAAATGATGAATCGAGCCCAGAATGCTTTCAAACAGAACACATATACTTCTGTTTGTGCCGCTGCCAACAAACTCGATTGTAAACCACGAACAATGCAGTATCTTAAAGACCAGAACTTGGGCTTTAAATCCTGTACTAATAGGGGAGCACCGAAGTACAATGAAAATCAGGAGCAGCGTACAAAAACTGGGTGCATTCGAATTGACAAAAAACCATGTTCTAAAAATTTGAAAATCGACGATGAAATGTACGTGCGGTTGGACACCAGAATGTACCGGGAAGGAAATTTTCTCACGCTGTCAACCCTAAAGAAGGGATATGCACAGCAAAAGCGAAATCAAAAGCGAAGTTTCGAAAATATTCCTGGTCTGGCAGCCAATGGTCGAATATTGGAACATATCGGATCCTTTTGTTTCATAGGGCACCATCACTGGTAAAGTGTATTTGAGGGAATGAATCCAGGCGCGACTGTACTTGGCATAGATAAGCTTTACAATCGCGAAGAAGTTTTGTTTCGGCCCAACATGGCTACAGCCTATAATGCGAATAATGTCACACAGTGCCAAACTGCTGAAAACAACGATTTCGTCCACTAATTTTTTTAATGCCCCCTACGTTCCCCAAGGTAGGGGTATTGAAAGATTCTGGGCATTATGCAAATCTGAATACCATAGGTGACCTAACGCACCAGAGTATAAGGGGATTCGCTACTGTTCCGCGGAAATTAGCATGCAAATCCTTGCCAAGTCGGGAAAAGTGGTTATGAGCAGTGGCAATAAGAACCCCAGAGAAATGGGCTATAATGGCAATGTTGGATCGGAAACCATATAGCCTTTTATAGTTTGAAGTATGCAGATTTTGAATATGTAGTCATTTCATAGTTTAGTCATTCACGTTGATAGACAACAAACGTTTTGAAAAGTCGCAATTACATTTGTACACCCTTTATACGGTAATAATAATAATACATAATAAAAAAACTTTTGAAATAAGCGAACGTTGAGTCTGTTCAAACCTCTTGCTCATTACATATATATGTATTCATTAAAGCTGTCTGCCGGTTTTTAATGCATTCATATGCCTAAAATACTTGCCGACAAAAGATTACATTAGTTGATAGACTTTCTCTCATTTGATGTGTTTGATAGCATGTTAGTTCAATTCATATTTATTCAATGAAAACATTTTTCTAGTGTTTTTTTACTTTCCGTTTACATCGTAGTAGGCTGAGCGTACGATGCTGTTCGAGTTCCGAATACTTGGAACTTGGAAGTATGTATATGGGCGCGGTGAAGTGTACTCATGAGGAACGGCAATGTAAGTAAACCAAAATGACATAATGGTATTAGTCTTAGTAGATAATCTTGTCAGTTTGAGTTGGGTTTGCAATGCAGCATTTCCAGAATACTTGTGAGCCCATGGAACGAACGAGTACAATCAATAATAATGTTTGGTGGAATAAATTGTAAAAATTGCTTTTATTTTAAAAATCCAGTGTTTAAAAATACATTGATGGTTTCAAATTTACAATACATGACAAGTAAGTATTAAATTATTAAAGTTACTCTGTCACAAAATAACATGCCATGCCAGTCTGAGCCCGGTCATTTTTTACAGTGCGGTATAAGTTCCAAATATTTAAATCATTTTTTATTACTCTCCGTTTATTAATATGCATAAATAATGGTTTGGTCCAACACGTTCATATTTATTTCATATCGTTGACGGAACGCTCCCCGAAATTCAATTTTTGCTTCACATTGTTGTGTAATTGAAGTGCAATACTACCAATTGATTAGGCGAAACGAGAAGTAGACATGGACGGAAATTTTAGCTTGTTCATATAGCCATAAACAATCAACAAACCCACTCCCCTCCACACCGTCGTAGGAACTATTGCCATGGGACCAAATAACGGGATAAATGCACCCATCGATAGCACAGCAATAACAGCAACGACAATGGCCCAGATTTTGCACCTTTTCAGGGCCGTCGTTGGATCCATTTCCTAAAAGCGTATAAGAACAAATGACTTGAAAACTTGTTGCTATACAAAAACTTACCTACTGGTTTTAAAAGTGGTTTACTTCGTGTCTATTAGACAACGACTTACATAAATTGTTGCGGCGAACAATATGATTTCGGTACACAATAATATTATGATTACGGCATAAAACACGACGACATAAAACCACATGAGCCAGCCTCTGAGATTTTCTGGGATCACTGGAATTAGACGAAATGAATGCAAGAGCACAATCCCACTGCCATGTGTGTAGTTGGAAAGTAGTGAAAAAACTATTTTATGTCACTTCTCACATGAATCATTTTCTTCCGTATCCGGTTCTGAGTATTCAGTTGTATTATTCTGGCCAAGGTTGCCCTCCTTGCTCTCCGTCAAAGCGTCATTGATATCGGTGCCTAATTTCACAGCCCCCACTAATAATACAAACTGGAAGGAAATGCACATAAATACGGAATCACTCCAACATGTAGGAATATATTTACCAAGTTTACTAAAATGAACGCAAACTTACCATGTTGACAATCGCCAAAAATCTTGTCCACATGCGCCATGTACGGAAAATGGGAATAATACAGATAACCATTTTGTCCCGTTGCTGAAAATGACACCAGGATTCCAAGTTATGTTGAAATGAATGCTATTACCGACAATTCACTCCACACTACAAATTTCAAAACATAACAGGTTCATCATATTACCCAAATGCATCGCTTTCTGTTTAAATTCTATTAATTGTAAGATGTATTGCCAGATATTGCCACTGCGCTTACAAAACTGATATATACGCTTTACTGCTTGAGAAAATATTCTGCCATTAACCGCAGACAGTCAAATGTAGACTGAAACGCAGAACTTCTTACTCGGTATTACCACATTCCATACTTTACCTTGGGAGCATCGAACAGTTCGTTTGCCTCTAGGCAATGTATGACATTGGATTTTTTCGTGCCACAAGAGTGACGTGTTCTACTACCGAGTAGAACGGAAAAATGTGGTATTATGAAAGAAAAAAACACTCTAGTACATTAAATATGCATGTTTAGGAATCTAGACACACTTTAGTGATTATCTTTTATCATGCAATTTTGCAGACCTGTGTACTCTATTTGCTATCGCTTACTACGTAAGAGAACTCAATGATCATTCTCACTTTACATATACCACTTGACAATAAGTGACAAAAAGCTCACAAGTTTTATTCGCAAAGCCATGTAGATTCTTTCGCCTTTCATTGCAAGTCAGTAAAGTTCAAGTTGCATTTGATACAAGCATTTACTGTTGCTAAAAATGTCCATGGAATGACACGGTAATCTTGAGCCGTGTATTTTATTTATCATGTCCTATAATTAGTTTATATGATGACACAAAACAGTCAATGTTATAATTTTGGTCGTTCGGTGAAAACAAGCCACAATTCAGTAACTCAGTTTTACATGCTATGTATATTTGTGCTTTCTTGTTTGTAGCATAACAATTCAATATTTATGCACGTCAGTCATTATTTAATTGGTGCTTACTTTGATGGTAAATAGAGTAAAAGGAGCAAAAAAAGTACGGAAATTATCTTGTTTCATTTTTATCTTGAAAATATGCTTATATTTATGCACGCCAATTTCCTTAAAAACATAACTTAATTCCGATTAATTTGGCCGTGTTCTCTTCTGATATGCGCATACTTTACACTTGAATAACTAAACTCTGCCCCACAGACTCCGCACCGTTCCGATTTTTCATTCAAATGCACGCGAATGTGGTTGAAGAACATATCTCTGTCGTAGTACACTTTGTCACAAAACAAACAACTGTCCCCAACGGCTCCAGTGGCTATCGGATGCATGGTCGTATGATGTTTGCGGAGCGTATGGCTAGTTCGAAACTTTTTTGCACAGATATGACATTGGTTCGTTTTCTCCGGCTGGGTGTGACGCACAAGATGACTTTTCAATTCACACTGATTGACAAAGGACTTTTCACAATACTGGCAGCTATGGGCTCTCTCCTTTGTGTGAAAACGTCTGATGTGCAAATATTTTCCAGAATTGTTATTGAACTCGGACCCGCAAAGTTCGCAGGTGAAAGGCCTTTCCCGGATATGAGTAAGGATGTGGGCATACAATAGCGTTATCGTCTGGCATCCCTTGTCACAAAATAGGCATGAATAATTGGGGCGCCTTGCTCCTCCAGCACGATGAGTTTGGCTCACATGTTGACGAAGGGTGCTGGAATTATTAAATATTTTACCACAATGCCCGCATTTTACTGGACTATTTTTCGTATGCTGGACTTCAACGTGTCGCAGTAGTGCGCTTTTGTGATTGGTCTTGAAACTACATATTGTGCACTTGTGCAGTTTAACACTGGAATGTATTTTTACATGTTGTTGCAAATATTTCTCATTTTTAAACACTTTGCCGCAGTGTTTACAGCTGGAATGACTGGTAGGAGTGGTTGCATGGCAATTATTCATGTGTTGTTTTAAATGCGCTTTCGTTAGAAAGCCCTTGTTACAAACTAAACACTTGTGCACTCTGACCACGTCTCCCAAGTGAGTTTTCGTATGCGTTCGTAGATATATTTTAGATTGGAACGATTTAGGACAACTTTTGCACTGATAGGGTCGCTCGCCAGTGTGTATGCGCATGTGATCCTCCAAACGGAATTTACGGTCGTATATCCGGCCACATAATTTGCATCTGTGGCCAGCGTTACCATGAATGTATTTGGAATGTCGTTTTAGCCCTTCCCCGGATATGTACGCTCGTTTACAAATGCTACAAGAATACATTTCGACATTGATCGTATGAAATTGGCGTTTATTAATTACTACACTTCTCACTAACATTTATGCAGTCAGTTGAAAACTATTTCGGTTGAGAACTTTGGGCCTTACTTTTCTATCATACGGGTCGCATGTATAGTTTAATATAGTTTTATAAAGTGCGCTCTTTCAGTCACCTGGAATATCTCTCGTACCGTCGAAACTATAACCAAGAAACATATTTTTAGCTATTAATTACGAATGCATGGCTGATCAAAGTGGCAGATGATTTTCTAAATGATGTGTCACGTTCTGAACCAAAATTATTTCTCAACTCATATGTTAATTCAAAAAATGCATTCCTAATCCAAGCCTTGTCTTATTGTTTGGTTGACATGATGAAAGGATATTATAAACTTTGACACTAATATTTTCTACCCCGAGTAACTAATTGTGAATCAACATTTTTAAATGTATGTATTTTCCACACTCTCCCTCGCGATTGTTATTGTTTACACTCTCTGTTGTCTCTTCAATTCTGCTCTATTTGCACTACAAGGATACACTCTATACCTTCTTGCTGTTCCCCTCAGCAACAATGTTCTACCAAATGCATGTTCCAGCTGTTATAGGGCTTCAGCATGTTATATTCATCATGTGATGAGTTTACTCAAATAGAATGGAAGGTATGGGAGAGGTATAGAAAATAAGGCGAGACCTTCCGTCCGCGTGCAACGTGATCATTGTTGAGGGAAATGTACATGTTGTTTCATCGTTGACTGGAAAATGAGGTGTAATGCGATACAATAAATAGACTCTTATATAATGGGACTATTCTTTATATGTATGTTTGCTTCAAATGATTTCACTAATTGTAACTGAACCAAGGGAGATGAGGATTATTAGTCGCACTCAAAACCTTGTTCACAATTGTTAATTGTATTCAATACAACTATTGATTGAGTCATATGTATATCATATTCACCAAATAATATTACCAATAGAAGCTCAGTATATTCTACCACAAACTATAATACTGCTATGGTCATTGAAGATATTGATCGGCAGTAAACGCAATCTATACTCGCCAATCCAATTTTTTTCCACGAAAATAATTGAATGTTTTGCAGTAATTATTTTCCCTGGAAATAATTGCCAATTGATAAGGATTTGTTTCCGACCTATTGATCAGAATTCTGTCAGCCTGTTGAAAATACCATTCCAATAGTGTCTTTACCACACGTATATTTTCAAGAAATATGTAGCCTTAAACCCTTTTATTTGGCAGAAAAATCCGACGTTGGATCAGCACAGACACGGCTAGGGCTCCTTCAGCTTTCCTGCTTTTCTCAAGTATTGACAGCGGACTTGTCAATGAAATATTTTAACTACAATGTAGGAGATTTTGACGTGGCATATTGAGATGCTTTACTTCAAGATGTGTCCTTTCGATGCGGTAGTAAAGCTAATTTATAAAGTGGGTATACTTATCGCAGTATTCTCAAAGTGTGAAACAGCTTCCAGGAGCTATGAGTTTTACATCCTACCGCTGCAAGACTATCGGCATATTACTCTTGATAAATACTACTACATTCCGGATGATATCATAACACTTCAGAAAATAAGCGAAACATCAATTCGTCCAACGATAAAAACCACTTTAGATATAGAGGAAATCCTAAACATGTTCAAACAGCATCGATGTCATGTACTTGTTGATAACTTTGAAAACCTCGATATCTTCACGTTGAACGCACCAACCGTCCAAAGGAGATCGCAGCTTGCCTTTCTGAACGACATAACAAATCGCTCTATAATTGTGTGGGTACCAGCCGGATTTCGATATGGATCTTATACAGCCAATGAAATGGAAAACGCAACATCGTGGTACACCAAGAGCTGTCCCATGTCTCCGTTTCTTGGTAGCGCAATGTTCTATCATTCTCCGTCTATACCGGACTTTTGTAGCCGATTAGACCTTTTCACATACTCCGCTAATTCAAAACCATGGAACTGCCAAATCCAAACATCCTTACAAGTGCCATCAAAGCTTCTGTCTGTAAAAGGCCATCCTACAGCCTTTTACTTTGACGTATCCTTTGACATTGATGAACTATTTCGGAGAACCGAACATTCGCTGGTATCGAGATTGCACTTGTTTGTCAACCATGTGGATACTCCGTTATCAAACGAGACCATGAAAAGATTTATAGTTTCACAGACCGGCTAAAATGTTCCTTCCAAATTCATCACCAACGAATTCTATCTAAGAGCGCACGTTTCGAAAACATTTCTAGTATCTTTCGGTATCCCACGTCAGCATTCCCCACAACTAAAAATTACCTTTATTTCAGCATACTTTGAAAACACGACAGTAGGAGAAATCTCGATTCTGTTTACAGCTGTTCCGCTCGCCCACTTCGAATATATATTTGAGTCAGTCGAACAGGAAGGTGAAACACGCTTGTAATTCAAATACCTCTTAATACGACATGAACTTGAGGCCAGCATATTTAAATTTGTTAGGAAGATTAGATACTGCGACAACTATTTGGATAGAGGATCCAATCATTCATCAACCAAAATTTCTAAGCTATGATTTGCATGGCATGACGACCGTTTTGATGCTGGAATCGCCTCGGCAATATGTGCAATAGCATCAAATGCGTCTATGGAAACCAGTTCCGACATGCGGATCAGTAGTGTTTGCAGAAATGGGAAATCCATCATAAGCGCCGAAAGCAATTTTGACTTGAAATACCATGTGAGCTTGTCGACACATGTCACAGACAATTAATACTCTCCATCGTTTCGTCTCTCGTTCGAGGAAAAAGTGTCAAAATTAGCTTTCGTCAGTTGTGGTGGGGGCCGTGGAAAACAATCAGTTGGATGGACCGAGCTCATTCGAGCCTACGACTTCTCAGTATGGGGATTCATCTTGCTGGTATTGATTTTATTGACAGAAACGCACCGACGATTTTTCTCAATGCCGCTCATTAAACGAACCAGACTATCATCTCTTTTCCCGGTCATCAAAGTACTCTTGGAACAAGGGGATCCATTCCAAGCGTCATCCTGTAACAACTGGCGATTTCGAATAGTCATCACATCAACTCTGCTAACTGGAATAGTACTGAGCAATGGATACAAGAACGAGAACGTCTACAACATGATATCTCCCAGAGCCGTGATTCCGTACACAAAGATTGAAGAACTGGTCCAGCATCAGTTTACAATCTTCACCCGGTTTATTGGCGTCGCACAGAAACGTCAGAGTCATGTCTGCCAAGGCTGCCTTAGACCATTTATACAAATGAATCCTGGGTTGGCGAAGCTAGATTGCAAGTTGTATACACTTTCGCATTTCGTAGATAGTCCCTGCCTGGAGTCTGCATCTGAGGTACGTCATTGGTCATTCTTCGTTGGGTACGGTCGACCAATATTAAAAATGCTGGAATGGCGAACTAGACTGCATCCTGAAACATCATCTGTGGTAGTCAAGGCATTAACCATGTACGGTGTGAATCCGCTTACCCCTAGTGCGATCAGAATTGAAAGAAGACAAGCGAAAGTTATCAGCGACATAATGTAGTTTCAGGAATCTTTACTTTGGAATCATCTGGAGACTTGTAAAAAGTCTGCTCTTCTGCTTCCCGCATTTCTTGCCAAACAGTTTGGGAAAAGACTTTTCCAAGCGCATAGAGAGTATGCCATATGCGTTGGAAATGAGGACTATGCCAATATATCTGTTGGCTTTCAATTTGAAGGATCCGTCCATCCGAATGTCATCAAACGTATTCAGGCAATCCAGGTTTCCGGAATATGGAACAGGCTGTCAAGCCTCGTTCAGGAGCAAACATAGTTTACTCCGAGTTGGAAGAATTCTACGTTGGAACGACCTACCATGCAAGGAAATGTGTCTACGGTGTTTCTCTTATTGCGTTTCGGAATTAGTGGCGCCGTCATTTTATTCATAGTGGAGATGAGGGTAGTAATTCTAAAGTTTGCAAACACTTGCTACAAGTGGACAAAACGCTTTGTCGGATTTGCTTACCAAATCACAATTAATATAGTTTATGCAATAGTTGAGCGCATTAATTTTTAGTGCTAACTTTTCAGACTAGCTGCCATGTAAGGTATCAACGCATAAACGCAAGCGATAACTGACTCATTGTAGCGATATATTTTGCTTTTCACCAATCTGTATTCAGCTGATTAAACAGAATTCAATTATTATGCACGTAATCCTTGCGGAGCATGTTAGCATCAAATGAAATCATTCATGCAATATATATTAACATTAGGCATATTGGTATCGAATAAAAATATTTACACTGAAGTCTGTAACAAATGTAAATATATTTATAATGTGTAGCAGAACTAATTGCGTACATTATATGATCAATCCTCAATCCACCTCAATATTATTGCAATGGATTTAATTGGTTTTCTCATTGAGCGTACTGATATCCAAGCATTACGTATATAGCTTATGTTCATGCTGCATTCTATCCATTTACATTAGAACTGACTTTGAGAGGAGCATTTAGATTGCCAACTTGTGTGTACTAGAGATCAACTGATACGTTTATCAACATATCCGGACTATTTGATGGACGAAGCAATTTATGAATCAAAAGAGTACCGACATAATTTATTGCATATTGGCCTTTGTATTCAGCTCCACTATTGTTTTGGGTTGGGATAGAAACAATATTGTTTCGCATTATTGCCCTTCTCTAAATTCTAATATCCATCCATTTGACCATTCCATTCCAGACGTTACATACATATATACTATTATGCATTGAATGGCAGATTGTAACAGAAATGAGGCCCATACGTTTGCTGAAGATGAATTTTCAAGTTTTCAAGTGACATCTTACAAACTTAAAGTACATTTCTATTAAAAGTAACTGGCCACAAAGGATGTACATGAAAAACGAAAACCCAATCATAGTCACATTATTCAACTTTTACTTCTACTGCGGAGTTATCCCATTCAAGATTCATTTTGACGAGACAAACGGAAAATACACCCTTAAGGAGTACGCAATTCATAGAATATGGTGCGTGTTCTCCAACGTGGGAGGCATTGCCTTCATGACTTTCTCCATGTACCTTGGGTTCCTTCCACTGAAGAACTCGAGTGCATACTCCACTATAATCATTGTTTGCTTTGACACCGCCAGCGCGATTTCTTCAATATTCTCAAGTCTGTCATTATTCATTATCATATGGAGGCAGAAGCAACTTGTTCTTGAGTTTGTTAATCGAACTCGTCTGCATCATTCGTGTCATAATCCTAGTAGAATTAAAGAAATGGTAATAGCTAAGTTTTAATAACTGATATGTGTATATACACCAATTTTTTTCCGGAACATTCTGTTTGTGTGTTTCTAGGTGAATATTGTCCTCTTCGTCATCACAATGATTTCATGCGGAAACTTTTTGGTTGCAATAATGGCCACTGTACGCGTCAACATTAAAGCCATGTCAATACATGACGTGCTTTCGTTGTCAATACAAATTCTGGCGTTCCTCCTGCTATTTTTATGTTCTTACTATTTTATTATCAATACTGTACTGCTGATGGGCGTCTTCATTGCAATGCAAGAAGTGGCAATAGATTTCCAGCGGAGTCTATTACAAATTGAGCAAGATACCAACAGAATGGAAGGGGTGATCAAATGAAAATAAATTTGACAGTTAATGTTCATGAACATGAATTGACTGGGATATATGCAATGTATATTTGTCATGTATGTACACGCAGGGAAGAATGGCTTTCAAAAATCTGAAGGTGGCCACGGCAATGTTCCGCACTATTTTCAGTAACTACCTGCTCGCAAACTATTTTTCATTTAGTGCGTTTCTGATTGAGTCGCCGTACATCCTCTTTGTACAACATGAACGAAATGGTGATCAGTTTTCGGTAGCCTTTGTCATGCTAAGTGGAATTTGCTGGGTATACGCTGCCGAATTTCATTACATTGTATGTTTCTGGAGTTGATTAATTCTTATTTTTAGGAAACTACTAAATATGCTAAATACAATCAACCATTCAATCAAAACTCAAACATAATCGATAATATAGTAGTTGCTGTTGATTTTCTATGACAACAGGTTCGGAGTGCCGTCCGTAAATGGGCCGACTGCATTATCTGTAAACCAAACACGCTGCCGTGGCCAGAAAGATTCAGGCTGGCAGCAATTTGCAGTGAGGTATCGTCCCCGAACTCTAATGGGATTGCCATTTCTTGTAAATATTTAGCTCTGACATACAGTAGCATTGGCTCGGTAAGTTAACACAAAACACTTACTTGGGCTCAAACTGTAAACTACATTAATTCAGGTTACATTTACCTTTTTGAGTAATTGACTTATTTCATTTCAGATGATTGGCGTTATAGTTACCTATGCGGTTGTTGTGTTTCAGATGAACCCGTAATTTGTATTCTGTAATACCTAGATATCTTAGTGTTTCGATTCTAAACTAATTGATAGCACAATTTTTTGCACTCAAATAGATAAACAAATTCCTTTGATAACGCTGTCAAATCATTATGTATAAAATGCTCTCCAAGCGTCGATCAATTTTACCAGTTATATTTTAGATGGTCGTTGCAAATTAAATAAATCCGGAATGCTTGCCGGAATCATCCTAAGTTATTTACATACTGACATGGCGGTCGGCCGCTAGTTATATTTCCAGTTGCTTTACATCTCCTTATTGAGAAATATAGATGTCAATCTTACGAATCGCTCGTTAAATATCATATAGTTTCAATCGTCCTTCGTTGCTTGAGTTGCATTATATTTATATTTAAAAACATCGCTAGGCATTCGTGAAAGCTTACATTTAATGACATTAGAGCTCCAAACTGACACAGGCAAAGAATAAACAAAATAATTGGTAGAATTATCTTGATGATAAGACCTCTGTTTCTGCCCGTCACAATGACCTGCCTTATGCAGTTTGCACATTGTGGCAGGGGTAGATGTTATTTGCAGCAAGATGAGAAACTGTTTGATTTGTTTGCGGTGCTAAAAATGAATTAATACATACATAGCGGACGGTAGTCGACGGTGTAGATTTCACATATTAAATTTTGTACAAGCAGCGCACCTATAGCACAGCAATAAAAATGGAATCATATATAATTTTTATATTCATTTATTCAAAATAAATACATGTATGACGTGCGTATGATTAGTAAAAATTCTACCCTGTGACCTACAAAATTTCCACATTAAATGGCTACACAATTTGCATTCACAACAAAACATCAACAATTCGAGCATAATATTCTTAAAACCCTGCAAAACAATGTAGGAAAGGGATAGTCTGTTCCTACATACTATATTGCGCTATTGCACGTCGAATTTGTATTCAGTTATTGGTCGGAAGAACAACCAATCAATTCATGACAATCCGTTACTGTTCACCGAGTATACATGGTGTTATTGACGTAATTACTGTTTGTCCAAAATGATTTGTTTTCTAAGCGCTTCATTGAGATCAATGACAGTTGTATGCTCGATAATGATTTCCAGTGGAAATTTGACCGTGGTATTCATGACCTGGTGCGTGTATTCAAATCACAAATTGGTTCATTAAAACGCTGTACTTCCCATTCCTGTTTCTACACTGGAAAACACAAAAGTATTTAGATCACCATCACAATTTCTGGGTCTCAAGTTTCAGTGCTGCGTTTTCAATGAGAACACCATGTCACACATAGTTTATTCAATAAATGCATTGGGAGGATCGCAAGGAGCGTCAAGTAAAACGTCAGCAATCATGATGCAACTTTGTCCTAAGTGACACGATAGTATCAATAATACTGAATAATGATTAATAAGAAACGTGGTTGTACACAGATCCCGAGACTGGATTAATCACCATAAAAATGGTCCTTGGATATTTTATGGTTCCTTAAATACCTACTCGCCCGCCAAACGCGTGTTGGTTTCAATGAACAACACACACTTCAAGAACGTGATTCATTGGTTTTCAGCAATACTATGACATGTCCCGAGATAACAAGAGAACACTTGGTTACAAATGTGGTTTGTGCTTGTGACAGTAAAATTCATATTTGCTGCCGTCGTCAAGAAGATCAAGTAGACTATTTTATTATCTACAAAATGTTGTACGTTTTCACTAATTATTAGTTGTGCATTGATTATAAATGTTTTATAGTCCCTAGATCAGTGGGGATTGCAAAGGAATTCGCAAAAACGGTTATAAGATATGACGGATATTACCCAAATTGGAAACATGTTAAGTTCCGGCTACACAAAGCCAATGCTTTTCCCGCAGGCCAACCTCGATGGTTTAAACTTTGAAGCCTATTCACATTTTCGTCGGGCGATATGGGAATACACGCACGAATATCATGGATTTTTGACGGCTTCTATGAAATCAGAAAACATACCATGCTAAAACCATGGTTTATGACACAAAGTTATATATAGAAATGGCAATTGCAACATTAGTTACCTTATACATACATCTGGTACAATTTAACAGCAGAAACACTCAAAGGAGAATGAATTTCATAGTAGCTTACCGCTAGCGGCGAATTCGATTGAAACTCATGATAATGATTAATTTGGTTCGCATAAAATCGGACTAAGTTTATTTATTTTCAAATTGTCACAAAAATGTCTTGCACGTATTAAGATCCTCCCACATTGGTTTATAATATCAACAGTATAAATGTAAATTGAAACATGTAATAGCATGCTACTGTCAGTATTCAACAAGTTAAAAATATGAAAACCTATTATTTAACAAACAGTACATGCGGTGGTTATTGACTACTCCATAACGATAATCGTGTTACCAATATGCGTAATATTGTTAACACTTCCACAGTCTAACTAAAACTGCATAAATTGGATATAAATCACCAACTCGAAATCAAGTATTTCACTAAAACGCAGTTTCTCTAAGCTGTGCATTTTTCACTAACATTGCATGCTTGCAACTTGTCACGCGTTGAGACTTGCACCTGCTTCACTTGTTTCCAGTCCCACATCTGACTTAATGGCTGACGCTTTCGGCAACGTCATATGAACAATATGAACGGTGGATACAATTAAAACGAACTGCCTACATCTAATGAGCGGGATGACTTAAAAATCGTGAACCAGATAAACGGCTGTACGTAGGGATTTCCAAAAGTAGTGAGACGATTTTATTCTACTCTCATTTTAAAACCGTTGGGCGAAATCGATCAGCGTGTTCCACATATATTCCCTGGACCCTTGCCCACTGTTTCCACATTGCACCAAATGTTCAGATACCACTGGGCTAGAGTGCCGTGCTTCTATGTTCAAAAATCGAAATTCCCTCTTTTTCACGTTTTTTCGGTATTACCTTTTAAATGATGCTGCAGATTAGCCAGGACTCGCTGTAGTGCTTGTTTTTTGTACATATCTTGTTATGATGAGTCCCTCGTTCGTTTCCAGTCACCATTTCGACGCATGATAAACTCTACGTCCTTTGAGAGAAATGTGCTATTTTGCAGATTTACTTGCACTGAAAATTTGCTTTCTCAAACGTAATGTCTTCGGAAATGCACCCACGACGGCGCAATAAAGGTTCAAAATTGAAATCCAAGTACCTCCACACATTCAGGGGATTTATTTGAATCATTTATGGTATTTCTCACTACTGGGATTGACTGTCTAAATCGACGACAGCTATCCATTTCGTTACAAATCTCTCATCGGTGACACTTAGAGTTTGTCATAACTTTGGCCTGCTTTAAAGGGTTAGGCTAGCTCTTTTAAGTCGCCGACGCCGCCGATCGATTGTTGTCCGTATAGGCACGGGATCTACAACATATTTTGAAAATAATTGTGATTTGAACTGGTGAAAAGACCGTCCAACAAAGGTAGCATCACTTTATCACGCACATATTACGTTTAGAAAAAAGATAATTGCAGGTTTAACAAGCTCCACCTCTGGATTGGTAATGTCCATCGCAACACGTAGCATGTCAATCAAAAGACCAAACCTTGGTCTACCCGTTGGTATGAACACGGTCTGAATTGAAGAATCCGTCATAGAGACATGCCGTGACAAAGTCGTCTCATTACTTTTGGAAATCCCTCGTATTACCACCATCAGAATGTATTTTGTAGGTTTTTTCCCCATGACTACCCAACCACTTATCTCGTAATTTAATGTGATTACCAATTGAAGTATTACATCATACCTGAGCTTATGAAACTGAGCCACACCGATTTATTGAACTACATAACATGCTTAATCAGCACCATATTGTGCTTACACCCGTAACTCTCGGTCACAGTTATTAGACACACATTTTTATTAATTTATCTGTTACATGGTGATACATTTCATTATACTAAAGTATGATACGTAACCAGCTTATAGGATGAATTTTGTGTAACGCGATGACCGCATATTGCCTGTTGGATAAATGGTTACAACACTTCATTAAACATTAAAACTGTTAGCCGTTTATATATATTTTCTCCTGAGAGCAGCGTTCGCTTTCAAGCCAAAAGTCGCATGTTTGGGAACGTGCCAACTCGTTATAAAACGAGTTATTATTCAGCCACAGGTTTGTAATTGAGATAGCCTCATTTGATTACGACATAATAAACTGAAACCATTTCGCAATTTAGTGGCAGCTAGCCAATTTTGCCAGCAGCTCGGCGCGTTAATAATGCAAGGATGTTTTCAGACGCTTACAAGCGAAACCGCTTACTGTACTATCGTAATGGCTTTCTATTAAATTTTAACTTCAATTATTTCTGACTACTTGATTTTTTTTCTTTTTCCGTGTTCCCAAAAGATGAAAGAAAATAAAGTTGGATACAGCACACGGTACTCAAGTTAACTTTATTATTCTCCACGTGCGCTTATCTTCAGACGAATCAAGGCTGGTTTACAGGGTCATGAAACGAGTCATTATATTTTCAACCATACATTCAGACATGTTGGTGTAACCAAAATTAACGACATGTAAGCTTTAAAAAACATACCCAATCACATGACCTTAAAATAATACTCCACTTTTTAAGCAGAACAACTGTCGCAGATGAAAAGGTATATTTTATTTCAATTGAAAATCACCATCCAACCAAGTCACTCATTCTTAAATATAATGGAGGAAAAAACTAATTGTAAGATAAGGTTTATCGGTTCAATTGCACTAGAAGTTATTCCACATTCAACCATTTACAAGTGTATCATTGCTACTGATATCTTTTGGTTACTTGTAATTTCCTTATCGTGCCAGTCAGAGTGTAAAGTAGTAGATAAAACACTATCCCAATTACGACTGCATGCAGAAGTACAGGCTGACGATACATTTATTGTAAATCTATTAAGCCGGGAATCATTATCCATGTGTTCCCTTCTGATCTTCCAGGATGGAATGGAGAATAGCGACAGCGCTACCCATATTTTAGATAAAGTAAAGAAAAGTGCTTATCTAGTTAAATATGAACTTCCAAGCTGTTTGGATTCAAGTGGATATGATTTGGTGCACAATAACTCATCATTGCCTCATTTCCCTGTCCGTTTTGATAAATCAGTTCGACGTTTCCATCGAATGGGGGATCAGTGCAAAATCGCCATTTTATTCATCAACGACACCAGAGCTCAGTTCATGGTGCAAATATTCAATCTCCTCACGCCCGTGTTTTTGCCAATTACTAGAAAGGACGAGGACTTTTATATTTTTAAATCCACTCCGAGAGAGCATGAACATATTTTGCGCATGCGAGAACTACCAGACAGAATCAAGTTTAAAATTGCAGTTGGGCTAACATTTCAAAATAACGATACTGGCTTATCACCAACATTGTCCGTTAGAACAATTTGTTTCTTTTGTGGCCCTAATGGCAGCCCAAAATTGATGGAGCTCCCGGTGACAGAACTCAATCTCCCTTTGTTAAGCTATGATTACTTTCCCGATTTCATTTGGAATCTAAATGGGAAGCTATTACAAGTGTCGTATCCCTACACTCACGCCAAAATTGAAGCAGATGCCCCATGGGAGGGAACCGGAAATGCAAGAAGAGGAAACTGGAAATATCTGATGGAGGAATTTCTAACGGTATCTAAATACGGGTTTGCATTTTTCATGGATTCATTTATGCAAAAAAAAACCCATAGCTCTGTCCATCCATTTTCAGGTTAAGTTCAATTTCACTTACCGTGCTTTCCCTGGATCAGGAAAGGATGGGCGAATTGGAGGCGGTGGATCTGGTGTGGAGCTGCCGAATGGCACCTGGATTGGGGTCACTGGGGATTTAGCGAATGGGAAAGCAGATCTCGGTATTGTCGTCGCAAATACTCCTAAACGAAGTGAGCCAATAAATGTAAACGGTACGTATTATGCGCTGATTGGGTTGAATGATATAATATGCTAACTAATTTATCCACGCAGTTCTCGCTATTGACTTCACCGACTCGTTTTACGATGCAGGTAAGTAGAAATGAAAACAACGAGAGCACCTGGAAAAGATAATTACTTAATTATTGTATTTGTGTAAGGTTGTCTGACATTTGTAACTTCCCAACCATCCCAAATCTACAGCTCGGCTGCGTTCCTATGGCCATTTGATCTGCTCATGTGGGTCTGTATATGTGCTAGCGTCGTAGTCAGCCTTTTATTCTTCTGTGGCACATTTAAGGTGATGGAAATATTGGGACTTGGGTCAGGTGAACATTGGACAATACGTATGCAATTTGAATTTGTCATCATCACTGTTCTTGAGCAAGACTTGTGCATTCATCCGAGGTCCTCTGCAATGAGAAGTTTTGTAGCGTTATGGCTTTTCTACGCGCTAATATTAACAACGGTGTATCGCTCAAAGATGGTAACTCTGTTGGCATTTCCTGTTTTGGGAGAACTCCCGAAAACTTTTGCAGACCTCGCCTTCTCCGACTACCAGGTCGGATTCGTGAAGCATGGGGATTCTGCGTACAACACACTTGCAGCAAGCACGGATCCTGTTTACGTCAAAATTGTGGCCGAAATGAAAATATTTAGGGGCTTTGGTCTTGAGTGTCTGGAGAAAGTTGTTAGTGAAAAGTATGGCTGCATTGCATACGACTTTGCACTTGTGCACGCGATAGAAAGGAATCTGTCTGAGGCGGATACACAGAGACTTGTCTTTGCTCCGGCGACGACATACAATGTATGGCTTGGGTTGGCGACAGAAGGAAAATCAATATATCGTCAGAATTTTGGAAAGATACTGGGCTACGCGAGGCCAATGCACTTGGCTGATATTTGGGACAGAATGGACATGTACTATAATGTGAGACTATTAAAACTGGACTGGTGGAGAAAGAGTGGGCAAATGCACAAAGCAAGACACTTGGGCGAACAATCCGACAACTTAAATCTTAAAAATATTATGGGGGCATTTTATGCTCTATTGGCATTCTTATTGGTTTCGTGCGCTTTATTTGTACATGAAGTGATGTCGACGTATGTCGCATTTAATTGGAATCCGTTTGCACCTCGCTTTTTAATTGGCAGTGTTTCCCGAGAAAAGTTTGGCTAAATGTATTTAACCACTACCTGTATCATTACATAATTAACTAAGAATGACTTATATCATGATTGATTATTTTATAATTACTACTCGTGTGAACTCTCTGTTAAATAATTGTTCCTATAATTTTCTGCCTTCAACGAATAAAAAATGCCACGTGCATATGCCATTTTCATTTTCGCTGAATGTTATATCCGAAAAATCAAAGACAAAAATCCAATCATCATTTTTTGTCAAATACGGTCTTCATGAAAGAATTTTTTATGCGTATTATCCACTTATTCAAACAATTTTATAATCATCACGCATTTCGTTACATTTGTCAAACATAATGGAACAAATGATAAATCAATGATAACTTGTGTTACACATTTATGCATCCGAAACAATAGCACATCCCCAATAAGTAATAAATCATTATTTACGAATATTGTTACATTCAGAATGGATGAGAATACGTGACCCCGATTAAAAGGCATGCAGGGAAAGTTAATAGTGTGTATATTCAATGTGTATTTGGATTGGATGCGAGAAATTTATACATTAAATTTGTATACAACCTAACCTCACGCACATGTGCGGTACTGACTCACGAATCGTACCACGATAATTCTGATCATCAGGCGATCATGTTCGCCGCTGTAGAATATTCTGTCTTCAGTTCTTTGCGTAACACTGAACCCTTTCATTGATGTCACAGCGTTTACAATTACCTACTAAATATACTACAACCTGGTCTCATTTTAAATAGCGTTGATGATAAATATTATAGTTTTAAGAATACTTCGATTACCACAATAAATCCATCCAATTATAAATAGATAATCCTAGCTTGACATGGAAGATATCAGAAGCACTGAGATGACGAGTAAATTATTGTACTTAGATACACACCGCATTCCACTTCAATGCGGTTATATGCTGGAACGTAAATGAACGGAATATTTGGATTTGTACAAATTTGTTATGACCAGTTTACATGAAAATAGTTACTGTATTGATGTTTGCAGGAGCCCAAACTTTATTGTATTATTTGTGAGCTACGTCACGACAGCAATAACAGGCAGACATAAATGAATATATGTACTTGTAATTGTGCCAGTGTTTCTTTTGGCTCCATACGATGACCATGTGGAAATTTACATGCATGCATATTGCAAAATGAGGATCTCGATTTCTCATAATCACATATTCAACGGGAATCCAAGCTGATAAAGAATAATCCATGCATTTACTTATTGTGAATACATAATCCCATGCATGCGTGCATAAAATCACAGCAGCAGATTTTGTGTACGCATGGGACGATTTTCCCACGGCGTGTGGAACTGATGAGAAGGTGAATGGTACTAACAAGCGGAGAGCAAGAAAAAAAATAAAATCACACAAAGCAAGCATACCAACAGCAGCATTGAATTGCACCTTCAGCTCAAGATCCATCACTGGATGATTCCATGAACGTCAAAAATATGGCCATTTCGTTTCCGGGGTATACCTTTTGCATGTGTATGTTCCATATATGTAATTAAATGAAATACTTTAGTCGTTAAAAACTATATAAACCGTCTTGAATAATTGTTATTACGCAATAGTAATAACAATACATGACGCAATAGGATTCATTAACTGCTTGCAGTAATTAACACGCAATGGCGTATGGCTGGGTAGATTAATTGGTAGCAGTAAAAAGTACAATTTTTGACTTGAAATGTGAAATGGTCTTGGATTTAATTTAGTCGTCTTCAGAACTCGACTCCAGCAACTTTTCAACAAGTTGAGGCTGCATTTTGATAAATATGCAGTGGGAATGAGGCTGCCATGATAACATTAATGGAATTTTCTGCAGAATAAAATCAAGCTCAAAATGAAGGGATTGTTGCTCTTGCAAATTATCATCGTGGTTCTTTCTGCGGTTTCAAGGTCAGCCGGTCAAGCGCTGGATAATGGTGACTGTGCATCGTCAAGGATTCTTCAAGAGTGAGTAGCTTTTTATAGATTTCTACAATGAATATGTTGTGCTCGTTATATTCAGAAATAATTTGTTTCAGAAATGTAACGCGGCCCTGTGCAGAGACAACAGGAAAATATTTTGTAAGAAATGTGAACTGTGTCGATGGTCAAAAAATAGAAATTTGCTGTCGAAATCCGGGTAGGTATAAATCACTTGCAAATATAATTTCACACTTTAGTTTTGAAGCTTAACATGAAGTAGCGAAACCTGTTTGTTTGTTTGTGCAGTGCGACGCTTGTCACAACAAAATTCGCAAATATGGTTCAGGTTATTCACATTAGTTGGAAGGATAATCAGTTCGAGCTGTACGAAACGAACACTCTGTGATCAGGCCTGCCTTGAGGGTTTAAATTTTCAGCCAATATCGCATTTTCCACAACCACTCTCAGCCTATACACATGACGATCAGGGTTTTGTACAGGCTTACATGAACGGGGAAGGTATTTCGTGCTACAAAAATAATCTTGTCAATAATGAAGTCAGCAGGGAATATTATGTCATGGAGGGGACCTGTATAGCTGGATGTCGGAAATTGAATCCCGGCTGTGACTCGGATATGGAAACGTCTCGTCTTATCAGTTTCTACTACAGGGCATCCAGCATCGTTCATAGTCTTGAAATGTTTGTTTTTACTCTTGTAAATGCAGAAGTGAAGTTCTACACTGAAGCAGGAAGGATATTGGGTAAAGCCCTCAACGGCTTTCTCAATCGTATACGTGAAATTAAAGGCATTTTCACAAATATGTTTACTGGTCCCCGATCACAACGAGCCACCCGGGAAGTGCCAAATACGAGAGCACCGCGAAAGCTATTACTGCAAATATTCACAAGGTGACATTTAAGGAGTATTATTGTGGGCATGCATGTTATCCGTTGGTCGATTGTTATGCTAAATTTTATGTGAACTGTTCAATAATAAATTCTATAGGTTTTTCATATTAAATAATTAATATATAGAAGCTACTTAAATGTAGCTCCCATAAATTTATTCAGTTATTTAGTTATCCCAATAATTCAAACTGTAGCATTACATGAATGAGCAGCGCACTAAACTCACAAGTAGACTCACGGTCTTGTCCATGCGATTTTTGAATAAGATTGCTACTTTTATATGTATTTTTGCGCGCTGATTCCGAATTCGGCAACCATTTTCCCAAAAAAGTACTTGCAAGGCCGATATGGCACCTAAATAAGCACTTATTAGTGCAGATATGACTTTCGGGCACCCTTTCAAATCGATTAGAAACAACCGAAATATTTGTTAAAGTGTGATTATATCTTCACCACAGTATTGTTTACAAATGTAGTAGTCTTATAGCGTAAAACACCGCACTTCCAAAATGAAACCTCAAGCTTATGATAAATGGTAATACTGCTCCTATAGTGAAGGGAAATACCACACCTATTGTTAAGGGATATATCACGCCTATAGTAAAGGGTAATACCAAAAGCTTAACTCTCTAACGTTGATTTAAGCTTACCAATGTCCCCCAAAGGCTTTAAAATTACTTTTTTGGGATTATGGTTGCCGAATTCGGAATCAGCGCGTAAAAATACATATAAAAGTAACAGTCTTATTCAAAAATCGAATGGACAAGACTGTGAGTCTACTTGTCAGTATTATTACCAAGTAATATCATAAATGAAAGGATTTCCCATGTCTGAATTGTGTGTATTAAAAATACTTATGTTGTGTGTATAATTTTATCAGAAGTAGTTCCTAGCATGGGATTAGGGCTGACTTAATTTTTGCAGCGAATTTCCATGTGATTTAAATGATGGCGATTATCAATGTACAAGTAGTGCTTCTTCGGTGAGAAGAAATGCCATCTGGTGGCCGTGGTTCATTACAGAGATAAAAATGTGGTTATTTGATATTGATGGTGTAATATATCCTGCCCGGTTCAGAAGTTTCCAAAACGTTCTAGAAAAGACAATTAATTACATAAAATTACAATTAATTTGCAGGTGGCAAGAACTGTTGCTTATCGGAAATGTACCCTATGATATCGCATTTCACGGCTGCTTTACAACTTTTGTTGTGGTGTCTTTCATCTTTATTCAGGTGTTTCAATTCCCAACCACTACGTGAGTAGACCACCTTGCGATAAGATATACCTAACATTTTCTAATAAGCCATCTGGCAATTTCTGTCATTGAGCCTGCACAAGTATAGGAGGATATCAGTTACTCTATTATTAAAATTTGATTACCAACTTTCGTAGAAAATACATCTCACAATGCAACCAACGGTGGAAATCCCGACAATGTTTTTTCGATGAGTTGTAATGTGCTGGATAACGTTCCGGAGGTCTCGGAATACCTCTGATATTGTGCACGATATCACGAGCAAATTTAGACTTAAAACCTGGATCTTTAAGGATTTTCACAACTTTTTAAAATGCTCATTTGGCTTTGTAGGTACAATATAGCACACATTTACTCAATTATATCATGACGGAAGTATGTTCATGTAGGTATGAAATACCTGCGACATATTATTGCATTGGAATTGTGTTATTTATATTGATATCGTGTTTGTGGACAGCGACCAGGATACAGTGTTTTAAATATTTGTATATGCATTATCAAAAGAATAATGGAATATTCAGGCCGCTCTAATAATTAATGGATAAAGAAAGCTAACCCTCAACGTGTCGGCAACAATAAATGCCTTGTGCAGACACTTGTCACACAGCTGCGAGTTTTGAGATGTAATTTTGATAGATGTGAAGACGGAGTGATGACTTTTATTAAAAGTTGCCCATTGAGTGGGAAATTGAATGTTTCTTAGCTTGGAAGAGATTCAAAATATTTTCAAAATAAATAATGAAGATTCATGTTGAGAAAACTTTTGTATACGGTGTGTGTATATTTTTGACTTTTGCGTGGCTTTTGAATTTCATTGTTCATTCATCGCACCTGAATCTGCGTATAAGAATTAGTAAATATTTTAAGTGTACTTCGCTGACGCCGGAGAAGATTATTTCAATTATTCCCAGACAATGTACACAATCGGAACACAATACTGCATCGGGCCCTATTGCACACCATAAAATTTATCTATCCATCACGAGCACCCAAACATTTCCATTCAGTGCTACTCAGTACGTTAAATAATATTATTTGACAGCGAGCAAAGATTAACTGTCACATGCATAAATGACTTCAAAAAATTATAGGTAACTTTCAGTTGATGAAAAGGAGCTGCAATTGCTGCGCTGTCAGTCATATTTAAAAATGCATTCTTGTCAAGAACGCCGACTACAAAATTGAAATTGACGCGTATGCTTGAACAGTGTACATATTCTAAATGGTCGATTCCAAAAATCTGCAGAAACCTAGTTCCATACACATTGCATTCATTTTCTGAAATTACCAAGAAGGATCGTATTGTCAGGAAAGGTACATTCTGCGGAAAAGAATTGAAACCAATGCAAGCTTCTCTGCTCAATGCTCTGCTTGTTTACAATTTCCTGCTCAGAGCATCCAAAAACAACATATTTGAGCTCTGCTTTCAGCATTCACAAGCTTCTGAACCAAGATTTTGTTTCTGAACATATTTCTTTTAAATTTGTTTGAGTTTTACTTTTTGGCGAGATGGGTATCAAAAAGGATTTTGCGATCTTGGTGATCGTTGCGACTGTCCTACTGTCTTGGTCTTATCATTTAAACAATTCATTCTTTACGCTTGTATTCTTTGACAAAGAATCACCGGTACTATCCGAATCAATTTAAATAGAATTCCTTTAATCTGAGGCCTGGTTTTGCCAAAGATTACGCAGTTCTCCTCTCTCTCCAAATTTAGCGTACATTACAATTCTAAGGCATTTTGTTTGCTCTTCTATTTGCAGATGGTCCACGTCGAAAGCGTAAACAAATGTACAGCGAATGGCTGCGCCACTGGCTGCAAGCAGAAATTCCCCAACTGTACCGCCCCAATTACCTCGTGCTGCAAGCCGGTACATATATCGGACGGAACTGTCAAGTTTGACGGCGATTATTGTTTTTGTTGCCCCTATGACTCCTGTCCTTTCTCCCCCCAGGGAGGTTACACCGTAATTCCACCAGAAGTGAATCCAGCAGATATGTATGTTTGTAAGTGCGAGCCAACGCTCAAGACATTGTCTGATTATTTTGTAAAAAAAAGTGTGGTAGAAAGGCACAAAAGTGCCCTAAATCCTGAGTATATACAATATGACCGGCATGCCGGTGTCAAGTGTTGCTACATCATTGATATCTTGATTATATGAATTAATCATTCTTAAATTATTCATTTTTCCTCATCCACCAATAGTTAGGCAATTTATTAGAAGCTTTGGTTAAAATTCAAATAATTGTTTTTTTAAATAAATTAATAAACATTCTCTGTATTTACAAACATAATGTATGTATTCACAAGCATCATTTGATTTCTCTGCAAGCGTGCATGTGTAAATTGAGTCTGAATTACTAGAGCATCATTAGATTGGTGACTTATCGTTACACTTATGATATGGTGCAAAAAAATTGTACACACATATTCATGCATTAATTCATGCAAAAGGCGCACCCTCTAAAGCCATACAATAGCACATACTAGTCACATTATTTCAATTTTACTTCCGCTGCTAAGTAATCCCGTTCTAAATTACTTTCGACAAGACAGATTGACAATAATTCCAGAGAAATCCAGATTTCAATTTTGGAGGAACCACATTTGTAACTTTTGTCCAGGCATCTTTGGGTAGTCCACTTGGAGCGAAAAACTACTCATTCTATTCAAAATGATGAAGCTGTAAGTGAAAGGTCCTTTCCACTTTATTCCAAGGTTCTCCCTTCACTTTACTGCAGCTTACTACTAAAAGAATGACCACGCCGAGATTCCCCTTACTAAACTTATGAGAAATGCCCAAGTCCCAAAATGGCGACTGATGCAGAATGAGAAGACTGGCAGAGACACAAAGTTGGTTGTTTCTCCTCTCGCTGCTTATCAAGGAATATTTATTTTGCGCCAAGTTGAGCTTGACTACACTCAACTCAACACACACATAACTCATACATAAATGCTTTTACACACAAGTGTATTCCTACGCTGCTTCGGCAGCACACAAAAACGTGCACGTAGCACTCAATGCTACATACTCCGCCCACACTTTTAATTTGAAAATACAATTTTAAAGCTTTTTTTATAGAATAATTAATATTTTTACGTAATAATTTCATAAATAATCTAACAATACAACAAGTCATATAACATATCTACCATATCCTTCCCCCCGAGCATGTAAACTACGAAGAAAAGTAGGTAATCATATCACATTTTTCTTTTAGACTTTTTCTTTTTAAATTTCACAAGACTTAAACCAAATTTTACTCTTTCAGCATTACATAAATTTTCCTTTAATTTACGACGCTTATTTCTTAGATAATTTATCCAAGTCTTATTCATCTTGGACTTACAAATTTCAGAAAAATGATGTAAAATCTCTTCTTTTGTGATTTTACATACATCATCAAATCTTTTAATCTTATAATATCTATTTTCTTTAAATAACGGTATAACATCAATAGAATGAACATTATCAAAAGAAACATTATTACTCTGAGAACAACCAATATCATTCATGGAACCTTCACGGTTACATAATTCATTATTACTTTCAATTTCAACTGCAGGAATATTATTAAATTCAATATTATCATCATGATTAACATTTTCAACGTCAACGGCCGGACTAACAAACAAATCATTCTGAACACTTTTATCCAAAATCATATCATCATGTTCATTCAAAACAAAATCATTCGTACATTTCGTACTAGCGCTTAACAATACCGGTTTTACAATTTCTTTAACAAAACTTGGATCCTTTTCAACAACATTATCATTAACATTTTGACTTTCATAACAATCAGCAGAGATATTAAAATTTATAGCACCATGATATATATCCATACCATCATCATCAGAAGAACAATCTGAATCAGATACAATAACAAGACGCTTTGAAACATTAGAAACACTTGAATAACTTGAATTTTTAACTATTACATCTAACAAACTTTCAACAGAAATATTCTGCCACTGTTTCAATTTAGGTATCAACTCGAAAATGCCATCTTTTGTGTTTGGTTTCAGTACAGACAAACATGTAAGTTCTGACTTACTGAGAATTTTGTAAATTGGACGATCACGTAATTGAGCTGTACGTCTATTCCAATCAAACAAAGCAATAAAAATTTTCTCATGTTCCCAACTCTTTAAAAATGAACTAAGCTCAATAGTATTATCATTCAAGCATGAATTAAACTCGGAAAATGCATTTAACTCTTTTGGAATTCGATATCTTCTCGTCATGATCGTGTGACTATGAGAAATATCATACTCAGATAACAGAAAATTTTTATACTTATCTTTCATGACTTGCCAAACTTCATACAAATAACGTGAATCAAATCTTGCATAATTAAGTGCATCTTTCGGAATAGGACGCAAACGCCAAGGAAATCTCTGATACTTTTCTTTATCATTTATATCTAAATCTATTACATCTTTCACGAGAGAAACAAATGAAGGAGGGTTATCTGACCCAATAAATTCTTTATACACATTTTGAACATCAATTACTGAATTTAAAAATAATGAAAAATCTCTCTGTAACCAAGGCAAATCACTAAATCCAAAAAAAAATTTGACAATTTTCTCATCAAGAAAAATATCTTTTAAAAATGAATTTACTTTGTCGTATAGCCTAATTGTATCTACTACAAAATCAAATCCTTGAATGGATAACTGAATTAAACACGTGATATCTAGGTAATTATATCTGTGATCACCTTCTAAATCAATGGCAATTTCGTCTGATTTACGCAAAATTTTACACATTTCTTTAAATTTAGCTACCGTATCAACAAAAATAAATTTAACATCAACATTTAAACTTTTAGGTACCAAATTTTGCGGAGATATCTTGAAATTCTTCACGCTGACTTCATTAGGATGAAACAGGAATTTCTCGTTACTGCTTGTGTTCAGGCCAACGCGATAACAATGAGCAGATGATGATAACGCACCAACTTTACGCTTGACAGAATCCCAATGCAATGGAGACTCATTTTGACACTCTGCCATCCTGAAACACATACAATAAACAAACAATTACACGCAAATAGCAAATACAAATTAATTATTATTCCCACGATTATTATGTCTAAATCCCGCAGCAATACGATAATCGATCGGCTTTCTCGGTCGAAGTTGCTTCAAAGGATGAATTTCAGGTTCCTTATCAGCTGTAACCTTACACAATGGAATTGGATGTGGCGGTCTCGGCTTCTCGGACTTAAAATACGGCTTTAAGTCATAAACATGGCGTTTTGGACAAAACTGTTTAGGCATGTCTAAAACATAACTTAGATCATTTTTTAGCACAATTTTAAATGGATCAATCCACTTAGGTAATAATTTTCGCGAAATATTAGCTGATGCGTCTGACAACTGATTATTTCGAACCAAAACCATTTCACCTTGCTGAAATTCATAAGGACGATGCTTAGGATCATAATATAACTTATTACGTAACTGAGACTTCAAAATATTATCACGAACGAAATCAATTATATTTTTCATAGCAGGAGGTAACTCTTTTGCTAATCTTATTGCAACTGAATTATAATCGACAAAATTATCATCTTGTAAAGTTCTATCTACGGGTAACATAATTTCACGACCCAAATTAACCAAAGACGGAGTAACTTTGATAGTATCATTTATACGTGTTCTCAACGCTAATGCAAACAATTGTAAATGTTTATCCCATTCTCTTTGATTCTCTGAAGCAAAAGAAGCTATCATACGAACTAAATCTTTATTTGTACGTTCTGAACGATTAACTTGAGCATGATAAGCACTCGATAATTTATGTTTCATGCCCCAATCTTTACATAATTTTTTCATGTTTCTGCCAATGAAATAAGATGCATTATCTGTTAAAATTACTTTTGGAATTCCAAATCTACAAAATGTTTCTTCGAGAAAATCACAAACTCTACGACTATCACAATTCGGCATTGCTTTTAATTCTACCCAATTACTGAGTTGATCTACCAAAACAAGACAATATTTATTTCTGCTTTTACTACGAACAATAGGACCAATAAAATCCAAGTAAAGTGTTTCAAATACTGATTCTGCAACAGGAACTTTTCCCATTAAACCTTTTGCTTTCAAATTTTCTGATTTAAATCTCTGACATGTCTCACAAGTTTTAATATACTCTGATATATCTTTATTCATATGATGCCAGAAAAATCTCTGTTTGATTGCCATTTTCGTCTTTTTAACGCCAAAATGACCACTTTCCGGAGAGTCATGAAAATTAGAAATGACCTCATACTTTAAACTATCCGGAACAACTGGAACCATATTAAACTTATTATTACCATCATTTTCAGATCTCGCATGTAAAAGTAAATCTGAAGGTGCACCATTTTCTACACAATTTACATTTGAAACTGCAGTTTTAAACGAAAGAATTTTACGATATAATACATCATTTTTGAGCAAATAATTTTGAAGCGAAGGATGGGCCCTATCACTACACTTCAATTCATTTATTATTTGTATTAGATTACCATCTGCTGCCTGCTCTCTTATAAGACGATCAAACAAATTATTGACAAAAGTGAGTGCAAAAATCGGAAAATACATCTCTTCAGGACTTGTAAGTTGATCAGGCTCACTACCTAAAGGATCTACGCTCGCTCTCGATAAGCAATCTGCAATCTGATTTTGCCTTGCTGGACAAAACTTTATCTCGCACCCCCATCTTTCAATTTCATTTGACCAATTTGTTAAATTTTTCGACTTATTATGCAGCGATTTCAAGTAAGTTAATGCCTTATTGTCCGTGTACACGGTGATTTTCTGTCCTAACAAAAATGGCTTGAACTTACGCAAAGAGTAAACAATACAAAAACATTCTTTTTCACAAATATTCAATTTTCTTTCACTAGGTGTTAACGTTTTGCTCAAATATGTAATTATTCTTTCTTTCCCGTCAACTTCTTGACATAAAGTTGAACCTATTCCAACCTCGGAAGCGTCACATCTTAAATGAATAGGATAATTATAATCTAATCCTTGTAAAACTATGTCTTTTGTTAAAATTTTCTTTAAATTCTCAAAAGCTACCTTTTGTTCGTCACCCCAAACAAATTTTGTATTTTTCTTTTGTAATCTACTTAAAGGTTCAAACAAAGTGGAAAAATTAGGAATAAAAGAAATTAACCAAGAACAAAATCCACCAAGTCTTTTAACACCATCTTTATCTACAGGAGGAGGCATGTTTAAAATTGCTCGAACTCTTTCTGGATTTTTCCGAATACCATCAGAAGAAATTATATGCCCCAAATATTCAAGTTGAGTCTGTGCAAAAGAACTCTTCTTGAGATTAATAGTTATATTTGCTCTTTCTAGCCTTTTAAAAATTAATCGAATATGCTCTAAATGTTCATCAAAAGACTTTGAAAATACAATTATATCATCGATATAAATAAAACAAAAACGCATGACATAATCTTGTAAAATAGAATTCATTAACATTACAAAAGTCGCAGGTGACCCCTTTAAACCAAACGGCATCACATTCCATTCATACAAATTTCCATTTGCATAAAAAGCAGTTTTTTCACGACTTTCAGGATCTAACTTAACTTGATAAAAACCCTGTTTTAAATCAATTTTCGAATAATAACAAGCAGAAGGTAACAAGCGTAATATTACATTAGAATTATGCATTGGTGTTGCATTATCTTTTGTGATTTTGTTAAGTTTTTTATAATTTACAGTAAGTCTAATGCTACCATCAGGTTTGTCATCCAATACAATTCCAAATCTAAACGGAGATTTCGATCTACTTATGAGCCCTTGTTCAAGTAATGTTTGAACTTGCTTTTCCACTTCATCTGCCAAATTTGGAGGAAAATAAGTAACTGGAGCTTGTATTGGCTTTAATTCATTTTCTGGATTTATCAAATCTATTTTATGCATAATTACATCTGTTTGCCCAATCAGACCATCAGTTCTACAAACAGTAGGAAAAGAATTTATCAACTTTTCAAACCTAATGTCATTTGAGGAAGAATACCAAGACAGTTTTTTCTCTTGCATTGTGAACGTGAGTAAACCTGATGCATTACCCAATTTGTAAATTTGAGTAGGCGCATCATTAAAGAAAAATTGTTGCTTTTGCAAATCAGGAACAATTCCATACTTCACAATAATATCAGTACCAATGACACACGGAGATACTTGTGAAAAAACAACATGAAAATTAAATTCGATAATCTTATGACCTATTTGAAATAACAATAGAGCTGTACCAATCGTTTTAAGTTCAGTCATGTTGGCACATAACAACGTAGTAACATTGTCATAATTTATACTCAAGTTCAATGCTTTTGCTAACTTGAGGGTAATTTGAGAATTAGTACAACCACAATCTAATAATGCAACAAACTTGACTGTATTATTATACAAATTAATTGTAGGAATATACGGCTTATCAGTAAAAACTGGGAGGCACCTCGGTTTTAGACTACCATTTACCTCTGCCCCCCATGCCAGTTTAAATTATTTCCATTGTTCTTGTTCTTTTTACCTTTCGGCCTAGAATAGTTAGGATCATAACGTGCATCTTGTGAAGAAGAATGACTGGCTTGTGGTTGATAAGAATTTGACTGACTATTATTAGAATTGCTTTGAAAGAAAGAAGTACCCGTCGAACGACTTTGTGGGCAATCCTTAGAAAAATGACCAAAAACATGACAATTTCTACATTGAATGGTTGAAATATCAAAAGGTCTACCATACGGCTTTGATAGATTTGACTGATAATTGCTTGGAAAATTTTGAGCATTGTTTGAAGGAAATGTTTGAGAATTGTTTGAAGGAAAATTTTGAGAGTTGTATGGCTTTACATTATGACTATTGTTTTGCTGTGGCTGACCTTGATTCTGTGAATAACCATTTTGATGGCCATATGCAAATGAACCATTCTGTCGACCTTTCGTCTTTCTATAATAAGGCGTAAAAGGTTCTGGCTTCTTATAACATGTTAATGGAGGAAGGTATGTTTGGCCTTTCCTTCTTCTATCTCTATTCTGTAAAAGTTCAATGGCATCAGAAGCTTTCTGAAGAAGAATGTTAATTGTCAAAGCAGTTTCATCACCAATATGAATGGCTAAAGCAAGATCAGGAACTAAAGCTTTCTTTGCACGATAAACAGAAATGTATTCAGCTTCAGTAGGATCAACTTGTTTTGCTAAATTAACCATCTCGTTAACAAATTGTTCTACAGACTCATGCATTCTTTGCTTCCTATTATACAACAAATGCTTTCGTCTTTCTTTAATGCTGAGACAATCGAACCGAGCAGTAAAACTTGTTTGAAAATCTTGCCAATTTTGAATATTAACAGACGAATTATCATACCAGGCTTTCTTGTCACCTTTCAATATGCTACCAATGGTTGTGTGATAATGAGCAGGATTTATATTCAAACTCTTGCAGTAGTTCTCACATTGTGTAAAAAATGTAACGGCAGTCATTTTGTCAGGGTCATAGTCGGGAGCTGGAAGATTTGCATTTAAATGTGGTACCTTAACTGCTGTAGCTGCTAAAATAACTTGATCAGCTAAATACTTATTTAATGCTGCGACTTGTGCATCATCTAAACCTAAAGTGGTAACCACATTTGCATCCAAAGCCACCTTTGGAAGTCCAGCAGAACTTGACCCAGAAGAACTAGCCATATTGAAATTAATTTGACTTTGACTTTGACCAGTTGTTGAACTTTCGACACTAATTGAACTTTGAATACTACTTGTGCTACTTTTGCCTTTTTTAGCAACTCTCCGTTTAGGTATGTATGGAATAGATGTATCAACTTTTCTATTTCTAAGACTCTTTACCGAAATGTCACTATCACTCGACATTAAAATGAAATTGACTATGTAAAGCTCAATTTAAAAATAGTAGTTAACATCAACTCTAATATCATCGAAATAATAATGAACGAAAAGAAAAGCTACCAAAGTATACAAGAAAGTCGACGAAAAATCAACAAGATAAAAATGAATGACAAACCCGAAAGGTATGTATGACGCCACGAAAATTAACATTTTCTACTATTTAACCTTTCTACTTAAAATTTAGTACTTAATTCTCAAGAAAATAGAATAAAAAATGTAATTTTCCTTGCTTTAGCTCTTTATGCATTGATCGGTACCAAGCATGATAAAACCAACCCTTAATTTAACAAAAATTAAACTAATTTACTCACATTCCCAAAGAACTGATGATTCACGACGAAAACTGATGATTTCCGACGAAAACTGATGACTCCGATGACGATGATGATGACCAAAATTTGGGCAGCAGCGCAGTTAACTAACGATGATGATGATGGCGAAAATTTGGGCAGCACCTTTGTCTTTAACTGATGACCATCACAAAAATTTAAGCAGCAACAGTGTAGTTAACTGACGACCAACGGCTGATAACGATGAGACGGCGTCACTCTGTAAAGTTGACACGGTCCAGGAATGTGGGCGTTGCTCAAATAAAAAATACATAAACACACCAACAATGAGAATTTTGAGACGCTCAAAAAATAATAATTACACACATCACACTTTTTTAAATATAATTATAATGACCAGATGTTAAATAACAATAATAATAAACAGGCGTTACGGACAGAAGAAAATAATAACTGCGGTAGTGGTGGTTGGAGGAGGAAGGCTTTCACACCAGGTCGCTGTGAAAAACTAACCGAGTGGAAGCCTGAAATGAACAACAATTAAAACCACAAAAAAATTAGTTTACAGCATAAAAAAATAATAATGTTACACAAAAATACCAATTTGATACCACCACAATGGGAACTGAAAAAAATCGTTAATTTTCCACCCAAAATAATTATTTTTAACCTTAGATGTGTACACAAAGTAGTTAAAAATAATTAACAAAACTTCCTTTTGTAGTAGCCGGTCCTCAGAAAAGTTGAAGGTTTCCAGAAGATCGCCAGGTGTAAGTGAAAGGTCCTTTCCACTTTATTCCAAGGTTCTCCCTTCACTTTACTGCAGCTTACTACTAAAAGAATGACCACGCCGAGATTCCCCTTACTAAACTTATGAGAAATGCCCAAGTCCCAAAATGGCGACTGATGCAGAATGAGAAGACTGGCAGAGACACAAAGTTGGTTGTTTCTCCTCTCGCTGCTTATCAAGGAATATTTATTTTGCGCCAAGTTGAGCTTGACTACACTCAACTCAACACACACATAACTCATACATAAATGCTTTTACACACAAGTGTATTCCTACGCTGCTTCGGCAGCACACAAAAACGTGCACGTAGCACTCAATGCTACAAAGCACATTGATCGCCGGTTTGTCCCGATGCAAGTTTGCGCTGCTCTTTTGTAATGGTACGACAGTGCACAAGATTCCTTATAGATCTTATTATTACTCTAATATTTTGAGACTGTATTTTTAATTATAAAAATTTTAATTGTATTATATTAGCTATAAAATAAGGCTACATGCGTTGTAATATCTACTTAACTGAAATTACAAATGCATATACGTACTTAAAAACTCAGTAACCAAAAGTTATGGATGACAACCTACACTTTTCAAAGTGATGGCCATGGCGTGGCTTTGCTATAAACGTGCTCCTCAACAGTTCATAACAATTATCACAGAACCCAACTTACATTTGCATGTACGAGGACAATGCTTTGGAAAACCATTTTAGTTAACATGAGCATAGTTGTGAAAATTTACAATGAATTTAATCGCACCATTAACTCAATCTCTCCAATTTTTTGGACACCAATGCTTTGGTCTAGTCACAATCTTACGGTCTGACACATCTGATAATATACTTTTCAACAACATCGGAATGTCTGCGTCTTCACGTCTTCATGAAACTGATGAAAATAAACAGAAATATTCAGTATGCACATTCCTTGCGAACCCTTTAAGGAAGGATATATAAACGGTCTTAACAGTCTAGTACCAGGGGGCGAATTCGCTCCCCGTGAAAAGAAGTCGAATTCGCCCTGGGGGTCGAATTGGCCCACCGTAGGGCGAATTCAGCTACTGGGGGGCGAATTCGACTACTCGGGCGGCGAATTCGCCCCCCCCCCCAAGTAAATAAATAATTTATTTTTCCGGGGGGCAAATTCGCCCCCTGAATTATTAAAAAAAAGAAATATTTTAATAAAACCAACAATATGCATACCAACAAATACGAAAAAATATGTGCTTAATCACCAAAAATTGCTCGATTTTCTGGCATTTTGTATTCCAACATGTAAATATCTTGGTGCCATTTACTTCATTTTATCTATTTTATTGATTCAAAAATTAATTACTAACAAAGTCCGAGGTAGATTTTATTTTGATTTTTTCACAGAAAATCACAACTTGTGTGCCCTTTCAAATTTTATTCATATCTGGACGCGCTTTTCCCGAATAAACGCACAGTAAATATTTCTTCATCGTTTTGTACAAGTTTTTTAGCTTAATTATTTACAGCGTCTGTTTTTAACGATGGCGCATGCTGCTAATGACAAAAGTCAAAACTACATACGATGGAATACCGAATGCAACGAAAATATTATGCTGTGCACAGGTATTTTTTTGTAGAAATAACTAGATCGAACTTTGAGTGAATGTATACAAAAAAATGCAACGATTTTGGCTTGATAGTTTCAAGTACAATATGTTTACGAAATGTCATTTGATCAACTTGAGTGCCTTAATAAATGCAAATATAGCCACAATGAGATTAATGGAAACGACTTAGAGCAAACAGAAGGTACTATGTATCCAATCCAAGTGGTTATTGTATGATGCAAGTTTTTCAGGTGCTGAAAATCATAAGTTGATACTAAAGTCGTGTGCGCAGTATGATTATGCGGCCATAACTTGATGAATTTTATTTTGATCACCTGTATAATTAAATGTCTGAATGAATTTAATTAGAAATGTATATGGTTGCATTCAAGTGGATTCTATTGGATTTTGTCACAATTGTACTGTAAATACTTGATTGCATGAACTACAATATATTCAATGGAACGGAGCAAACTATTAAATTGAATGTGAAAAATGAAATCAGGTATATTTGAGAAATTAGCGTCCTATAACCACTTGCCAAATTCACATAAAACTTTGAAACATGTTAGACACGGAAAAGGTTAATATGTAGCACTCAAAAACATGAATCAAATTGGTAGGGTTAGTAGTCTAATTGCAGCTTTAGTTGTTGGTTTTTTAGTTGTAGTTGTAGGCTTTTTAGTTGTAGTTGTAGGCTTTTTAGTTGTGGTTGTAGGTTTCTTGGTTGTAGTTGTGGTACCTGAGGGACATTTGGGAGGCGCTTTTCCGCACGCTTTCTGAAGAAGTTTGTTGATTTTGTCGTCGGTGGCGTGACAACGGCAAATGTTGGAATTCTTCGTGAGGTCCTCCAAATAGTCCCCATGCTCTACTGGACAATCGGCGTACGTGGTAGTTACGTTGCAGCAGAAACAGGTGTGGTAGTTCATTATGTCCTCTGACACAATATTCACATCTGTACAGCAATTCTTCTTAAATTTGAAGCACGGCCACTTTTTCTCACATGTCGCTTTGCACTCGACGTCGTCCTCGTCAAAGCACCCCAGATCATAATAGGGATAAGACTGTGGCCTTACCTAATCAACATTTAGTAAAAAAAGTTTATTTAATATATTGCCAATTTAATTTAATTATATTCAACGTCCAGAGAACCCTTCCAGTGCCAGTTTTAAATTGTATCGCTATAATAATTGTTTATAAATGTAAAACGCTTTACCTGATCAAAAACAACAAGTACAAACACTGTCAAGATCGCCAGGGTAGTACAATTCAGCTTGAAGCCCATCTTGTAAACGGAGTTTGGAAAATGGATGTCTGAAGAAATATGTTTGTCGAATCTTTCGGCAACGTCAAGTTAGAAAATACTCAATGTGAAATGTATTACAGCGTATAGGTTGGTGCAGCGAACGCTCTGACAAAGTTCTGACGCAAGTTGATTTAGAAAATTCGGTATTTATACCAAGTCAAGTAGAATGTTTTTAACACACCCAAGGGGGCTGTTTCGTTTGTGTGTTAAGTAGTCTCACATTTTAATGCCGGTATACCCCATACCACGTTCTTCTATACATGCAGTGCCCAACGGCTTAGGTATCCTAATGTGTATGTTGTAGATGAATGTATTGTGTGACTAGACATTCCATTTCATGTATACAGGCTTTTCCAGCAGACTCTGCTGTCGCCACTGCTACGTATATCACTTTTCATTCTATTAATACTAAAAACTTTAATTCCATTTTATTGTATTCATTCCAAGAAGAATCTTATTTTTAACAAATGTGCATGCATTTGGTAAAACAAAGTAACATAATGCATGATTTAGTGATGAAAAGTATAACTTTCTACACTCTCTGCTGAGCACATTAAGCCATTCAGGATTTTTCTGGTTTCCAATAATCTGACCATCCATTTACGACACAATTGCAGTTCAACACAATATATTTGACATGCATACAATCTTCCAAACTGGATGGCTATAGACTAGACATAAAAGCTGCTGCTCATGTATTGTGCCACATCACTATTTCCACGTATCGGCCGAAACAACCAACTCCAGCTATGCTGGCCAGCATTCACAAGCTTCTGAACAAAAGTTTGTTGGTTGAATGTAGGTTTTAATGTGTTCGAGTTTCATATTTTTTGGTGAAATGAGTAGCAAAAACTGCATTTTCAGTTCATGATGATGATGATGTCTGTAGTATGATGGTACTCAACACTTGTTGGCGACTATTTATTTGTGAAATGCCACCATTGCTTTACTTTGTTAACCGTAACAATGTGTTCGTACAAAAAATGACAATTATTTAGAATGCATTCTTATATGCCGAATATGAACCCTTCATGTTAATTGTATGACGAGAAAAGGGTGTTGATTTTCTGTACCAAATGACAAGCTATGTATTTATGACTGACAAACTTATTTGAAATCAACAAACATACATGGAATATATATTGTGTAAACGATGGATTCGAAAATCCCTAAAAATCCGGTTCCTCACACAATACATTTGAAGATTACCAAGAAGAATGACACTATAATGAAAAGGTACACGCTGTCTGGGAAACAGCAGAAACAATGGAGGTTCATTTGCTCAATGCGTTGCTTCTACCAACTATATGTTCTGTACATTAAAAAATCGTGACTTTTTCTGATTTTTGATAATCTCACATTGTTTCAGTGCGTACGATCACTGTATTCGTTAAACATAACAAACCAAACATATGAATGAATGAGCCGTCATGTACACACGTTCTGAACACTATTGTACCTAACTCAAAATTCAAAGGATTATGATGGCTTCTTGAAACCAAACGTTGACGAAGCTGCATCATTTCAATAGAGACAATATGCAGGAAGAACACACATGCATTTCATTTTCCACATTGGACCGATTTACTGACTTTCAGAGCTTTGCTTTATTTATGTCCACAAATCCTTCCAGCTTGGATCTTGTCCACAAATTTTAACAAATGCTCCAGTACTAACTTGGGCCCTATTCGCCAGAATTCATAACATTCTTGATCAACATTTGTATATTTTCTGCAAAGCCTTTCAAATTTTATCGTGTTTCATTTCGGCGACATGGCCACCAAGAATGCTTATTCTATCATTCTGCTCATGGCGATTATTCTGGTGGCGTGCTCTAATCCGATAAGCAACAAATTTAGTATCCATAAACTTTGCGATGTAAAATACTTCGGTGGCTGCATTATATTTAGAAACATTGTGTTTGCTTTTATATTTTCAGGTGATCTCGGGCAATAGCACCTGTGCCATTCAGTGGTGCAAATATAATTGCAAACAAAAGTTTCCTTGTGGTGGTTACGACGGGTGTTGCCAGAAGGTGCGAATATCTCCACACGTGTTTGAGGGTAATTTCTGTGTTTGCTGCACCAAAAACGACGGCTGTCCTTCCCCTCCCAGGGATGGTGCATTTACTCAAATTCCGCCAACAGGTGACCATAGGATTTGTAACTGTGAACCTATTGATATGGATTTGTCTAGCTGCTTTGAGGATGAATGTTCCAGAGAACATCTTGCCTGTCCTAAATAAGAACATGCCGAGTTTTGCTACGTCAACAATGATTGGATTTATTCGGATTTCTTTCGCGTCACTTTATGAACCCTGTATTATGAATTGCAAACGTATTTATATAAATACGTGAATTTGTTACAACATATTATTTTCCTGTCGTCAATCTATGTTTAATATGCAAATAATTTTATATTTCAGAATTCAAAAAAAAAATTATATATAAATTACCAACACATTCTCTAATTTAAACAAGTCTGTTGGTGCACAAACTTAATTGCATTTTTTTTGAAAACGCGTTTATTTCATAGTTAAATTCTAATGCCAATTTACTTACAAAAAGTTACTGATGGTAACATATGATTCTAGTTCATGGCGTTGATGTGTTCCACTGGGACTAATCAGTATCATCAAATAATATTTATTAACATTATTAAGTAAATATTAACAAGCACGAACTCAAGGTTTTTTAGAAATTTTGTTTCCAGCTGCTACGTTGACCATCCATTTAATTTAATTACTTCATTAACTAAACTTGTTGAATGTTGCATTCACCAATAATTTAGACTTTCTCAAAATTGAATGTACTCGTACGTCTCATTCACTTTGCTGGAGCATCGCAAGGGCTGCGTGTTCACGATTTCATGAAACTGAAATAAATGATTACAACGAAATCAGTAAAAGTACATTGCTTCAGGAACAATGCGGAGGATATGCCTAAAACATTATTAATGATCGGTGAACTTACACGATAACCTGAGAGTTGTAGGTGCAGAGGATTTGGAAGGTTCAGAATCCCGAAATAAGCCGCTGCGCATGCCAGAATTTTTGAATTATGCTCCTTTGATGTTGAGATGCCGGTGATGGTAAACTTTTGAACATCTTAAATAATAAACGAAACAAACTTTTTTAAATGTCATTACATTTGGTAGCCAAGTACTACTCTAAGTAGGTAATTAGGTACACATACTTCATCACAGAAAATTTGAGATCACATACCTCTTGGACTTACGCTGTCAGTCAAAGAAAGGCTTTGAAGGTCTGGAAATAAAATAAACAAACACAATAGCCAACATAGTATCAATAATTTAGAAAATGTGATATCAACTTTATTCCGCTGCATTGTGCTTGTACATACGTTTGAAAGATGCAATGTTTGCTTTTCGTACTGTGGCAGGTCGCCATTCACAATTTCCTGCAGAAGCATTGATCATCACCACATGCTCGGGATCTAGCCCTGTAAGAGCACAATGATTCAGCTTCGAACTAATGACATGCAGCGACACGATTCTTGGGTAGCGTTGGCAAATGTGGGGAAATGTGGCGTTGTCAAGGGTCATTTAAACAACCTCACGTGTGGGAACCATTGGTCTAATTTATTGATGTCCTCAACCGACAAATCCCATGCGAGAACTTCCAAGTCTACACAATGTATCCATTTTATTCCCTCCATTTCCGAACCTAAAGTTCTTGCAATAATGTTTCGCTGCGATGGATCCGATTCTTCGCAAATTGAAAACTTCTGCAAGTTTGGGATAAATTTTAAAAATGTCAACGACCTCAACCGCTTTGTGTACAACTGGACGGTAGTGAGGTTTTGGAAGATAAGCCCGAATTGGTAATTTTTGAAACATGCGTGCCATGAGTTATAGAGGTTTAAATGTGTCGGGGTATTTCTTGCCAACTCCAGCATCTTCAGGTTATCATCTTCCTGTATGCCCAGAATTGTACAAATGTGTTGCTCGACGTTATCACCATCTAACGTTGCTGATATTTTTTCCAAATTAAGATTGCAATTGATAAGTACACTTAAGACGGCACCCGGCATCCCACCCTCAACTCCGCGATCCCCAAATGCGCTGATCTCTTTCAGATTCAAACTGTTGGGATTGGCTATTTGAATGTCGTTGACGGCTCTAAATATCATTTCCAGCTCAGGTTTGCTCATTCCAAACATACACTTTAGAATCTGGAAAAATAAAAATATACAAAACGACATAATATATCACATTTACTACTAATATTATTGGGTTTTTGAAAATGGCAATTGTTTGGCATACCTCAAGTCCAGGAAGATGACTGAATAATTCAGTCCATGAAAAGCAATCCTGAATGAAAGCTAACGACAATATAGTTAGCGACTTGAGATTACGATTCGAAACAAGTCCAGTCTCCTCACAAGGACTTGGCCGTGTGCCGTCATGGTTGGTAGGTGTTTTTACGTGTATGTTGGTTCCCAATATGAGCTCCTCCATATTTGGGCAGCATTGAAACAAAAGTTTGCGAAGCGCATGCTTGCAAGGAAACATTCAATTTTCCAGCTTCAACATTTTCGCATGGTATCCAATCATGTTCCAGAATGAGAGGAAGTTTGAAGCATCTCTCAATCCGAAGCAAATGCTGACGCTAAATCTTACAGGGGCTGATAATAACGGGGACCATGTGATGTGAGTGAATGTTTCAGGAATCGTAGATAGTTTGCCATGTACTGAAATGCATGTGCATCAGCAAATCCGTGAACTCGCATAGCTGCAGATTTGGTCCACGCTTTCCGGGCTGCTAGGCGCCATGTTTTGCTAACCTGTCGACATGATTTCAGATCAGAGACTGTGCACAGTAGAAAAATTTGTTCGAGGACCTGAAACTTAGCAAACTCGAATGTAGACGGGGATAGTTCATTTATAAATCCTTTTTGAATGAATCCGGAATTTTTTTTACCTCAGGCGATATCACTGTTGTAGATACCATTTCATTAGTAGCGGCGACAATCGTACATGCACGGAACACTGATCCATTCATATGACGGGAACTCGAGGATGATCCATTCATTGTTACTGCAAAATTTTGATAGTACACGCTTTAATTGTCACCACCTACGAGTTGTTGTCACGCTTCAAAACAACGTTATTATAAAATATCTCAACAATTGCTAAAAGATTACCAGCGGATCAACCTGCTGCCTTCACGTTTTACCATTTTATGGTTTCTTCAAGCCTGACTGCCATTTGGTGACTCATAACTCAATACAATTGATTTCCCTGAGAATGTATTTCTTCAATGCAGAAACGTTTCATGTATGTATTGTATTAATATATATACTGCCGATATTGCGTATGGTGCATATGTGTACTTGAAAAGGGTGGTGGGTCCTACCCTTTCTTGGCTGAAGATGAGTCACCGAGAAAACAACGCAGAGCACAGTCCCATGTATGTATATGTGTGATAATAATGTGCGCTTTTAATTTTCCATTTATCTTGTTAGCAGTTAAGCAGCTTGGTCGAATAATCAACGTACCGTATCGCAATCATATTTTCCCTACTCGTCCTGACCAAATAATCCGCCCTGACTCATTATTGTGCCAATCAGCGATACGAGGAAAAATGCTTTCATTCCATATATTCTAGCCATGTACAATTTAAATTGATTATTTAGTATTTGCACTGTGTAACACAGAGAGGGCAATCATTTATTGCGGCCCCTTTTGTGTTATTGTTCCCAGTTTAGCCAAACTGGCTGCTTCGTCTTGTGCTGCTACAACTTTCAATGTGTATTGCTTGGTTAAGCCAGAACTGCATAGCTAAATAATATGAACATTGATCGGTGCGCTGAGCCGTCAAATGGAATAGAACAATATAATACCATTCTGAATACAATGCAAGGATGACGTCCTCGATGTTTTCATTCATTTACTGAATTCCTTCATCAAACTACATTAACACAGATGTATAAGCCATTACCTTGATATATATTCAAACACATATGTGTACCTAACATCCTCATGAACATAGAAGCACAAATATAAGTTCTAGCATCAAGGAGCCTAGATATCATATTTTAACACTGCTGCCCACGTATATCATATGGTGATGATATATCAAAGATGTTGACGATGTAGACCATTTCGAAGATCACATGCGTTCCCACTTGAATGAGTGGCCTCACAAGTGTAATGCCTGTGATAAAGCGTTTGCGGTCATTAAAACTCTGACACAACTTGACAACGTTCATAAGGGTCAAGCGGCCAACTCACACGCCTGTACCGTTTGTGGGAAACTGTTTACTAACAGTTCCTCGCGGAATCGACATCAGAAATATCATCTCGGACTGAGGCCGTAGGAATGCGAGATATGCGCCAAATCCTTTCCAGAAAAAGAGCAGTTAAAAAGGCATAAGTTAACGCACGGAAGGAAATACGAATGCAGTCAGTTTGGATCAAGTTTTCGAGAAAACGTGATCCTGCGCAAACACGAGTTAAGCCATACAAAAACGTTTTCACTGTAATTTATTCATTCTCCCAATGAGTGTCTCTAAAAAACTTGTTGGCGACAGTTCACTCCAAATATATGGCTAATCGGAATTTTTCAAAGTTAACTATTGATTATTATTTTTGTCCTACATGGAAATGTAACACAAATATATCTATAACTTGCCACCAGCCATTAAAATTATTGTTGCTGTTATGTTATACATTGGATCATATTTCGTTTAGAACATTACCTATATAGATCGTTGCTACACCAATTTTGTCAGGACATTAAAAAATATGCACTTGTGATATTTGCACAAGAACGATAAAATGTTGACATGCATTACGGTCAACCAGTCCCGTTTGGAGGTACCGTTGTGCAACAATGTATCAGTAGACTGACTAGAATAAACTTGTGTAACATACGATAAAAATAAAGTGATCACAATAAAACTACAAGAGAAAACTTTCACTTTCATTGCAATTTGCTGTTGTATTTTATGAAGAGCATTTACTCTGCTTCTTCTCGAAATGTTTCCAGAACTGGCTGGATATTTGGGAAAAATTACAATGCTTATACACTTGCATGCGAAGCAAGCCAATGTTTTTCTATTTCGACAACAACGGAAGTACGTCCGGAGGTTCAATGATCTGGGCACTGTGAGTGTTATAAAGGACTATGCCCCGGTTTCGGTATGTTGGGAAACTTGCCGGTTCGGCTCTCCGCTTAATTACTATCCATATCGGGAACAGCTAACCGATGCTTAACTGTAATTGTCCAAGGTGACATTGTTATACCCGGGATGACTTTGGTCTATCCTTAAATCAATCTTAGCGAGTACCACGCATGTTAGCCCCGCCCAACAATTTTTTACAGCACTCGGTCCATCTTGAAAACTTGTTTGATGGGTGGGCGAAACATGCGTGGTTTTAACCTAACTTTATAAAAACATTTACAGTAAAAGTAATTTTAAATTAATTTTATTTATTTAACAATTTATTTGCTGTTCGTCTGAACGTTCACTGATTTAAGGCGGCAGCACGATTCTCTGCAACCAAGACTACCAACATCAAATTATGAACGATGTGACTTTATCTAGACATGTGCGCATCTGATGTCGACGTCAACCAAAATAAAATGCGACGGTTCTAGCTTTTTTACTGTCAAGAGTATTGCTCATATGCATAATAAATACATATAAGTTTGAAAACTTATTCTGATCCACTCTTCTGTGTGTACTTTAGTAATCGCGTAAGATACATAACTAGGATGTTCTTGAATATTCATGCCTGTATGGATTTTGCGTTCAATATTGGAATGTTTGAAATACAGAAGCGAAAACCCTTGTATTAAACTGTTGTCGGCTTACAGTTATGTACGATTAATTTCAGCACTAGATTTCCAATTTTGATCGAGGAGTAAATCCATGCTTTCCTGGTGTCCGGAATAAAAGCAATTATACCGCGACAATTAGTGAAAAACAATTTCTAATATATTTATAATAGCTTTTCCTACTGGATAATGGAAATATTAACCACCAATCTATCGCACAATTTTCCTTCAACATGGTTTGTCTTGAAGAACTTCCAATCCCTCCAGTTTCTACTATTACTTCAGTGTAACTGTCAGCCACCATCTTTCACTAAACCAAAATATTACATTTGTCCATTTGTGTCAAACAAATCAGGCGCAAAGTTGTACACTGTTTGAATAATTATCAACAGCTCAAAACCGTATTTCATTATTGTTAACTCATTGTATGATGGACATTATACAAGTCATTTGTTTATCTGCCGTGGTGCTTCTGGTGAATTCTATGGAATTGAAAAGCATTTTTGAACATTTTGACAGTGAAAACTTTACCTTTTGCATTGTCTACGTTGCACGCTACCGTCCGACGGACGGAGAAAATGGAACGTCGGAAAGACTGAATTTAGTCATTCAAGAAACGAACACTCAAAATAGGAAAGACTTACTTTTGTGGGTAATAACAGACATACAATACAACTTAGATTTCTATACGCGGAAGAACGGGTCGCCACAAATACATTACCTGGCCTACAAGAATCATGCGCTGTTAGTATATCAACTGGTATTAGCAGAATACGCCATTATCAGACTAAGCGAGGAAAGCAAGACTAATGCATTTCTTTGGAGCGCAAAATCGTTTCGGGGTTGGGTAAGATTTGCAGCAGATATTTCTGCAGGAACGAATTTCCCGTACAATTTATCGGGGCGTACATTTCTATTTGTCATCACGGAGGACCCATTATTGGACATTGAAATTCAAGCGCACATGTGTCCATTTTACCTAGTCGTCGTACTGGTGCAGGAATCGAATGGCGTCATTCATGTAACAAGACCATGGTATTCGGCAGGATTGATTGGAACAAATGCTGGACAATTTCTTACCAGGCTCCCGTTTACAAATGAATTAGTCCCGCAAATGCAAACCAATCCGAGATGTAGAAGCATTGCTCGTAAACTTCTTCTGTTAAGTGTAGACTGGGGACTGCAGTACTCCAAATGTTCTAACCCAGACGACATCCCCATTGTCGCATCCGAAGCACCCACTTACACGCATCACACAAAGCTGGTGATGGACTGCGAGAGTCATTTACTGCTAGCAGCTTGGGAGGCTACAACCAAATTCAACTGGACATTGCTGTTGTTGGAAAACGACGGTGCAAATCCCCTTAAAATGGGAAACGTGGTTGGCTTCCTTGATCACAACAATGATGTGTACGAAAATAAATTTCATTACGATGGAACGTATGAAGTGTATTCCTCACACGTTGAGGACACAAGGCTTGGCTACTGCGCTGCCGAAACACGGTACCAATTTACGGGAATACTGAAAGCGTTGACGGCTGCGTTTGATAAAGACGTTTGGAGAGTGTTTATAGTATCCTCAATAACTTTTACGATATATGCCAAAAATGGCGCTGTTAGGTCCAACGGAAGACTAAGCATATCTAGTGCAATATTCAGAACAACTGCAATTGTGTTCTTGCAGGGTATGAAACGACCGTACCCTGTCGCCATCCTGTTCCTTGTCGTTGCTCACCACTTAGCATTCCTTTATCAGTTCGACATGACAGGAAACATGATTGCTCCACCTATACCTCGAATGCTGGAAAATCTGAGAGAGTTGATTGAGGCAGGCTACAAATTCCCTGGATTGGGTTGCCCAATAAAAATCTTTGCGAGTTTCACTTACGATCCCGTATTTCAGTACACAGTGGTAAGGAGATTGCAGAATGCGGGCTACACTGGAGATACTTCAGAGGAATTTCTCTTTTGCAACCAGCGCGACCAACACATGAAAAATACGAGTATAATTTATGCCAAGGCTTTGTCATTTAGCTCACTACCAGTGAGAAAGCAATGCCGATTTATTAAACAGCCAATTGAAGAAATGTGGAGCAACGTTGAAGTATATGGACGCGCCAGAACATTTATTAGGAAATGGATTACCATTATTTTATCGGACGCGGGAGTTCATGTACACGTTGACTCTATGGTTGCAGAGAAGAGTCGCCGTGAAGCTGAGAGGAAGCTGGTTGATGTGGCAAAAGTCATTACGTTAGAGCTAGATCAGAAAATTATAACTTTCATTGCAACTTGTGCCATCCTTTTGGGAGTAGCAGCTGTGGTGCTTCTGATTGAATTGCGCTCGAAATTAGTCAACTGTATATGCGTAATCACGTCAGCGATGAAACACTGCTGGACTCAATATGTCGCATTGTGTTTAAGTGGTTTGCAAAAACAATTACGTAACTTCTTCAAAATATCAGGTGCCGAATGCTCTTTAGGGGCTGTACGTACACAGTTACCGATACTCTACAGGTCGAGAGTTCTCATTTGTAAAGTTCAATAGGCTTTAACTTGTGACTTAAAGCGATGCGCTGAACTGTTTCGAGACAATATCAATGTGCGCCTCGTCTGGACAATCAACATTCTTGGAGAGAAATCAGTACCATAAGCGGGGAGATAATTCATAAACGAATATTAACTTTATATCTATATATACCACCAAAACGACATAGGGAAGCAGTACGAAGCAAATAATCACATAACATGTATTTTGATTGTAAGATGAAAGTAACAAAACGCTGATTTTTTTATCACTTTCCGCCGTAACAAAAATATCAACTTTACAATTCTCAATGGTAAACTTGTTGTCAATCGAGCATACCAAACGGTACAAATTAATCACCTAACCGCCGGGAACGATTTCTCACAATGTATTCAATTAAATTTAAGTATCTGATTTATCTGATGATTGAGATATCGAAAATTAAATATAACGCTTAAATTATTAGAGAATCACATTTATTTAGTATCAAGTGTACCACATGTCTGACTCGTTGTTAGATGTATGGCGAAAAAACGAGTGATCTCTTGGTTCTGGGACAACGTGTAGTCGAATCTGCACTGCCCACAGGACACGACTTAAAGTTGAGTGGAAATTTACAAATTTTGGAATGTAAATATCTGCATATGCTTCTTTCCTGCATATAGGTACGTGTATATTTGGTATTTCGTTCAAGTTCCATAATCACATATAGCATTTCCGTTATGTCATTTTGCCTAGTGCACGTATAAAGCTGAGTACGTGCATTACTCAAAGTAAAATATTTTGTGGTACATTCTTAAAACATCATACACATGATAGGAGTAAAATTCCATGTGAATACATTATCACTCAAATACTATTACAAAAATTATTGTATAACCACAAACGTTTTTGTTATAGGGGTTGCATGAAACTGCTTTGCATATTCAACATTTTCCTTTTTTCAATAGACAACTAAGACTATATGAAAATGTTGATGTCTCCAAAATGGCGACCCATTGTACTAAACAAATATAATGAGAGAGGGAATAATTCAGAAAAGGGCAGTTCTGAGCAAAGCAAACTGGTGATCCTATTGTACTTGGTTTGACACAATATCTATAATTACCACAAATAAGTGTAAACCCTATTTAGTTATGTGGACCGAATTCCGTTGTACCTTTTTTCTTTGAAAATCCTATTGTAACTACATATATCATAAGTACCAAGTGTATGAATGAGCCTAATTCCATACATGCCTACTAAAAATGAACGTGTATGAGTACCACTAAAAATGCAACGTGTGTCGATATTACATGACTGGAAGCATATGTTTTGCTGAATCCAATCCAGTTTCATCAGTTTAATTCAGCTTTCTGAAGCGAGAATACTGAATTGGATACTCTGGTGATGACTTGATCGTTAGTTGTCTTATTAGGAAATACTTTTTTCCATTGTCGTAAATAAGTTACTGCCTCACGATTTATGTATAATTTTGGAGTCATGGCGCCCAAATGGATCACATTCCTATTAATCCTTAACGGGTCAAGTTGTAGTGAAGCAAAAGCTTCAGGTGGCTGGAGTAGTTCTTCAAGCTGTCCTGGAGCCGGGGTACAACCGGAAGTTGCTCAGGTAAGTTTTTATACTTATATTTTCAAAAGAAATCTATTGGAGTATATAATGTTGCAAGGGGCTATCGCTTTACTATCCAGACACCTGGTCTTCTGGGCACCATCCTACCTTACATGGGACATCATGAATGCACCGACGCAGGAATGTGCGCCCACCGGCCATTAAATTGTACATGGTCCCCTTGCTGTCTCTCCGTTGGGAACATAGCGACAAACCCAACTCCGGCTGATTCACGCTGCGGTTGTTTGAATGAGAAGGGCGTATGTGTTCCATTCAGAAGCGTACGCGTAGGGTGGTCCACTTGTGGAACCGGTTTGCATATAACATCCGACTTTGAAGTATCAAAGCTGCCCTGTGACGAGGTTATATGCTTAGGAAGCACTACCTCTATTCAATTTGTAAGTTGAATACATTTCTACACTCATACATGAATGTAGCTTGAATCAATTATAATACAAATCTACTTGTTTCCCATTTGATCCAGGAAGTGATTTCGTCCGAGCGAGTCTCCATGAATATAGCGGTTAAGAGTTGTCCTAGAGCCGTCCCTGATAGACGCGGTTTACTTGGTGGTGTGACTGGCATGTTAGTGGACACGGACACACAGGAAGTTGAAAGCACGGCTCATGCTTAAAACCAATTTAGTGCATCCTCATCCTGCTATGCCAAGACTCAATTTCCTCCGAAACAATGATGGCACAATTTTCGATTACTGAAACCGCATTTGTTGTATTCCCCTACATCATGAATTATTTTGAGTCAACATTTTTTACTATTATTTTCCTGGTAACTAAAGATCACAACCAATTTACGAGACACAACCGTTTAATCAAGTGGATAATCGAGACTCTAACCATAGAGCCAGAGAATTTAAAGGATTTAATTGAAACAGGGTACAAATTTCATGCAGCAGTTTGTCCAGTTAAATCGGAACTACCTTTCCATTATGACGCACTATTTGAATCAAAGGTGATAACGGGTTTAAAGAGGGCAGGCTACACTTGAGACGCGTCAATTCAATCGCTTTTCTGCACCGCGCTCGCCATTGACATAAAATACACATGCGTGATTTGTGGAAAAATTATGTCAATTAGCATATTACCAGCGAGGAAAGAATTCCGATACCTTCCTGAGCCAATGGAGCAGACGTGGAAAACTGTAACTGAAAATTCCAAACTTTTGAACACGCAAGGGCAGTTGTTAGGAAATGGCTTGCAATTCTGCTGTCGGACGCAGGTCTTCACGCAAACATTGAATCTTTCGTTGAAGCCTAAAATCGTCGTGAAGCAAGTACGGCGCTTAGAGATGAGCCCAAAGTCATAACATTAAAGTTGGACGAGAAAATGTTAACATTCATTGCAATTTGCTCTTGCTTTTTATAAATAGCATCTGTTGTGTTTCCTGTTGAAATACGTCCAAACTTAGCGAGCTTTCTGTGCGACGTTCTTATGCAAATGTACGTTTATTCGAAACATGCTATGTCGCCTAAATTTAACATACAAAAGAAATGTTTTAAATGGATCAAAGATGCGCGTATTCAGTCCAATGCAAAGGCTCAGAATATCTTTAGTTATATCAGCAAATGCGCATGTGCTTTTTATCTTCGAAATATTTGTCAAATCCTCAAGATAATTTACACTCCATCTGATCTGTAGTGGGCATTTGATTTTTAAAATTATTTCCGATGCAATCTTTTTCACGTCGGCTAGTAATCGCATACGCTTCTTTTGTACTTTGGTTAGAGTAATATCATGGATACCAAAATTAGTTTTACAATCGGAGGAATTTAGAGGCGTAGGCTGTTTGGAAGCTGTGCACTTACACGTATGTAGGGTCACCTTCTGTATTAGATTGCCTATGTTGAACTGGAGTAAATCCATAATGTGTACGTGTCAAAGCTAATTGTATGAACAATTACTCATGGGAAATTAGTGGATTCTAAAAAGCAATTAATGACATTTAATTTCCCTGCCATTTGGACAATCGATACATAAACCACCTAGCTAATCTTAAACATCATATTCCGTCACGAACTTAAACTCCCTCCAGTTCCAACCATTTTATGCAGTTTAACTGTCCGTCGTCATTTTTCGTCAACATTCCAACACACTTTATTTGTCCATTTGCATGAAACAGAAAATAATTAAGATGCACCATTGTTTGAACAATTACAAACTGCTCAACTACATACTTGATAATTGCTAACTGCTCTACCATGGGTATTTTGTCCGTCATATTTTTGCCTGCATTGCTTTTTCTTGTGGGTGCAATGGAATTGATCAGCATTCTTGATCACGTTGACAAAGACAAATTCTCCTTTTGTTTGATCTACATTGCGTGGTACAGTCCATCAAATAGTACCAGTGATATGTCAAAGCGCCTAAGTCTACTCGTTCAGGAAACCAACATCATCAAAGCGCAAGAAATATTTTTCTTATGGATAACAACAGATTTGCAGTACACCCTTGATTTTTACTCACGAATACGTGGGCCGTCGCAAATACGTTACAGGACACTCAAGAATTCAGTGGAGATGCCAGTATGCCAGCTTATAGTAACGGAGTACTCAAGCCTCACCCACATTGACGAGAACTGGATTGATTTATTTGTTTGGACTTCAAATGTGTTTAGAGCTTGGGGGAACTGGATATCTGCTGTAGCCACCGGAACCAATTTTCCGTACCAATTGGCACAAAGTACTTTTGTGTTAATCGTCACAACTGATCCCACTGTAGATATGACGATTCAAGGGCAAATGTGTCCATTTTATCTACTTGTTATTTTGGTGCAAGAATTCCAAAGTATCACCCATGTGGTAAAAATGTGGCACGCGGCCGGAACGTTTCAAATAAACGGAAGACTATTTCCCAGCATCGATCCATTTTCAAATAAAATGGTTTCGAAAATACAATTAAATTCACGTCTCAGAAAGGATGAAGTCGATCTCCTTCTGCTTAGTGTTGACTGGGGACTTCAGTACTCAAAATGCTCCGACCTAACTATGTACTACGTGGTAACAACAGAAGCACCAACCTACAAACATCGCAACAAGCTGGTCGTGGATTGCGAAAGTTATATATTGCTGGCTGCTTGGGAGATTGCAAAGAACTTTAATTGGACATTAATAAATTTGGAGAACCACGGTGCAAATCTGCTTGAAACGGGAAACATAATTGGCTTCCTTGACAATACATTTGAAATGCATGCAAATGGTTTTCATTACGATGGGTCATATGCAGTATATTCCTCTCACGTTGACGACACAAAGCTCGGCTATTGCGTGCCCGAAAAACGATATAAATTTATGGGAATATTACAAGCGCTCACCGGTCCGTTCCAGAGCAATGTTTGGGCCGCCTTTGTAGTGTCCTCAATCGCGTTTACGATACATGCTAGATATTTTGCAGTTAGGTCCAGTTGGTGTAATGTCATCTACAGAACAACTGCAATAGTTTTTATGCAGGGAATGAAACGGCCTTATCCGATTGCTATGCTTTATCTTGTAGTTGTACACCACTTAAATTTCTTTTATCAGTTTGACATGTCAAGCAAAATGATTTCTCCGCCCATACCTAGAGTGCCAGAAAATTTAAAAGAATTGGTAGAAGCAGGATATAAGTTTCCTGCGGTGGATTGCCCGATCAGGAACTTTGTCGTTTTTGATTTTGGTCCCACATTTCAGTCTACAGTAATTAGGAGGCTAGTAAATTCTGGCTACAAAGGAAATACGTCAATGGAGTCGCTTTTCTGTACGAAGCGTGACGTCGACATCAAAAATACAAGCCTGATTTATGCTAAGGTTTTGTCAATAACCTCACTGCCTCCCAGACGGGAATGTCACTTTCTTCCGGATTCACTTGGTCAGATGTGGAACAACGTTGAAGCCTATGGACGAAACAGAAAATTCATTATAAAATTGTTTGCAACTCTGCTGTCCGACGCTGGAATTCAAGCACACGTTGACTCAATGAAGGCGGAAAAACACAGTCGGGAAGCCAATAGAAAACTGGTCGATGAACCAAAGGTCATAACTTTAAAGCTGGACCTGAAAATCATAGCCTTCATTGCAATTTGCGGCAGTATGCTGGGATTGGCAGCTGTGGTGTTTGTATTTGAACCGTGTTCAAAATGTGCCAACTACTTGTTTGTAATGAAGTGCACTGGACACGTTGCTTGGTATTTGGCTAATTTGTACAAAGAATGTCGTAACTGGTTTAAAGAAAGTTGTGCTGGATGCGGTTTAGGAGCTATGCTTTGTTATAATTACTGTGCCGATCAATTGTTGTCGATCTATAATTTAATAACTGTCAATGTTCAAAATATTTATTTAAAAATAATTCGCAAAGAGTAAATGTGGATATTATGATCACGTATATGCATCTTGTCATGATTTATTATTGGATTCAGTGAATCCAAAATGATGTGAGGTTAATGCTTACTGACGGCCAGGGCTTATATTAAACGAATTTATTGCTATTAAATCGGGAATATCCATCAAAACAAAACAAATGTGCTGAAGTATATGCTACCAGTATAAGTGGTGCAATACGTATGAAATTATTAACATATTGCCACAACATTACAAACATCAAAGCGATTTTGCTCGGCCTTCCACATTATTCACAAGTGTAATTTGTCCAAAACTGCCTGTATTATGATTGAAGTATCGATAATAAATGTAAATATTATATTTCGCTCGTAATTAACATATCACGTCTACATTGGAATAAAATACCACATTCGGTCATTCATGAGTATTAAATGTCATATACATACGTATGTACGATTATCGCACCCAACACTATCACACATGTGCATCACTTTTATTTGTTTTCCGCCGATAATAAAAGTGGGGCTATCTCATGTACACCAGTTCATGTACACCAAAATAATATTAATATGAAATATTAGCATGCACAAATTGCTTTACAATGTACCCTTTAATGCGATAATTATATCTTGAGGTAGCAGAAAGTAGTGGAATGTTTATACTTCATTTGTTTCGTCTGCTGGAGACTTTGCCAAAGCCGTAAGTTCCAGTACGAACTTGTGTGCGACGTAAATTGGGACACCGCGCCAAACAAAGACAATTACGCATGTCGTTAGATGACTTCTACTCAGGAAAAATATAACGCCGAACTCAATCAACAGTGTCATGCTGACGTGTTTGTAGTTTGTAGCCGTTGCAATAGCATTCTGTGGATCCGCTCCCTATAATCACGCCAAACAGATTTATCCCTAAAGCTGCGCACAATGTGTGATAAAATAGATTAAATTCAGACTTACAGCCGATGTAGCTGTCACCAACTTCACACCAATCCAAATGTCAACACCAATGAGCAAAAAGCAAAACAGGAATGTTATCACGAGCGCCAGTGTCAGCATCCACGCTAGTGGAATTAGTCCTTGAAATTGAATATTAACGAAATGGAGCAAAAATGTAACTGCAGACAATATGTTGCGTTTATGTTTTATTTTATTTAATGTTCAAGTCTGTAACTCACCTTGATTTTCTACTGCACGGGATATACTGTGAAGAATAAGGATCAACATTCCCAAATGGGCGAAAGAGTACAACGTCAAAAGTGAAACGACGCAGATGAGAATCTGAAATTTATGTCAAAAACACTATGTTCCAAGTTTTCTGGTTTACACACTGGTTGTGTTGTGATAAGCTGTGGAGCCAATATACTTACTATGTCGACAACGGCAATGATTCGCGTCCAAGGACGCCAAACTGAATTTTCCATTATTATCTTGAGCTGTTAATTCCGAGTTAGCGGCTGGTAATGTGAACACTTTTGCCAAATTTCAAACTATTATTTCCCGTTTGAAGGAACGTAAATTTTCAAGAGTACACGTACATGTATGTAGAACACACTGAACGGCAGCATGTTCTTACCGTGTCGGGTAGAGAGTATACAGGTGTTGCCTTGATCCAAAATGCTGAAGCAGAGAGAAAGTATATTACAATTTCCCTTGCATGGAAGCTGTGAGAGCATCCTCGTTTGAGCTGTTTCAGGAATTCCTGGAAAATGATCGATATTTTCAACACAGAACACTGTACAAGGCTTCTCCGCCTTAGTTTTGCCGTTTGTCCATCCAGCAACCTTCACGTCAACAGTGCTTTCGGCATTTTTATACGTTTTATGGAGACAGCAACAAAGTGGGGCTCTATATTCCCCAAAGAGAAATGTTTTATTCGTTTTTGGGTTTTTGTTTTCATTTTCAAACAAACTCATGACTTCGGAATCCATTACAATAACTTGTATATGGAATACAAACTCGCAACATCCAATAGGATATAGTTTATTTTTGAGCTCATTGAGCATCAATTGGAGTGGAATGTCCTGAGTGACTGCGTTCATGGTAAGGATATTTTCCCCAAATAGCACATATAATAAAAATGCATTGTATCAATAAAGGTGACGATTCTGGTCCCCACGAAACTTACCATTATGTGAAAAAATAAGTTAAGCATTGTTGTCCTGTGCTGAACGGTGGCAATTGTGTATTAAGTTCACGTCTTTTCTACAATCAATTTATCGGCGGTAATAAGTTAATACTAAAAACAATTTCCGAAATGTAATTGCTCAAACTGCCTGACAATTAATGCCTTAGTAACTTTATGTCTATCGACACGTATTCTTCGTCATACAGCCCATCAGGAGGGTTCTGCATTTCGCACATTTTCAACTATCATAGAATGGGTAAATAATGATATTGCTTACAGTAAAAAATACAAATATTTTACTTGTGTTCTTGTGCCAACCAGGACAATTAGTTATTTTACATTTTAAGAATTAATACATGTAGTTCACGATAGAAACTTGAAGCACATTACCAAAATATATCCAACTGCATTATAATGTTTATTTTGGCAGTGGCATGCTTATCTGTAGTGATCCAAGTGGGTGCCATGGAATTAAGAAACATTTCACAAATCGCCGAGGTGGACAATTGTTCCGTTTCCGTAGTCCACATTGTACGCTACGAAAACGGTGAAGTAACAAAGCGACTGAGTCAAGTCGTTCAGGAAACTAGCACCCTTAAAATTAAAGAATTATACTTATGGGTGATAAAGATTTGATTCACAATCTTGATTATCATTGGCAACAATACGAGAGGCCGCCAATACGTTACTTTGTATCTAGGAATCATGGACGCAATAAGTGGGGGGGCAGGGGGGTACATTGTACCCCCCTGGAATTTGAAAATCTGACTAAAAATAAATATCATAAACGCCCAAAAACATAGCAGATGTTTCATTATTTCGTGCAAATTAAACCCTCACAATTGATAAATTCCGCTTGCTTCGCTGGCATATCCATTTCCAAATATTTCCAGGAAATTGCTCTCTAATGTCCATTTCGATTCTGTAGAATATTCCAAACTGCATTCATTAATGCAATCAGGACTCAACAGAAACGTGGATGCAGTGTTTTCCCTACAATTGAATTGTTAGGCCATATATTCAAGCTCTGGTATGAGTTTTGAGTGCACGGGTGAATACAGTTTGAGTCGGTGAGCCAGGCGCGTGGGAATTTTGATTTCAATTAAAAATACTCTCGAAGACATTTGAAACAAAAAACGGAAAAAATCAACTGAACATATTCCCGAAGACATTTGAAACATACAACGGAAGTTCAATTTAAAAAGTGACCAATAAACAATGAAATAACTGTTATAAATAGTTCGCTATGTGATTCTCAAGTAATCTTAAACAACTGCCACACACCTTGTAAATCATCAGAGAAATGACTCTGGTTAACCTGTGATGCCCCTTACCTAGGAATTTCCACTATGAACTTGAAATTCCCTTTGTTCATACAGTGATTTCCGTCAATAATCCTGCAGAAAACATTCTTTCGAAAACCGTAGCAAATTTTCATTTCAAATGAATTAACATTTTCCAATGGAAACCACGTCACAAATATGCACGTCACACGTGCAGTTAGACGAAACATTTGGATGATATACAAAATATATATGATACAAAATATGATATATTTGTATCAATTTCTGAGGATAAGTTTAAGCGTGATTGTAGACACAATGTAACGGCGCACCTACGACATAGTGAGTCATGCGAATACTATTGTGCGTGCGGCCGTGAATGTCCTGCCTAAATTAAGAAGTCACTTGCGAATTGGATTTCCTCGTTTACCAGAAATTGTCATAAACATGGTAACCATCCCTGTTTTTAATTCGGTCTTAAGAAGGAACAAAAACGTTATTGGTACTTTGACCACAAATAATATTTTACTGACTTCACAATTTAAAAAAGTGTTGGAGCGGATGTGTGTGAAGAAAAAACCAAAAACCCAAAAACCAAAAATTTGTGAAGAAAAAACCAAAAACCAGAGCAGTACCGACAACACTTAGTTATACATAAGAATAGAAAACCACAACCCATTGCACTCACGATAAAGTGCTCAAATAAAAATAGACATAATAAGCATGGTTCGAATTATTTCATAAAGAAAATCATGATTAACTTTGCAATATGAGTTTATCTCAAGTTCACCAAGATCCATTCTAGATACCTCAACCAAACATTGTACACCTGCAGCAAATACAACTGGGCACTAGCGTGCTGAATTTGAAACAAATTGAACGTGCGGAACATTCTATAATATCTTCTCATATCACCCCAAATTATAAAATGCAGCCAAGTCGTTCTGCGAGATTTAATGCTTTCTCAATTTCGAGACGTTATCGTTTAGATACCTCAACCAAACTTTGTACCGGTGTAGTAGATAGGCCATGTGATCAGCTGTACAATTTTGAAACAAATGGAACGTGCGGAACATTCTATAATATCTTCTCAGTTCACCCCAAATTATAAAAAAAACCAAATCGTTTTGTGAGATTTAATGTCTTCTCAATTTCGAGACGTTATCGTTTAGATACCTCAACCAAACTTTGTACAGGTGTAGTACATAGGCCATGTGATCAGCTGTACAATTTTGAAACAAATTGAACGTGCGGAACATTCTGTAATATCTTCTCATATCACCCCAAATTATAAAATGCAGCCAACTCGTTTTGTGAGATTTAATGTTTTCTCAATTTCGAGACGTTATCGTTTAGATACCTCAACCAAACTTTGTACAGGTGTAGTACATAGGCCATGTGATCAGCTGTACAATTTCGAAACAAATTGAACGTGCGGAACATTCTATAATATCTTCTCAGTTCACCGCAAATTATAAAAACCAGCTAAGTCGTTTTGTGAGATTTAATGTTTTCTCAATTTCGAGACGTTATCGTTTAGATACCTCAACCAAACTTTGTACATGTGTAGTAGATACGCCATGTGATCAGCTGTACAATTTTTAAACAAATTGAACGTGCGGAACATTCTTTAATATCTTCTCATATCACCCCAAATTATAAAAACCTGACAAGTCGTTTTGTGAGATTTAATGTTTTCTCAATTTCGAGACGTTATCGTTTAGATACCTCAACCAAACTTTGTACAGGTTTAGTAGATAGGCCATGTGATCAGCTGTACAATTTTGAAACAAATTGAACGTGCGGAACATTCTATAATATCTTCTCATATCACCCCAAATTATAAAATGCAGCCAAGTCGTTCTGCGAGATTTAATGCTTTCTCAATTTCGAGACGTTATCGTTTAGATACCTCAACCAAACTTTGTACAGGTGTGGTACATAGGCCATGTGATCAGCTGTACAATTTTGAAACAAATTGAACGTGCGGAACATTCTATAATATCTTTTCATATCACCCCAAATTATAAAATGCAGCCAAGTCGTTCTGCGAGATTTAATGTTTTCTCAATTTTGTAGCATTGAGTGCTACATACAGATTTTTGTGTGCTTATATGATATGTATGTGGAGTTGAGTGTAGTCAAGCCCAACTTGGCACAGAATAAATAATCCTTGTTAAGCAGCGAGAGGAGAAACAACCAATTTTGTGTCTCTGCCGGACTTCTCATTCTGCATCAGTCGCCATTTTGGGACTTGGGCATCTCTCATAAGATTATATGGGGAATCACGGCGTGGTCATCCAAAGTAGTAAGCTATTGTAGGAAAGTGAAGGCAGAACCTGGGATAAGGGGAAAGGACCTTACAATTTTGAGACGTTATCGTTTAGAACTGTATGAGAACTTGGGGTGGGAAATGGGAACTCCATTTTATAATTTGGGGTGAAATGAGAAGATATTACAAAATGTTCCGCACGTTAAATTTGTTTCAAAATAGTACAGCTGATCACATGGCGTATCTACTACACCTGTACAAAGTTTGGTTGAGGTATCTAAACGATAACGTCTCGAAATTGAGAAAACATTAAATCTCACAAGACGAGTTGGCTGCATTTTATAATTTGGGGTGATATGAGAAGATATTATAGAATGTTCCGCACGTTCAACTTGTTTCAAAATTGTACAGCTGATCACATGGCCTATCTACTAAACCTGTACAAAGTTTGGTTGAGGTATCTAAACGATAACGTCTCGAAATTGAGAAAACATTAAATCTCACAAAACGACTTGGCAGGTTTTTATAATTTGGGGTGATATGAGAAGATATTACAGAATGTTCCGCAGGTTCAATTTGTTTAAAAATTGTACAGCTGATCACATGGCGTATCTACTACACATGTACAAAGTTTGGTTGAGGTATCTAAACGATAACGTCTCGAAATTGAGAAAACATTAAATCTCACAAGACGAGTTGGCTGCATTTTATAATTTGGGGTGATATGAGAAGATATTATAGAATGTTCCGCACGTTCAATTTGTTTCAAAATTGTACAGCTGATCACATGGCCTATCTACTACACCGGCACAAAGTTTGGTTGAGGTATCTATACGATAACGTCTCGAAATTGAGAAAACATTAAATCTCACAAAACGACTTGGCAGGTTTTTAAAATTTTGGGTGATATGAGAAGATATTAAAGAATGTTCCGCACGTTCAATTTGTTTAAAAATTGTACAGCTGATCACATGGCGTATCTACTACACATGTACAAAGTTTGGTTGAGGTATCTAAACGATAACGTCTCGAAATTGAGAAAACATTAAATATCGCAGAACGACTTGGCTGCATTTTATAATTTTGGGTGATATGAGAAGATATTATAGAATGTTCCGCACGTTCAATTTGTTTCAAAATTGTACAGCTGATCACATGGCCTATGTACTACACCGGTACAAAGTTTGGTTGAGGTATCTAAACGATAACGTCTCGAAATTGAGAAAACATTAAATATCGCAGAACGACTTGGCTGCATTTTATAATTTTGGGTGATATGAGAAGATATTATAGAATGTTCCGCACGTTCAATTTGTTTCAAAATTGTACAGCTGATCACATGGCCTATCTACTACACCGGTACAAAGTTTGGTTGAGGTATCTAAACGATAACGTCTCGAAATTGAGAAAACATTAAATATCGCAGAACGACTTGGCTGCATTTTATAATTTTGGGTGATATGAGAAGATATTATAGAATGTTCCGCACGTTCAATTTGTTTCAAAATTGTACAGCTGATCACATGGCCTATCTACTAAACCTGTACAAAGTTTGGTTGAGGTATCTAAACGATAACGTCTCGAAATTGAGAAAACATTAAATCTCACAAGACGAGTTGGCTGCATTTTATAATTTGGGGTGATATGAGAAGATATTATAGAATGTTCCGCACGTTCAATTTGTTTCAAAATTGTACAGCTGATCACATGGCCTATCTACTAAACCTGTACAAAGTTTGGTTGAGGTATCTAAACGGCAACGTCTCGAAATTGAGAAAACATTAAATATCGCAGAACGACTTGGCTGCATTTTATAATTTTGGGTGATATGAGAAGATATTATAGAATGTTCCGCACGTTCAATTTGTTTCAAAATTGTACAGCTGATCACATGGCCTATCTACTAAACCTGTACAAAGTTTGGTTGAGGTATCTAAACGATAACGTCTCGAAATTGAGAAAACATTAAATCTCACAAGACGAGTTGGCTGCATTTTATAATTTGGGGTGAACTGAGAAGATATTATAGAATGTTCCGCACGTTCAATTTGTTTCAAAATTGTACAGCTGATCACATGGCCTATCTACTAAACCTGTACAAAGTTTGGTTGAGGTATCTAAACGGCAACGTCTCGAAATTGAGAAAACATTAAATATCGCAGAACGACTTGGCTGCATTTTATAATTTGGGGTGATATGAGAAGATATTATAGAATGTTCCGCACGTTCAATTTGTTTCAAAATTGTACAGCTGATCACATGGCCTATCTACTACACCGGCACAAAGTTTGGTTGAGGTATCTAAACGGTAACGTCTCGAAATTGAGAAAACATTAAATCTCGCAGAACGACTTGGCTGCATTTTATAATTTTGGGTGATATGAGAAGATATTATAGAATGATCCGCACGTTCAATTTGTTTCAAAACTGTACAGCTGATCACATGGCCTATGTACTACACCTGTACAAAGTTTGGTTGAGGTATCTAAACGATAACGTCTCGAAATTGAGAAAACATTAAATCTCACAAAACGAGTTGGCTGCATTTTATAAGTTGGGGTGATATGAGAACATATTACAGAATGTTCCGCACGTTCAATTTGTTTCAAAATTGTACAGCTGATCACATGGCCTATGTACTACACCTGTACAAAGTTTGGTTGAGGTATCTGAACGATAACGTCTCGAAATTGAGAAGACATTTAATCTCACAAAACGATTTGGTTTTTTTTATAATTTGGGGTGAACTGAGAAGATATTATGGAATGTTCCGCACGTTCAATTTGTTTCAAATTCAGCACGCTAGTGCCCAGTTGTATTTGCTGCAGGTGTACAATGTTTGGTTGAGGTATCTAGAATGGATCTTGGTGAACTTGAGATAAACTCATATTGCAAAGTTAATCATGATTTTCTTTATGAAATAATTCGAACCATGCTTATTATGTCTATTTTTATTTGAGCACTTTATCGTGAGTGCAATGGGTTGTGGTTTTCTATTCTTATGTATAACTAAGTGTTGTCGGTACTGCTCTGGTTTTTGGTTTTTTCTTCACAAATTTTTGGTTTTTGGGTTTTTGGTTTTTTCTTCACACACATTTGGAGCGGCCGAATATGAAGCTAATATATTTGCAGAAAAAAATCGTCACTATAATTCAAAAAATTATTTTCTATCTCTTATTCGCCTTACATTTTAAAAATCATCACTTACGTCCAGAGCACCGCAATTACATTGTATTTGTATTTCAATTACAAATTACAAAATATACATATTTTGAAATAAAAAGTATTTCAATTACAAAATACAAAATACTTTCTGAAATCAAAAGTATTTCAATTACAAAATACAAAATACTTTTTAAAATACAAAGTATTTCAATTACAAATACAAAATACTTTCATGTATAGTTGAACTTTCGTCTTATCGAGAATTTCAATGTTAAAACGGTGAACACATAAGCAAAAGAGAAGATAGCATTAAAATTAATTATTTGGAAACGCTGTAGACCATAAAAATTGCATTTCCAACAATAATTTCGAGAAAAAATGCAATAAAATTATCAACATGAAATAAAAAAGTATTTCAATTACAAATTACAAAATACATTTTGAAATAAAAAGTATTTCAATTACAAAATACTTTTTGAAATAAAAAGTATTTGAAATAAAAAATACTCAATTACAAAAAGTAATTGAAATACGTATTTAATTACAATTGTATTTTGTAATTGCGGTGCTCTGCTTACGTCGCATTTTTTACATTTTTGTTCTGATATTATTTGACGAGAATAAAACATTATCTTACAAATATTGAATCGCCATTTCCCTATTATTCTGGTACATAAATGGTTATAAGGTGTACAGTGAGTGATGATTGAATATAATTGCATGCAACATTTGAAAAACAGCGTATCAAAATTTCAGCAAATGTATTACGCATTTGTTAAAAATATTTTAAATAGTTCAAGTATGTCAGTATTGTTTCCAGAAATGTAGCGTAAAATTTGAGTTGACATTCTTTAGGTTTACGAATTGCATTGGATAAAGTATGGGTTACTGTTGCAAACATCTGGTTAAATTAGTCCCACAATATAATTTGAGGCATATGAATATCTTGTTACAGCAATGTAAGGTGTTGGAATTTAATTATCTCTTAGCCACCTTTTCCACCATCACCGAAGTCCTATATTAGCCACCATTTCATTTTATCCACATTTTTAATTTACACACAAAAAAGATAGAAGGATATCTACAAAATTGAAGTTTTACCCACTATTTTATTGTGACTAGGCGCAATGCATTTGATCACTCCATCGTTGCAGTTTGTAATCATTCTAGAAATTCGAGTTGACATTAACGATCCTACCGTTCTTACTTGTAGAAACGCATATTTGTTGAGCAATTCCTTTCGTCGTTGGTTGCATCCTTAATGAATTGGAGGCAAATCTAGAGTTCTTTCATAGATTTTTATGGCATCCAATTCTTAATCGTTAATATTGCTTGAGACTGCATTGTTCATAAATGCAGTTTGTAAGTCTTTCATCTAGGTTGCAGGAATTTTCAACCTTGCGAAATAAACGCTAGATGATTCTCGGCTAATTGATAGGCAACCAGTACACATTAAGTACATTAGTGTAAGCACATTAATGATAATGATACAATTCTGGTGCATTATTGTCGGAAATGATGCATGCAATAATATTTAATCTTCATTCAATTTAAACTTATTCCTGTACATCTTCTACTGATCTCATTCTTGTTCGAGGTTCCAGGCGGAATGCATAATCTACGACCGTAATTTGCTTTCGGTCATTGCAGATTTGGCTAAACATTGAGGAACGTTCTCTAACATAAGACCCATAACTTGCATGATAGTGCAAAAGTTAACTCAATGAATTCACCTCCCATTCAAACTATGCCCTGTGGTGGAGATTGCTCACTTTCAACTTCCTTATCACCCTGTGACCAGGCTGTGATTACTTCAAATAGCGCAGTGCAGATGAATAATCTTTCATAAAGAAAACTTACTTTCCGGCAAATAGTTCGTGAATTCCGCTGCATTTTAGAAACCTGCTGGAACATTGTGTACGTGATGAACTTTGGCACAAACAAGTGAGAACGTTAATATGAAAGATGCGAATAAACCCAAAAACGTGAAACCTCGCGGCCTTGACAATTATATCAATATTTTGATTGCTACAAAATGATGTACGCACACGCCAACTTTCTCGAACTGGGCCGATAATTTTTCAAAAATGAAACCGAAACAAACATATCCGAATAGAGTTATGCATTGGATTGAATATTTTTCTATTTTCGTAAACAGGGAGAAACACAAAATATGGGCAGTTCTGGACTTGAGTCCATAGCAGCTAATTACCTCATCCCACCTTACACGTAGTCTGTAGCACCTACGTAATGAATGAATACATGCGTAGACAAAAACAAACAAACTGCTGAACATTTTTGTAGTACAGGTAGAATGAACATACTACTTACTGCAAAGCTTTCACAAAATTCTGCTGTGCGACACGTGAAATTCGTTATTCCAAACATATTTTAATCGTCACCAGTGCAAATTGATTCATTTGTTACTGGAACGTACTGCATTCTGCGGATCAATCTGAAGGAAATCAAAACCAATCAGCACGTCGAATTCCAAATTCAACAAAACATTTCAGCCGTAGAACGTAACAGTGTGAAGTTAAAAACATATACACATTCTATCATATGATTTGCAGGAGATTTGTAATGCGAAACAAATTAAACACTTAGGAAATTAAGGAAACGCAAAGGGAATTTCATATTTGCGAAGGAAATTTTCAGACCAGGCTGGCAGAAATTTTTTGGCACTCAGGATCATTTCCCGGTGTACAAAACTCAAACTTTCAGCTCACTACGTTGAAAATTCCTAACTATGACTGTATATTTGAGTTTGAGCCTTAATCACTGTTCAAAAGCCTTTGAGACCGCAATAAGCTATTTTTAATTGTGCTTGAGCGGCGCGAGTATTTACTTTTGATGTAATTAACTCCCTTTCAAATATACATAATATACACTGTTCAAAAGCGTATTTTGAAAGTCTGCATGTTTCCATTTACGAACTGGCGTTATTAATTGAATGCATTTACTGCTTTTATTTTATTAGCTTATAACTAAACCGTTAAACTTAAGAATATAAGTTAAATGTTTTTTCATCAGGAATTTTGTACCCCCCAGATTTTCACTCGTTGTTGCGGCCATGCCTCCGTAAAAGAAATGCCGATACATTGCGGAACCATTGTAACAAATGTGGAGTCATGTTGAAGTGTACGGACGCGCCAGATCGTTTATCAGGAGATGGTTTTCCATTCTGCTCTCGGATGCGGGCATTCGTTCAAAAGTTGATTCCATTGTTGCGGGAAGGGGTCATCGTGAAGCTAATATGAATCTGACTGATGAACCAAAGGTTATAACTTATAACGCTGAAGCTAGAGCAGAAAATTGTAGCCTTCATCGCCATTTGCGGCAGACTTTTGGGAATTGCTACAGCGGTGTTTGTCGTTGAAAGGTGTTCAAAATTAGGTAACGGCTTGAGCATAGTTACAGCAATAATGAGAGGTTGCATTAAACACGTCGCAGTTTTTATTTAACTTACGAATTAAATCTTCTAGGCACTTTAAGGCAACGTATATTAAATGCCGTGTAAGTTGTGTTCTTTATTTTCATTACTGTACAAGTCGGGTGTTTCGGCATTTAAACTAATACTTCGTTGTTGTCGGAAAATATCCATTCGAATAGGTTTGCTAAGGACCAGACTTAATATTGAGTACTTTTCTGATTTAGTCAGAGCAAAGTGTTCTGCTCGTATTTTTATTTCGCTGCTTTTATACTTTTCATGAATGCACACACATAATATTGATGTGTGCATTGCATACATACAGATCATAACATATTACATAGTGGTTTACTCACATAATCATACATTAGTAGTGAACCCATGCAATTAATGGTCACTACAGAATGTGCTTACATTACATAATCATAATAATGCATCTTGTTCATCAAAACATAATATAAATATGATGTCATCTTCGTCACATATTTAATACCCTCCTACAAGATGTATGTATTACTGTCATCGATGGTGTTAGGTTGTGCTCCTTCCATCATCGGTGCGCTGCTGCTTGGCCTTTCTTCCTTTTTGCGTCGTGGTCTATTTCCTTCCTCGTCGCAAAGCAATGCTACCGCTAAGGTAATAAACGTCATACTGCTCATGATGATAATCCATACGATTAAAATCTTATCCAAGTCGTTAAAACTTTGTTTTGCTTCTTTCGTTTTCTTCTTCTTCGCGTCCAATTCCTTGTGAATCATATCACATAACATGTTCCATTTTGCTTGGGAACATATATGCCAACGCATATTTAAGCTGCTGATCATCTTCATCATTTCAGCTATATTTCATTTTGCAGATATTAGCACACTCAATTCTTCTGCGCTAATTCCAGTATTAACTGGATACATATTTTTTGGCCGTAACACGGAGGTGACATTTTGCTTGTCAACTATCCCTCCTTGAACCATTGCTAATATACCCATAATCATGAGTAGTAAAAGCACTACACTTTTTATTGTGCAGTTCATCTTTCTGTCATGTTTTGCACATCTTTGCATTCCAAAAATATCTCGCCAGCGTTGAGATATTTTAGTCATTACTGACTTGCCTTGCTGATAAAGTTCGCTGAACTTTTCTTGGTCATCATTTTCAATCATCAACGCATTTTCTGCGTAAACATCTTTGGCTGAGTTGCTGCTGCTGTCACAGATAATTGCATCCTCTTTTGCCAGGAGTCCTGCATTAGTGTCCCTCCTTAAGCTGGAGTTGCCTGCATTGGCATCATTCTGGAGAACTTTGGGTTCTTCTGCTGCTTTTTCATATGGCTTTGCTGTCGCCGCATCTTGTACTTTACGTAACTCCTGCTCATTGCTATTTTCGTCATTTGGAGCGATAAGCTCCTTGCTGCATTTAAACAAATCAATATAGCGCCTGCTATTATCAGTGCTGCAATCTTCGCTGGGGTGCACAGCGAAAGCTTTTGTCACTTTGTGGTGACCATCATCTGCATTGGGGCATTCTGCATGCCAGTGTCCTTTTATACCGCAATTTTTGCATTTCGTAAGTTTTTTCAACTTTGCAATTTCATCTTTGCTCATTTTGGCTCGCTGTGCCGTTTTAAAAGCCTTGTTCTGGGATCCACACGTTAAGTTTGGATCTGGTTCGGTTTCATCCAGTTCCCAGATCTTCAATCGTGAAAGTAAATATTCTGCTGTCTATTTTTTCGTGTCAACCGAGCGCCATGCTTCTTTGAACCAGTTTGAAACGGTCATCACGCATACTGTGAATGACTCTGCCAGTGATAGCTTCTTCTTCAACTACCACCTTCATACTACGCAGTTGTGCTGCAATATTCTGTATTTGACTCATCGCTTTTACAGGAGATTCTTCAGCAAATACACTGTAAAATCGCTGCCAAGTTTGCTGCTTGTTCTCTGAACTTGTGCTTTCATACATTGCGTTTAACTTTTTCCATAAGTCTTGCGCATTTTTGCAATTGGATACTACATCCAGCTGCTCATCTGACATAGCCATTATCATGGCTGTATAAGCTTCATTTGATTTTCTATCCCAGTTAGTCCGGTCATTGCCTGCCGTAGATGGTCGTACTTCCGTCCCATCCACTATAGGAAGGAAGTCCTGTGTTTTAAACAGACTTTCAACGCGTATTTTCCACACGCGGAAATTGTCACCTGTCAATTTGGCGATTGCTCCGGTGTCCAATCTCTTCGTATTTATGTACGTAACATTGGCTGCGCCACTTGCTGCTGCTGCTGCAGCCGCCGCCGCCGCTGCCGCCGCCTGTGCTGCTGCTGCCATTATGAAAATTTGCTGATTTTCAAAATTAGTCGTATATAGAATTTTAAATTCTTGCCGCTTGGAAATTTTGTCAATTTCCGCTGATTGCTTGCCGTTTAAAGAATTTTAGATTCTTGCCGCTTGGAAATTTTGTCTATTTCCGCTGTCTGCTTGTCATTTAAAGAATTTTAAATTCTTACCGCTTGGAAATTTTGTCTATTTCCGCTGTCTGCTTGTCATTTAAAGAATTTTAGATTCTTGCCGCTTGGAAATTTTGTCTATTTCCGCTAAGTTGCTGAGCTGATTTATTCCGTTAGGGAACTGCTGTTTGGAAATTATGCTGAATTTCCGCTGTGCTGCTGGTTTTCCGCTTTGGAAATGCTGAGAATGTTTCCGTTGAGGAAATATTAGCTGTGATCCAAGTTTTTACAAAGCCTTGGTGCTGATAACGTATTGAGTACTTTTCTGATTTAGTCAGAGCAAAGTGTTCTGCTCGTATTTTTATTTCGCTGCTTTTATACTTTTCATGAATGCACACACATAATATTGATGTGTGCATTGCATACATACAGATCATAACATATTACATAGTGGTTTACTCACATAATCATACATTAGTAGTGAACCCATGCAATTAATGGTCAGTACAGAATGTGCTTACATTACATAATCATAATAATGCATCTTGTTCATCAAAACATAATATAAATATGATGTCATCTTCGTCACATATTTAATACTTAACAAATCAGAAACACGTGTATACCATAAGAGATAATCTAGTATTGGATGCATTGAACGCCAATTGGTAAAATTGGTCCCAAATAACCTCGTTCATTGTAAGGACATTTTTACTGCACAGCACAGAAAATAAAAATGTATTGTATTCTCTTGATCCAAAATGATAAAGCAAATGGAGAAAGTAATTCATCCTTTCACCTGCATGAAAACTTTGGTAGCTCCTTCCCGGTAGCTGTTTCATGCATGGCTGCAAAGTGATCAATATTTGTAGGGCGAAAAGCGAAGCTCTACACTGCATCCCTATGCGATCAGGTTTTTGAAACATAAACCAAGCATCGATATCATTATGGGCATTACACTCACTAAACATTTGTTCCCTTCCGGATTAGTAAGTTCATAAAAGCAGCTTTGCTATTATAAGCCAGGACATGGGTAGAGGATTTGGGTCTCACATACTCTCATAACTTTTATTTAGTTCCCACTAATATCATATGAATATGGTCATATGTACACAAATGTATTCTTCATTTCATATAATAACACAACCAACGTTCCTAAATATGTACAATATTCAAGCTGATAATTATATCCTTTGATATGAGAAAGTAAATGAATATTCATATTTCCATTATTTCGTTTGCTGGTGGCTGCACGAAAGCCGTGAGTTCTACTATAAATTTCTGTGCGACGTATATCGGAACACAACGCCAAACGAAGACAACTACGCTTGAAAATGGCTGCCCGGGAATCAGAAAACTTGCTCCGCCGAACTCAATCAACATTGCCAAGGTGACATGCTTGTAGTTTGTTGCCGCTGCAATAGCTTTTTGTGGATCCCCTCCCTACAACCGTGCCAAACAAAATTGATCATCGGTACCCAATGTATGATAAAATTGATCAAATTTGGACTTACAACCGAAGTAGTAGTCAGCAGCTTCACAGCAACCCATGTGCCAACCCCAATGAGCAAATAGCAAAACAGGAATATCATCCCGAGCACCAGTGTCATGATCCACGCAGTTGGGATTACGCCTTAAATTAACGAAATTGAGCAAAAAAGTAACTCCTGTCATGTTGATGTTTTTTACTTAACGTTCAAGTTTGTAACTAACCTTCATTGCCTTCTGCACGGGATATACCGTGAACAATTAAGATCAAAAATCCAATATATGCGAAGCCCATCAATGCCGCAAATGAGACGATGCAGAATAAAATCTAAAAATAATGTTAAACAATATGTTCTTAGTTTTCTGTTATGGATTCAGGTGGAAGTTTGAACTGGTTGTTGTTCAAACAAATACGTACCATGTCGATAACGACAACGATTCGTGCCCAAGGACGCCAAACTGAGTTTTCCATTGTTAACTTGAGCTGTCAAATCCGAGTTAACGGTTAATAACTTTAACAGGTTCCCCAAACCTCAAGCTATCATATCTCCCATAAACCACTTGCATGCAACACGTGCATTTACGTTGTTCATGTTTGATGTCGTAGAACACACTGGCCAGCAATATGGTTTTACTGTGTAAGGCAGCAAGTTACAGTTTGGTATCTTCTTCATCCAAAGTGATCCAAACTGATAAAGCAAAAAGAGAAAGTTTTGCATCCTTTCTCTTTCAGGTAAGTTTTGTACACTCTTTCCTGTGGGCTGCTTCATGCATATCTGGAACATGATCGATATTCGGTGCAAGAAAAACGAACGCTTACGTACTGTTGTCAGACGTAAAACTTCTTTCGTGGTGGTATAAAAATTTGGGATGGATTCGGCATAAGGGGGCGGGCACGGGATTTTGTACTTCTTTCTCGCAACAATTATGTCACTTTAAGACGACTGAAGATCATTTTTTAGTCATCAGGAGAATTTCCAAAATGATTTGGAGACTTTCCACTTTACCTATACTTCCATTTTAACATTTTAAAATTAAACGTTGTTTACGTGCCGCCCCTTATGCCGAATCCGACCCAAACTTTTATACCACCACGAAAGAAGTTTTACGTATGACAACAGTAACTTCTCCTCGTCACATTGTCTTATCCAATTTGTGAAACAAAAACCGAACCAAGCAGTTGCTGTCGATATAACACACATCCAATTTGTGATCCCTTCAAGACAAGGAAGTGCTTTTTTACATCAGTGGCTCTTATTACTGGTAGATCATGCAGAAAATGTTGTGCAACTTGTTTCGAAAACATTGTTACATATTTGAATGAAATCAAAAATTAAAGCCCATGTTTTCGTTGGAAGTATTTTTAATTCGTTTTGGTTTGTAAATGTATTCCTTCCAAATTATTATGAATACAATGAATTGGAATTCTTTTTCAATACAGCACATTTCAGAATAATTCAGTCAGGAATTGATGGCAACAAGAGACGTGATGGCGATAACATTAATATATAGTTCACACGAACAACATTTATTATAGCACTGTAATATAATATGAAGGGTTAATTTACTCGAAAAGGTATAAAGGTATGTAGGATGATATAATAATAGTATGAAAAAATAATAATTTTCTTTAAACTAAAATGAACCGTAATTTTGGCTGGGGCTATTAATTTTTGGTATTTGTCTGATTTGTATACATTACGAATGGAGAAATTTTTTAGATCCCTTAAAACTCTAGCATTTCGTTCACCGAGCACTGGTTCAAAGTCCGGAGGTCCTGAATAAATTTATGTGCGACATAAACTGTGAGACAACGCCAAAACAAGATGATTCCCATTCGCAACATATCCTTGACATCTATGAAGCACGCCGCAAATGTCAGAGCAAACAGCAAAATGATTACGATTCTGTATATTCTGGCCGTCCTCAACGCCGTTTCTGGATCTCCTGCCTATGTGCACGCAAAACCAGCAAAAATTAACTTACAAAGCTTCTAATTTCAACGCATCATCATATTTTTTTAAATATGTAATAATTACTTACAACTGGAGTAGCGCATAGCAACTTAATGCAAGCCAGTATGTGAATTACAATCAGCAAAATGACAAGAACCAGCAGCGTTGTGATTGTCCATAAAAGGGACGGAGAAAGTGGGCGGACATCTGAAATAAAGAGATGGTAGGCCAACCTTAGAAAGTTTGTATTTATTTTCAATTATGTTTGCAATTGAAATGTACTTGCATTCAACTTACATTCAGCATAGTCGTCTTCCTCTAAAGTCTGCTTTCCTTTTAATCCACCGGATAGCGCGTACAGTAAAACCATTACATACCTATGAGTGACTACGCAGAAGATTAGATAAAGTGATAGGATCTGGAAAAAAAGTTAATCCATTATTTATTCCAATTGAGTAAAAAATTCAATTAAATTAATAGTAGGTGGCGTGCAAAATGAACAACACTCACTATGTCTATTATTGCGACGATTCTTGTCATCGGACGCCACACCGAGTTTTCCATTTTTTATTGAGAATTCACAACGATTCTTTTGGAATTAACTGATATGCGTCACACAAATGAGATTGTTTTATTATTATTGTCGCTTCACTTTTTGTTCAGTCAGATGTTCCTCGTTTCAAAAATTAATTGATTTTGCTATGCACAGACTATATATTTGTATACGTTTATTAAAATGTAATTTAATCAACAACCTACAAGTTGACAAAGCAAAGTGGATTGGATCCACACAAATCCCAGTTTGCTTTTGAGGCGTTTCAAAGGACGGAGAAAGTAGGGGCATATTCATTTTGACGTACGCAGTACGCATTGCTAGAATGTAGAGCTGTCAGGCCAAAAAACACGCAATTTCTTGTGCATCGCAATAAAGGGGCTGCTCACTAGAAATGTATCACTTATCAATTCCCGTATACAACTCATTTGGAAAATGTGAAATCAAGTAGCTGGTTTCATTGAAAAGCAATGACGATATAGCCACCGTACTAGAGGTTGAACATCCTGCTTGTATGCTTTCTCCGGGGAAATCCCTCGGAGAATAAAAACAAGTAGGTAGCATCAGCTGCTTCCGTGAGCTGGTTATCATATGGACAAAATGTGACAAATCGATACTAGCCTCTTCTTTGCTCTCAGCATGCAACAGCAACAGCCGAAAAAAATGAAGACAAGCAAATTGAAATGCAAAGACCAGCACACATATTATTGCGCTCGTGTCTTATGCTCATGTAGAAAAAATGTTTTTGCAGAAACTGTACTGGCTTGTTCACATCTATCATCATTTGACAATGTCAGTGATACCGTGCTATAAGGTTGACTATGTGTTGCATAATTTTGATGCTAACAAATAATATCATGTTACGCTGATCCTCAAACATGATATATCGAACTGTTTTTTGCACCGGCCAGTGTTTTTGCTAATAATATTTTAAACTGATAAATCAATGGTATTTCGGTGTATCCTAAACCGACATCACTCTGCCAAAATTTGTTGCAGACATTGAAACGGAAAATTAATAAAAAAGGAATATGTGGTTATAGATCAAATGACACTTCCTTTACTCAAATCTCAGGTGTCTTTTTATCATATAATGATAATTGTCCTGCTTAAAAATTAATGAATTGGTAAAGTAATTTTACGAAAGTACAAAAACATAATTTAAGCATTTATAATTTGAGCCACCACATAACGTTTCCGTGTATCCCTGAGGAATGTACACTAATTTAATTTTTGCATTCATCCTTCCGTCTGCAGCCATCATTTTCCATTTTGCGCAACGCCATTGCTGTTCCACAATTTGTAGCATTTTACAGGCTTGCGAATTCATGCGAAAAATTGTAAGATAGGTAGCTCCTGGCATGAAATTCATAAACTAATGCGAGAATTCTACTTTTGTCATTTTGTGCTAATATTTTCTACCACATAGCTCGACGACTCCCTAAATCTCTCAAACAACGTATCTTAATATGTCGTGTTGGCATAGTATGTTACTCGGACATATGGTGTACTTGATTTCGATTGAGTTTAGATTAAACAATGTCATGCGCCTTAGCGGAAGTGTGGCTGCTACTTTCTCCTTCCGTTTGAGGAAACATCACTGCAGCAGCAAAAAATTAGGCCCGTCGCAGTCTTTCCTGAGATGTGAGCCGAAATGCAACATACGTATGGAAAATATTGTTTTATATTACATTTATGCTATTTAAATAAACATAGAGACATATGAATAAGAGAAAATTTTATTCTGCCATAAAAAATCATCACTTTAGTGCTAATTTTTCATCAAAACATTCTTTGAAAATAAAATATTTTCTTTAGGTAAATGATTATTTTTTAAGACCCATTAACCATTAAATTTGAGGGCTAACAGAATATTTATTTATGAATAATTTTATTAAATTTTTTGGCTATGTGAATAATTTTTAATACAATGTCATGATTTTTAGATTTTCTGTGTGCATTTTTCGGCAATGTAATTCATAGATCTAGCATACGGGCCCAGAAGCTCTACGCTTTCCCTTATTCGGTATGCATGCTTGTAATTAAAATTCGTTACATAGCCAAGAAAACAAATTAAGTTTTCAGGTAAATAATAAGGAAAGGAATTTGTGAATGCCAGCAAAATACAAAATTAGTTAAGAGTACATATGTCACAGTATTGAATGAGAATACGCAACAGACTACAGTCTGTCAAAAGTTTTGATGTAAGAAACTTTGGTAACATTGTAATCAACTTTTAAACTGCTCACATTCTCTAATCAACTATGATAAATTTCTACAATCTACTAGAAGAATGATGATCCATACTCTCAAATTTAGCTGCAAGTTTAACTATCGTGCAACATTAAAGGATATAACTGGGTAATACTTAATGTCATTTTCCGTCCAGAAATAAGCTACTATTGCTGAACCTGATAGGCAAAGCAATCGAAATCACAACATCATTGGTGTTTCCTTCTGTTGGTCGTGAATTGCACTTTTGGACATTTATAAGCGTAAATTGTCAATTTTTTTAATGTATCAAAATGAATAATTGTAGTTTTCCACGCCACACACCATATAATTTAATTACTAGCACGAAATAGCAACCAATTTCCAAAATTAAATAATTTTGCCAAAAAATATCATACCTTTATATGAAAAAATAATTATTCTTTAAACACAAGACTAATTTCTCATCCAAAGAAAATAATCAGTTATCCAAGAAAATATTTTTTTTAATAGAAGTGTTTGATGATAAATTACAACCAAAACCATGATTTATTTTGGATGAAGAAATACCTGCCTATGAATAATCCTCCCCAGTATGCCAGCTTATTTAGTTTCCCTTGTACGTTGGATTTCTTGTGTATGGAATAGGAGGCTGGGTGCTGACGTAAGTTGTGCTCCAGTAGCTTTGTCCGCTTTATATCAATAAAGTAGTAGTTCATTTACTGAAGGCCAATTTTAATTGACTTGTTGTTCGTAATCGAGAATTGGCTTGTTATGTACGTGCAAGCGAAAAACATATAAGCATATATACAATGCATGCTAACCATGCCTAATCATGTCAATGGGATTACTGAGTCGAAGAATATTCATCATAATCTTACTGACCAGAGCAGTGGCATAGTGCAGTATAGGTCATCATCATAATATATTACTTTTTGCCATTACAGATTCATACATTTATTCTCGGAAACTACCCGAAATTAATTGGTGGCTAAAAATCCGCGATTTCATGTCAACAAAAATGGATTAAGCGTGGCGTCTATGGACAAAAGTTGTTGCTCTTTTTGACATAGTAAGTTGTATATACACTGAGTAATTAAAAAATGCTATTTTAATGTTTTATTTGCTTTAAATAATTTTTTAGTTATTGGTTTGTGAAAACAAATTGTCACTGATTATTTAGGTATGTTTGTGCATCAACTTACTCCTGGTCGTCTACGTGATATATGTTAATGTTGGAATCATATCTAATAACCCTGAAATCCATATTGAGCTCGCAATTTTAGATGAGTCGGATTTATCCCAGGCTACCCCCACACCATTTCCACGTATGTAAACACATTATTTAAATGCCAAAAAATAACTGTATGCATTTCATACCTGAATATTGCAAAAACACTCAAATTAATTATTTAACAATGTACTTTAGTTTGGGGAGTATTGGCACTCTGCGGCGTCAACATTGTTATTGCTGGAATTCAAATGTGGGCAGCTGTAAAACTGCTGCATTCATCGGGGTTTGCAGTGGATGTCAATGTGGCGTTGGGAAATGCAAGATTCTGGAAGAATGTCACTTTGGTGCTGTATATTCCAGCTATTATATTTTGCCTTGTGACATATAATTTTCTTGCTGTGTCCCTAACCCTTATTTTCCGAGGTCTGCCACTTTTTGCCGTCGTCCTGTTTATGAAGGATTTGGAACATTACAGAGATATTCTTTCTCAAATGTGTATGGGCAAGAATTTTCAGTACATCAAAGGTTTTTACGTTGGCTTAGATACCTGAATTAAATTGTATTTCCGATTATTTGTGAAAATTAATGTGATTTGCAATATTGATAGCATATATTCCATTAAGGCAAGCCTACATTTAAAAATTCTTATTAATGAAAAGCACGTTTAAATCATCAATTAATTATTTTTGCCAGTTTATTAAATTTTAGAATTTATTTGAAGGCATGCGTCATGTGAAACATAAATTTATCAGCCAGTGGTGCGGTGCGGTGAAAGTGCAACAAAACTGAATCATATTTTCAGTAAAACTTAATAACAAAGTGTTCGTCAATCCTTGCAGTTTCTTACTTCAAACTGCCACATTGATCAAACATTGCTATGAATAAGTTTTGCATTTAAAATTTTAAATAAAAATATCCTATTCGATTCAGTTGACTTATCATATAAGTCATTATCTCTTTGACGCACAACTTGCGGCGATATAAATTTAATTTGATCTCCCACACATTACCATCCACAATTCGTACAACATAATAAACTTTAATATAAACGCAAAACACGATAAAACCCATAGCCCCCTAATTTCAATAAGATTCCAGCTAAAATTATTGAGCCAGACACAGGAGCCTCGACATGGTTGACTTTTTATCATAGCGACTACTCCGGTAACAGGTTATCCTGATCTATTTCATATAAAAGTAAATATAGAAAAACGCAAGAGTGTCCGTGTACATACATAAAATTGTGCATACATTGCACATAAATAGCATTAACATTTTGATGCACAGACGTTAGTATAAGCGTACATGTTAGCAAATTACATTTCTGCTCATGTTCATGGAAAAATTATAGCGATAATATGTTTCTCGTGACTGACCGAGACCAGTAATTAAACGCATCATGAATTTATCAAACTCTGATGTTATCAGAAATTGTTGACCTCTTCCAATGAAACTTTATACAAGCTTCAGCACGCTGATATCCGTGCCATGCATGCATTATAGGAAAATGGATTCAAGGAAATGTATACACTTTCTTACACGACATGAGCATTACTTTTTTCTAGCTTGTGGTGAGATGCCATGCCCTTTGCCATGGTAAATGCTGTATTATCCATAAAGTAAAAATTGTATTTGTAAAACGAACAGAAATAGTAATATGATGAACGATAAATCTGAACCTCACGTAAACTCTGACAAAAACCTTGATAGTGCTCATTACATTTCTTCTCGGTCAGTGTCAATGCACATAAATCTCATTTGATATTAACTCATGTATTGCAAATTTCACCCAGGATTATACTAGCTTTCTTATTGGATTGTCAGCATTGCTTAATATAATTTCAGTTTTGAAGGTTCGGAACCGACTACCTTGCATCAGGGACAACAATCAGGAACATATAATGGGTTCTTCTTGGCGTGTGTGGGCAAAAGTTGTCACCATTTTCGACATGGTATTTCAGATTTCTCATTGGGAATCAAAACAGAGTTGTTTATATGTTGGCCGTGTTCACAAATTACATTTTGTGTTTCAGGTGTGCGTCTGCCTCAATCTTTTGATGGTCACTCTGTTGGCCGTCGTTGTCATTGGGGAAATATTTGGGGATCCCAAAATGTCGACATCCTCAGGTCACTTTGATTTGGAGTATCTGCGAAATCAACATCACACAAGTAATATCAATACAACTAGTGATTGCATAAACAATGTAGAAACACAAAGCGTTCCGTTATACTAATTAGTTCTGTAAATCTGCAAGGTTGGGTGATCCTGATATTCACTGCTGCCGATATTTTGATTGCTGGAATTCAGATGTGGGCCGCAATTAAATTGCTCAGTGCTGCCAAAATTGTGAGCCACATATTTTCTGATTTTAATTTAGCTCCAATATATTTTTCGGATTTCTTCTTTATGTTCACTTTATTTGTAACAACCTTCAAGGGTCAAGATTTCATTGACGCTTTGGAGAAGGCCCGAACCTGGAGGAATGTGACGCTCGCGTTTTTCGTCCTGGCTCTTATAGGAAGCTTAGGCAGCTTCAACTTCACTGCCATCGCTGCATCATTTATTGTTCGCGGCCTGCCCCTTTTCATTGTTTACAATTTCATGAAAGACCTGGAGAATTTTATTTATAGCCCCTCGGGATGCACTGGAAAGAATTTTGTTTAGAATTGTGGGCTTCCTGTCAGAACATAGCTACGGTTTAGTGAACGTTATAAATTATAACCAAGGTCATTATGATAAAAAAAAAAAAAGAAAAATGTTTATTATCGGCCTCCTACTTAAGCCAAGGCTAATGAATATGCGTGTGCCATTTGTGTGAACGTTGTTCTCATGTGATTCGATTTGGTACATATAATTAATCGCTTTGTATAGGAATAACGCTTAAGTCATTATTAGCAACAATCAACGGAAAAATCATTTCCATCCCCGACTTAAATTTTTGGGCTTGATATACCCAGTTCTAAAAAATCGTGTTCATATTGTAATAGAAATGGAATTACGGTGGCTAACCACGACAACTTGTCATTAATAACAAACAATTAACAGAAAATCAAAGAGAAGCATTTACATTCCCGATATAAATAGTTGAGCTTGATACATCTAATTCGAAAATTTTTTTTATCATATTGCTGACATACATGAACCATGTCTCAGGTCGAGCTTGAGCTCTGAACTCATCCCAAAGCACCACACTTTCTTATGCCTGACTATATAGGTACGCGCCCGGCGGTTACTATAGCTTCCATCCTATCCTCATCAACTGAACGTTTTGGGAAGCAAACACTCTACATTCATTACACATATCAAGGAATGCTGCTGGTGCTTACTCTTGTTTCATCACTTGTCATAATTCTGTGGAGCACATATAATACATAAGTTTTAGAGGCAGCAGATGGTATTCCTAGTATCCTTAAATGTATCACTATAATCTGCTTCACGATAAATGTGTACGTATACAAACGTTAGTACCAAAATTATAAGATATCATTCGAGCAAGTTAATATAACAAATCACTAAGCTGATTTAGGTGTAATGTCAAGAAATTCATTTTTATCCTGTAGTCGTTCAGTAGAATCAGAAAGCTGAAGTTAAATGTTTAGAAAAATAATAATTATTTGTTGCTAGGAAATTTACATTTCAATGAATGTAGTCGTTTGGCTATATGCAAAATATTGTTGGAATTAGAAACTGCAATGAAGTCAAAGTGCTTTTTTAAGAGTTTACCTTTCTCGATAATTGCTAGCATGTCATTAGCACTAGCCGCGCAATTGGTACTAAGTGCTGATGACTGCGTGTACAAGCTGTGTCCGTACAGTCCACAAACATGGTAAGCATTGTTCAAAAATATAATTCCACTAATTTCTTTACAGTATTATGGGTAGTGTGTTGACATATGTTACAATTATCCATTTCAGGCGCGAACAAGAATCATGCAGTGGACATTGTGGAGGGAGTCGTGGAACATATTTTGTGAGAGAAGTTCATTGTGCGGACGGCGCCCTTCTTCCAATTTGCTGTAACGCTCCACGTAAGTAGCCATTTCAGCAAATTTGTAATTCATTATAAGCACACATTTTATAATAGCAAGTAAAAAATGTCTAAACAATAAATTACTCCAGTACGCGCGGATGTACAGGAAAGTCGCCAGAAGTGGATCCGCTCGGTCATCAAGACGGGCATGAAAATTAGCGTGGCCTGTACCAAACTCATGCTTTGTGAGCAGTCCTGCTACGATGCCCTGGACGGAAAAGTTGATCGGGCTGACCATCCCGTGAAAATTTTTCCACAGGACAATGCAAACGGTATTTGGCATTTCATTTACTCATTTAATCGGGGAGAGGCGCTCTCCTGTTATAACTACAATACGACCACTGGCGGTCCGCTCTACACCAAAAGCATGTGCGATCACAACTGCAGGAGAAATTTTGCAGGCTGTGATGGCGATATGAACAGATCCCGACTTTCATATTTACTTCACAAGTCATCAACAATATTTCACAAGCTGGGAATGTGGTCCTTTGGCGCCATGTGGTTAGTCCAGGATAAATTCGACCAAGCCGTGGGGAGAGGTTTGGACTTTCTGAAAGCGGTCAAGGAAGCATATGGATCACTATACGAAAGAATGACAGACATGGACAACGCTTACCTTGACTGGTTATACTTTCAGGAAATTCAGGATGGGGCCGGCAGGAGAAAGCGTCAAGCTGACGGGAATGCGTCGCGTCGTGTTAAATGGAACCAGTTTCTGAGACTTTACAATGGAACGGATACTCAATTGGCTGAGAGCGTTACCGCCATGACATACCCGGAATTTTTAGATGCCAAACTTTCTATTAGTGAAGCACTGCTGAAATATGATTTTGATCGTGACGGATGGAAAGGACATGGGAGCAACAATGTCGTCGTCGATTCTTGGGATCTAGGAGATTTATTTGCAATGATTTTTGCTCAGCTTCTGATAACTGATTTACTACTGTAATATATTGACATTCATTTTCTTGGGATGTTTGTGAACATTAAATACGGCAGATTCAATTAATGTGGATGAATAATTAAGAACAAACTCGTTTTGACTTCCTGTTTTGTACATTTTAGTCTGACAATTACTCACATGCTTGAATAAAGTAAATTGATCGTTCCATTTGGGTTTGTGTACATGGAAGAGCTTCAGATTTTAATGCCTGATTGATGGGGTCTGCTTCAGAAGTCCCTTTTTATGCAAATTATGTCTTACCTTTTTATTTTTTATGGAAGACAAACAACATATTTTTTCATTTAATTTGCCATGAACACACAATATACACCTGTCGACATAAAACATGTTGAACGTGATATGATTCTATATATAAAAATATGATGTATCAAAAGGTTGCCAATGCGAATTTAATTTGTGGTGACCATATTCCAGAATGCAACTAAACTGCAATAGAGTTGACGCAGTGGTTAAATGTTGCTTATGCTTAATTTTTGTTTTTGCAATTCCGGCATACCAAGTCATAAATTGCATAGGTCAAAGGTTATAAGTTAATGGGGTAATCATTCATATCGAAAATGATAACGAAAATGTTTGAAGTACACTCTATTTTTTTATGGAGAATACAATTTCTCGAAATACAATCTCAGGATTTATTCTGCAATTTTGATAGAATATTTACATTTTAATTTCTGTAATACGCATGGTTGAGATTAAGGAAGGTTAAGATAAAATATGATTCATAATTCAAAATCAGACAACTATTATATATAATCTAGTGCAAGTCAACGATCGAGCTGGGAAACTTAGATAGTGCAACTTCCGGCGCATAACCAGCAACTGCCACATTCCGCGTCCCTGCGACAAGGCACATATCCAAAATCCTGCGAGAATCCTTTTGTCGTGTAGCACCATTCATTGTTTGCCAAAGTGGCGTCACAGCCGGCCCAGCAGTATCCATGGTAACAACCATGCTTTTTAGCACAATCCCCAATGGCTTCAGAGACTACTGAGGACTTCAAAAGCGGTGCCATGAGGACTGCTGCGACATCTCCGCCAGCACCGATGAAATTATCGGAACCTCGCTTTATCCTTGAAAGAATGAAATAATAATCAATTAAATCTGATTTACATTTTATTCTACAACCCCATCAGTTGTACAAGTATGTATACCTGGAAGCTTGGGCTTCAATACCGAAGCAGACCAACAAGACAAAAATAGTCAACTTTAATGACATCTTAGTTTTTAAGTGAGCGCCAAATAATAATTCTTGCAAACGATGATGATTGCAACGATATGGAGTAGAGAATTGAAACTGCAGGATCCGACGATCTGAGTAGAACTATCGTTGACTTTTCCGACATTTATATTCCCACATTGATTCCATTTCCAAGAAACATGGAGGCATCTTCTTTTCCCAGAAATGGGTCTGTTCACATAACCAACGAAGTAATCCTTACAAAGCAATCAAATAGCACAAATTATCTAAATGGATTTATGATGTCAGATATTTCTTCTCGTCGTCTTATCGCAAAAAAAGCTGCGCCACTGTCAGGATTATTGTGACCTTTTGGGACATGTCATAAAATTTTCCATTCAAATTAACGCATCCAAGCTTTATGATGCATTCAATGACGCTGGTATGTGTTTATCTTGAGATGTGGTGTATTTTTGTTGCAATAATTTCGTGAAAATGCTGGATACGTCTTGTTTACACCATAAAAGGTTTACACCCGTTCAGCTCATTTAGCATGTAATTCTTAAGGTCATTACATGAATTTGAGAAGCACACCATTCAATAAGTTCACATTCCGAGAAGTAAAAGTTGTGCAATCAAGATTGCCATTTGGCTTTTCAGAAATTCAAATCCAGAAAGCTTGGAGAAAAATAATTAAATTCCCAGTCGAAAAGGTGGATACAGCATTTTAGGTGGAAGAAGGTAGCTGCATGAAATGGTTTTTACGTAATGCCATTCTAGGTAGTTTTATTTGACCTTTCATGACCTATATCGAGTCCGACAGTCTTCGTGCTGTTTTACTTTTTCGTGTCATGCTGTATATCCTGTTTTTGACCTGTATGTTATCGGCATAAATAATTTATGCACTTAGGTATGTATTACCAAGTAACCAAACTATACATTTGGGCTGTAAGGTAGCATCCAGAAACGAGACAAATTGTTGCGCATCGTAAGCTTGATCTTTGGAACAGTTCAATGTGACATTATGACAACCTGTTATCTTCATCAGAATGTATAAAGCAACCCATTGTGCCGTTACATGTTTTTTTCACATTAGTTGACAAATCTTGATGAAACTGGCATGAGGTAAAGATAAATTCAACTATGAGCTTAAGATGAACTGTGTAAACTCTTGATAATAAATAAAATATGTGTATATTGAAAAGCTTAAAGAAAAGTGCAAATCCTTGCAGGATGATTCGATATCTACATTTTTGGGGAAAAAATTGTATGAATCGTATATGTCTTTGTGATGTGTGCCTAGAATTACGTTATGTGTTATTTATTACTACTTTGTTCATACTATTGGTACGAAACTATATAAGAAAAGCGAAATTCATACGAAGACACCCCGAATCCAATCTACAGAAATTATTAAGAAGTACCACAGATATTTAATTGACCATTACCGACAGAAACCTAAGTAAGAATGACGGGGCTTTTAGACGTGTTCCAGTCTTTATATAGGGATGTGTCGATGCGAGCTGGGAAAACTTAGTTGCTTTATTGTACCACGAAATCTGCCAACGTTACTTTTCATTATACATTATCTATTGTTGTGACCGCTTCTCGGAAACTTATTCCATTTATTTCTATAGCACCATGAACAAAGACAATTCTGACCAACTCTAGCGCCGCCAAGTATTTCAATATTTCGAACAGTTTATCATAATTGGAAAATCGTGAAATGTCGTTGATGAAGAAATATTTATTTTAATGTACTCATAAATTCCGGAAAGTGCTTGCAGTGCAAAATATTGTTTTTTGCCCAAAAATACAATATACTCCGTTTACAATCTCAGGATTTATTAATCAACTTGTACAATATATTGACATTCTAATTTTCTATACTGCGCAATGTTGATGATTAAATATGTTTGAGGTGCAAAATCGTTTATTAATGAAATATGAGTCCATGACTTACAATGTTGCCAGCTGGGAATCTCAGACCGTGCAAGTTCCAGCACATAACCAACAATTATTACAGTCCGTGTTGCTACTAGAGGACACATATACATAATCCTGCGAGGATCCTCTAGTCGCGTAGCACCATTCATTAAAAACGAAAGTGGCGTCACAGCTGGCCCAGCAATATCCATTGTAGCAACCATGCTTTTTTGCACAACGGCCATTGGCTTCCGCGACTTTGATAACTGATGCAATGAGGATTCCTACAATATTCCAGCCAACACCGATTGCAACACTGGAAGCTGCATTTATTCTAAACAATGAAATAATAAAAAATTAAATATGATTTGCACTCTTGATTAGGGCCCCAGTAGGGGAATTTGTTCAAATTTGTATACCTGGCAGCGTGGGCTCCAGTCCCGCAGCAGACAAACATAAACAAAATAATCATGTTTAACGACATATTTGATTTTGAGCCTGCGCCCCACAGTAATTTTTTTTGTAAATGATGGAAATTGAGGCAATAAATGCCAGGGAGCAGAGACGGCAGGATCTGTCGAGCAATATACTATGAATGTATACAATGATTTTCAGACATGTTCTGAATGAAGTTGTCGGTGATTCCTCCAGCATTTATATGCCAGCATTACTTCAATTTCCAGGAAATTGGGAGATTTCTCCTTTTCCAAGAAATGTGTTAGTTCACGTGGTCAGCTAGGTCATCTTTTCAACCTTACCAAGTAACACCAATTATCTAAACTGATTTGCGAAGCATGATTTCTTTTACAATTGTCTTATCGCAAATAAAGCTGACATACTATGAATAATGTTGTGACCGTTTTTAACGGTTCATGTTCCGTCTATCCGTCCGTCCGTCCATCTGTCTCTGCGCGCTCTAACTTAAAAATGGTTAGACTTTTGTCAAATATGTTTTCACCAATCGATACGTAGTCACCTCAGAAGCGTCAAGCGTAATGTTGAAACACGTAGGTCAACGGTAACCGTTAGAAACCGTTACGAGGTCAATGTTTTTAAACGTTAACACATGACGTAGACAGATTCCTTAAATAATATAGTCCAGATAGTACACGTATTCTTAAGACAATTGAACAAACTGTATTGCTTTCTCGCGTCATGCTGTGTAGTTTGGATGTATGTTATCTGAATAACTACCTTAGCCTATTAGGTATGCTTTTCCAAGTAATCGAACTATGCATGTAGGTCGTTAGCTAACCGCCAGAGATTGTAGAAATTGATGTACACAGTGAGCAGTTTATTCCTTTATTTTATATCTGGAGAAGTCAAATATGTGAATTTACGACTACATGTTATCTTTATCAAAATATGTATAGCAACTCGATCTGCCATTTCCCTTTTAACTTTAGTTGCGGATCATCATGCAGCTAGTATATGTGGATAGAGTCTGTCGTAATTTAAAAAAAAATATACACTTTAGCAATTCTTGTTGGAAAATTGAATTAATTTTAATTGCTTTTAGTGTGTATTTTTGCTTCAGGGACCAATGCCCCTCAAAGGTATGTATAAAATTTGCATACTACTTTTTAACCAAAAATCCAGTTTTTGAAAATACAATATCAGAATTTATAGTGAGATTTTTGTAATATTTTTACATTCTAATTTTTGCATTATTGTGCAAATCAACGATCAAGTTGGGAAACTCAGACAGTGCAACTACCAGCACATAACCAACATTTATCACACTCCTGATCGCTGCGACAGGACACAAACAAAATCCTGTGAGAAACCTTTGGTCGTGTAGCACCATTCATTGTTAGCGAAAGTGGAGTCACAGCCGGCCCAGCAATATCCATTGTAGCAACCACGCTTATTTGCACAACCACCATTGGCTTCTGGCACCACTGCATCATCCGCTCCAACACTGATTGCAACAATGGCAGTTGGCTTTATTCGTAAAATGAAACAATACAAATTAAATGTGATTTGCATTCTTGATTGGAAGCCCAATAGTAGCTGGGCTGTTCACATGCGTTTACCTGACAGCGTGGGCTCCAGTTCAACAGCAGACAAAACAGACGATCATGACAAGCTTTAATGACATATTGGGTATTGAATCTAAAGGTAAATGTCAACGACGGAGGTTGCGGCTGTACATACAAGAGAGCTGTGATTGCACGATCTGCCGATCTATGTATGTATTGTTTTGGAACAAAATGAGTTCGAAGACGTTTGCGACTGAATCTGCTGACGGGTCGTCCAACATTTATATACCCACATTGGTCTATTTCTAAAGAAATATTGAGACTTCACCTTTTCACAGAAATGGGTTTGTCACTTGTGCAAAAGTAAAGCCCACTATATAAACCGATTTGTGAAGCAAGGTTTCTCTTCTAATCGTTTTATCGCAAATAAAGTTGTCCTACTATCAAGATTACTGTGACCTTTTGTAACATGTTCCATTCAAATTAATGCATCCACATTTTGTAATGCATACAAGTACGCTCGTAAGACATGAATGTGTTTATCCTGAGGTTTGGCCTGTTTTCGTGTGTTGCAATAATTCAAAGAAGATGTAGTGTATGTCTAATTTACCGCATAATACTGACGTTCAGTTCATTTAGGCTGCAATTCCTAAGGTCACTACATGAATTTGAAAAGGAAATCATTTGATGAGCTCACATTCTGAGAATCCAAATTTGCACAAACATGATTCCCATTTGTCTTTTAGCTCAAATCAAGAAAGCTACGCGATAAAAGTATATTTTATTCGTTCGGGAACGTGGATATATGCCCATATGTGTAAAAAGGCGGTTACATGCAATGCATTATTACGTACACGACACTCCAGATAGTTTTATTTTCAATGCCGAGCAAGTAGACTCTGTGGCATTGAAAGATACTTTAGCTTTCTCATTTCATGCAGTATTACATCATGCTCTTTATTTGTATATTATCGGCATAAGTACGTTATGCAGCTTGGCATATTTGTGTAAGCGTAAGTAAGCAGCAGTAAGCGTAGTTGATGGCCTACAGAAAAGCTGTGCAGCGCTTATGTTATGGGATTATTCAGACATTGTTTTTCGAATATTCCGCGCCATCAATTTTTTTTCAAATTATGTAAGCGGATGCGTAATGACACATAGTCGGTGTGTACGAGGTTTGGTTGACGTATCTTTACAACAACCGGTGGAAACTTGGAAAAACTTTTTTACCTACCGTATAATTCGTTAACGGTAATGGTTTGGGGCACGTTGAGACATGAATTTTCGGAGGTTCCGCACGCTCAATTTTCTTCAAATTGTGCCCACGGATGGAGTCTACGAAATATTATGTCTTTGTCAAGTTTGGTTTAAGTATCTCAATTGAAACTTGATGAATTTGCCGAAAGGTTACCTAGCGAACTTATTCTGTATTTTCTTTGTAAAGGAGTTAAGAAACTGCATATTATGTGCATTTCGTATTTGGCAATTTAAATGTAAGTGCTTAGTTACTTGTACTTGAATAAGTGCAGACATCGCCAGTTTGGTTTTTTCTTCACAAATTTTTGGTTTTCTGGTTTTTTCTTCACACAAATACCAGACGTATTGTTCATAAAATAGATTACGGTCAATCACCTGGGAAGCACATACTCATTTGCTGAATTAATGAATGTATTTTATTTAAGTGTTAGTTGGTTCAGTCATTACAGTCTCGTTTGGTAGTACGAGACGCAAATATACAACACGTCGGCCTAAATTCCACCCGTTTAATGACATGCCTCATCATATTACCAACGACTAACTACCGACAATTTCCGTAGTGCTGCCAGGAAGCTACTTAAATTATTGTATTCAAATAATTACACCAATACAAAACAGTACAATCTCTATTAAAAATTAAACACAATGACTTTTATCCTGACGATTGCAAAGAATATCATTAAATATTGAACTAATAGTTCACGTATCTGCTAATTACTCATAATATTAAATTAATTGTCATCACATAATGATACAATGAAAAGATATATTTTATAGTTAAACGAATTTATTATTTGTGTGTGTGGGGTATCATCTTGAAGGGAATTTTATTCTGCAGCTGTTAATGTCGAAATCTCAATATGCCCCTCAATTCACTTCATCCATATTGAGATTTACATGATTTTCACTTCTGTCATATTGACACTGACAAGCTTTTCAGTTGCTATAAATTGCAGTTACACAGTCGATAAGTGAACGATAAGTCGATGTGAGTGTAAATACACGTGAAGCGAAAAAAAGTTGAAATTTATCGGCTCGTCATTATGCATAGGTATTCCAATGCAATTATTAACTAATACGTTGGTAATACTAATTGCGTACAAAATTGTCATTTATGTGTACTTAATAACGGATAATTTATTTTTCATAATGCACAGATTCCTCGTTTAATGTGAACCTGCACAATACCAAAACTTTGTTTCGACACATTAATGTAATGTTTAAGAAAAATTAATCGAAAAGTTACTTTTGTCAACGCCAATGAGTAAAGGCGTGTTCACATCCTAATAAAGTTCATCAAATTTTAATCGTGGCCTGGAATTCCAAAAACGGTAAATTCTACTTCTTAATGACCACGTTTTTTGCCTGATAGTCGTCAGATTTGAGAAAGGCCCGAAGCTCAGTAATATAATGATGTACTACGTACAGTGGAATTCCCTTCCAGACAAGAACGATAAATACCCCAAGAAAGTAATTGTTATACCGGTACCAAAGCACGTATAGGATAATCATTGTAACAGTAATATTTCTCCAAAAAGTACCATTTGCAGAGCATTCTTCGGGTCCACTCCCTATGAAACATAGCTCGTACAATAAAGTCGTAATTTACTTGACCCGATAGACTAATTATTGTGCAATTACTTACAGTGGTTCCAGTTTTGAGCAATTTTATGGCAGCCCAAAATTGAAGACCGAGAACTACGACGATGACGGCATATGTTAGTAGAAGTGCCGAATGGGGCATTGGTGTCTGAGATGGCTGTGCTGTAAGTTAAGTTTCAAAAAATTAAATTTCTTTACAGCTGCAAAGTTGTAGCAGCGAGTTTATTTTTTACAATACGTACGCATCCTTACAGAAAAAACAGATTACTTGCACTCATTGTTTTCATACACATATGACTCGAGTAGTGTTGAGTTCGCGGAACCATTTGATGTGTTGACTGCTATACTAGTTGTCGGATTTTGAAAGTCCAAATTTTGGAAGTATTGCAGTTGCGATATTGCAGTTGGAAAAGCTAGTTTTTGTCAAGGAACAAAAGGTTTCAAGTTCGTGAACGAGGAAGAAGGATTGGGGCGGATGGGTTGAAAATAAAGTGATGCGGAAATTTATAGTGTCCGTAAGGCAAATAACAATTTTATATGGAAGTGGATTTGTGGTGAAGCGAAATAGCATTCCCCTTATTTCCCAGTAGAGTAATGAGAGATACAGTAAGTGTGCTGCCTTCCATACAATTGTATTAGTCTAAACTTTGCACATTGTCGGAATTTATTGACTTATTTGTCAACATTGAAAAAATACATGGACGCATAATATAATATACAATGGAATGGTTTGGAAGCCAATCATTAGTGAATGGAAGGTTAATGTAACCGCATTTCGAACTGCAAATATTATATTATATATCACGTCGATTTAATGAAATTTATGGGGCAGAATTTGCCTTTCCTCATCACAACGTTGACATACCATCTCTTTCTCTGCTCTTGCATCAACTACCCGTCAACCCGTTTCGTGATGCAATACTGTTTCGCTAACCTACTTCGCATCTCATGTCATGTCACGTATTTATGGTCTACAGGAATTTAAATTATTTCACAAGACATCCAAGTTATTGTTTACCCGTTTATTACGTTCTCAAAACATGTCATGTCAAGGTAACCATAATGCCGTTGTAGGCATTATCCCTTCTTAGAACTGGCGTATCACGGCAAATACTTGATCCATGTGACAAAGTGATAACCAGTAACCAAAGAACCAAAAATCATATACTACAAAAGCTGAACCTTAGATTGTTTATAAATTTACCAGATCAAACGAATTTAAAAAAATCCAATTGCGAATGGAGAATAGTGCTGTCAAATTTATAATTCAATTATAAGCACATTCCCTAACCATTGAAATTGATACGTTGGAATAGAAGAACACCTATTTCAGGTTCTAATAGCAGTATGGCATTTAAATATTATATGATTCCTGTGACAAGCGCAAAATACGTACATAGGTAGACACAACCCCTTTCATGTGTACATCTCACATGAAGTATTTATAAATGTTCAACTAGTTCTCTCCATTCATAAATAATTATATACACAAAAAGTATCCAATACCGGGAAATAGTGCCCCATATGAGCGTATAGGTGACGATTTTGTCGTTGGACATATCGGAATTAAAATTCGAGGTATGTCACAAAGATTTACAAACTTAAAGGTATTGATAGTTACTTTTCACACTACGCATTTACCAGCACCAGCGGAAATCGATACAAAAACGAAATGTTTTTGATTGTTTTAGTGGACCACTCAAAATTACTTCTGAAAGGCCAGAACTATGGGAGTGTGAAAAAATTTCTAATCTGAAGGGATTGTTATTTATTCATTTGTATATTTGCTCACTTTATCCGCCACAAGATGGAAGACAAGATCAGTGAAACAATTCCAAAGCATCCCGCATTATCACTAATACATAAACAACTCTTCATAATGGAAATGTCAGCAGGAAATTTCTCCCCATTCCAACGCAGCAGTGCTCCTGAAATAGTTGTGCTGGCAAGCCCAAATACAAACGCATTTCGAAACCTGCACAAGGTTCAATGCTGGAAACTGGTTTTCCGATGTTTGCAAGCCATCTGCCTCGCACAACATTTCTACACCAACCACAAGAACATTAGTGGAGATCTCATCGTAACATCAGTTTTCAGAGCTGAATTCACATACATCGGCTGCACGTTTCTTTGGTTCTGTCTGAGGGAGTGTCCGTTCATTGTGCAAACAATAAATACGGTATATGGTGCTGACAACGTCTATACATCCTTTAGTCTAAAGCTAACTTTGATCAATGCACCCGTCATCAGCATTTTGATGCCAATATTTTACACACTGTTGGTGATGGTCGCAAATTTCGAGCCAGTGTCAGCTGTCCTTGAGCCACATACAAAAGACTATCCTGTCGCATTGTATTCTATAAAACTCGTCATGACTTTGGGTGAAATTATAACTGTTTTGGGTATGATTTTCATTTCATGTTTTGTGACTCTTGTTGGCATGTTTGGATGTAACGTCGTGCTTTGCTCCTTTGTTCAGAAACTGATGCGAATGTTGAAACAAGACGCTTACCGTCACAAATTACAGAGTACCGCCACCTTCAAAGATACACGACCCTTGTCGACGACTGTTTTCAGAGCAACCTTGCGCTGGAGTACAAGGGCTTACTTATGTCATTTGCCATTGCCGTATCCACTGTGCTACTTCATTCGGATTTACGTTCCAGCTCTTCAATGACGACATTGTTTGTTAGCGTCTACATAGTGGCATCGCTGTATATGGTGATGCTGATAGGATACTACTTTCCGGGGAGAACCATCTCAATAAGCAGAAGCATAATATCCATCTGGAAGCATTAACATGCTTGCAAAAACAATGTTTTACTACAAAGGCGTGTAAAGAAGGAATACATGCAAATGATAAGGCCATGCCGTGAACTACGGATTTTAATTGGAGTTACTAATTTCTACGAGAGGGGGGCAGCGCTTAACCTTTTAAATTTCCTTCTAGTAAAAACATTTAAACTTGTACTGGTGTTGTAGCCGATTATAGCTCTTTTCCATTAAAATTCAAATTGTAAATTCATGGTAAGTTCATAACATGTTTCTAGTATTTAATATTTAACCGGCATTTTTGTTCATGGAATTGTGCAATCCTCTCCATCTAACAAGTTACCCTTAACTTAGAATTTACCATATTATTTATGGTGAATAAATATTTAATGCATGGAACACGGGAGATAATCCATAATCCAAATGGTATGGCATTTTAAAACTAATACATGCACGGAAAACATGTTTTACATATGCAGAAATATAAAATAATATCTTATCTGACTTGATTTCACTTAAATAATGCATTTTTTCAAACGTATAATAGATTATCATGTAACGTATATAAAATATAGTAATTTTTCTAGCTGGTTTTTTTACGTAAATTTCCGCAGTTTTAGTCAGAATCTCAAACAAGCTGTAGTTCTTGTAAAATATTTAATTGCCAAAGCCTATTCAAACTCCACACTTTGCATTTACTACGCCTATGATAAACTTCAACATTATTTCTTAAAAAAACAGCGTAACGAAAATGTTTAGCAACCGATTTCTAGTACTCACAAAATTTGCCATTAATTTTGCGTCCAAGTTTGGCGCGGTTCCCTTAAAATTTGACGACATGAGAACAACGGCTTCCCTAAATTTCAAAACCTGTCACATGTTTCTCTCTGAACAACATAAGTTGGTTGTACCATGTTTGCTACGCAAGGAATAAAAACAGAAAACCATTTATGTTAGCCTTCAGCAAAATTTTGAAGGGGTGCGGCGACAAAACTCTGAACATAAAACCACACATCCGTTAGTCAACGAAGTTTGCATATTTTAAGAGCTGAACCACTATTGAAATGTCAAATAGACTACTGTATTTTATTATATATTTTACGAATTCGAAATGCAAATATTTGACATGACAAGAAGGCAACGCCTTTCACGTGTCAAATTCTCGCATGTAATATTCATGTTTGTCAAAGTATCCGTGACCACGAATGACGACCAACTCACCGGTGTGTCAGGCAAATGGAATATATGACTGGTCAAAATGGAAATTTGAAGAGAGACACATAATTTAGATCCGCAATCCAAATAGAGTAGACCCATTTCATTTACTTGCTACATTTTGCCAAGAGGACTCGACGACAACTCACTAAATACGTCACCAGACACGTCCCGTATAATCTACGGAACATTGTACGTAATTTGACAAAAAAAAGTATTCCGAATCCAAAGTAAAAATAAAAACAAATCCAGAATACTCACCAAGTGCAGTTCCACAAGTATAATACAAAATGGAAATCGACGTCGGGAAGTCAACCCAAAATAGTGGCGCGAAAATCTTAATTCATACGCAACTGCGTATAATCGAGATGACGCCAGGAAATATCAATCTGTTTATACGCAGCCACGCTCCCAACAAAGTCATAGAGGCAACCCAGGATAAATATGCATTTGAAAACTTGCGCCTATTTGAGTGCTGGCAAATACTTTTCCGTTCTCTGCAGGGAATATTTCTGGCAAAATATTTATACAACAATTATCGAAGCATAAGTGGTGATCTCATCGTAACATCACTTTTCAAAGTAGAATTTACTTGTCTCGGATGCATGCTCGTTTGGTTCTGTCGGAGGGAGTACCCATACATTGTACAGACAATAAATACAATATACGGTGAAAATAATGTCAGTATGTCATTTAGCTTACACGTGGCTTTGATCAACGCTCCAGTAATTAGTATTGTGGTGCCAATACGGAATGCTCATGATATTTGCAAATTTCGAGCCCGCCTCGGCTGTCTTGGAACCGTATATCAAAACAATCCCCGTCGCACTGTACGCTACAAAGATTTGCATGACCTTGTTTGAATTGATAACTGTATTGGAAATGATTGTTTTTTCTTGTTTCGGGGTACTTGTTGGAATGTTTGGATGTAACATTGTGCTCTGCTCCTTTGTGGAAAATCAAATGAATAGGATAATGAATGACGACAACAGTTTGGCGTTCAATTTTCCATTCCATTATGCACAATACCGTCACGCTCAAATATACGCAACCCTAGTGAACGACTCTTTTCAGAGCAAGTTGGCACTGGAATACAAGGCTGTGATTATGTCGTTTACGATGGTAGTCTCCACCGTGCTACTTCACCAAGATTTACGGTCCAGCTCGTCTTTGACCACACTATTTGTCAGCGTCTACATGGTGTCAGCATTGTATGTGGTCATGTTAATAGGCTATTACTTTCCCGGACGGACAAACGCCGTCAGTAAACGTCTAATACGTACTTGGAAGCCACAACTTGCCAGCAAGAGAAACTCAATATTGCAGAAACGCGAGATGAAGGAATATCGGCAAATGATACGGTCCTGCCGTGAGCTGAGAATTGCAATGGGAGCTACTAATTTCTACGAGAGGGGAACAGTAATTAATCTTTTAAATTTCTTGTTAGTGAAAACAATTAAGTTGATGCTTGTGTTGTAATATGGTCAAATAATTGCTCTGAACCGCCATAGTTTACCTGGCATTAGAATTCGTAGAGTATGGTGAATATTCTTGTAGATATCCATAAACGTTTCATGACAGTACATAGTACGTATTATTATGGTAACGTAAGAAGTACAATTCAATGCGCAAAAGGAATGAATGTGGGCTGACATGGGAGTTGATAAATAATTTATGTTATATTATTTATCATATATGCATACATTATATCACTTAACGTAAAAACGCATAATCGTAACACATAGACTGGCATATGCCCCATAATGTCGATTTCAATATTCATATCCATGAAAGTTTCCGATCCCACTGAAACATCGTTAATACCCTTAGACCTTAACGATTTGAAATACCCGGCGCACACATACTCCGGCAAAAGCACGGCAGTTCTCTTACAATCTGACAGGTCATTCATGAACCACTTATTTTCCGATGCGGACAATTGCTCAAGAAAGGGCTTTTCCAGCATTTGTCCAAACATACATACGTCCAGTGTCCTCCGCGATCGAATACCGTAAACCGGACATCCAAGGATTACTTAGATTGTGCATCTCCGAAGCAAAATTTGGGTGTAGGCGAGAGTTGTCCTCGACTTTCTTCTGGATCCCAGTCCAGAAATCCTGGTGCACACGAAAGTAGTTAGTGCTCATCTGTTTAACTTCTGTTAGTGCTGTTAGTTGTTAATTAAATTACATTCCGGGAAATCAGTAAAGAAACGTCACGTGTCGGATCCATTTCGAATTCATTGTAGGTGATATGCTTGCTTCAATATGGACCGCGTGATTTGGTACGTATTAGCTTACTTGCTTCAACACACAACAACGTTTCCAACAACTGCCAAACATTTTGGTGCATATTTTCTGACATATAAAATTAGCACAATTACGTTCGGAGAAACTGTCATAACAATGGACAATTAATAGATAAAAATAACTTCAACAATTTTTGTGGCAACATAATGCTACTCAATTCACCAATTAGCCCCGACATAGACTATATAAAGGTTTAACTGCATATAAAAGCTCCGACACTCTGGTTATAGTTCTCCGTCAGTAATGATAAATTACGGAACTGCTGCTAACTGAAGATGGTTTACAATTTTCCACACAACACAGGTTGGCATGTCCAGCCAAAGTATATCCTTTCACGAATAATGATAAACTCAGGCATTTTTACCAATTATGCTATCCGTGAAATCATTGACATATTTTCAAGTATGTATTAAGTATTCAAATTCAGCAAGTTACTTAAACATATAAAATCAAGCCCAGAGAAATTAACTGAATTTATTCAAACATTTATATAATTTTCTGGGAATAATCAGACAGGATACCAAAAATGGATTAGTTCTTACCAAAGTAATCAAACGTCTGATGCATCTCTGTATGCAATATGCAATTACAACGATTATAAAGTAGCACCATATACGCAAAATTCACCATTACTGACATATAACTAAAACTTGACTAAACTAAAAAATATTATGTTATATTCTGCCGGCAAGTTTTATCACTAAATTATTTAGCCTTGGTAGTTACTTTCTAATTTTCCAAAAGATTCTGTTGTTCGTTTCACCGGATTGGCGATGATAAAAAACTGACTATGTTTTCGGGTGTTGGTGGTGCTAACGTAGTTCGTTAAATAAGCTACAGGCGCAACTATTAAGTTATTTTAATTAAACATTTCTTTTTAATTAAACCAATACCTATAAAATAATTCAAACGATTTTATTTTAGGAGATAGATAACCGGAGTCCGGGTTCAGTTGAAGAAAGCAATATTCATTCGAACAATATGGGATAAGACCGTGAACCGACGCAGTTGTAAGGAGTTGTGGCAACTACGTTTTCGTGCATCTGTACGCAACGATTAGGACTATCCTTTGTGTTCTGATGACAAGGTGTTTACCACGTGGCACAGAATGATCTGCATGTACGGGATGCATGGCACTTTTTTCGTTTGCTTACTAGATTTACCAAGAGATTTGTGTTCACTAGTGGGATACGTTTCTCTGCAAAAAACACTGCGCTACGTTGTTCAGAAGTGTCGGTTTTTAGTAATATGTATATCAATTAACTCATCATTCATCAGCTATAACTGCATGGACGTTCTCATGTAAATATAAATATAATTGATTATTGGGAATTGGAAAAATCCCGCTAGATAACTGTATCAAGGATTGAAGCAATAACTTTATTTTATTCGCTACTAGCATTATTTATGTATTTGCTAAAGACTACTTTTTGAATGATAAAAATATCAGTTTTCATTGCAATTCGTATTGAAACTGCGAAATTCTGGAAGGAATATCACGAGGCACCATGTATTTAATTTATCATTACTAACAAAAACTTCAGCAACATTGACAGAGATTTTAAACTTTGTCGTGGCTTTATATAGGCTGTGGCGATGCAAACCGGGTAACTTCATTTCCACTATATTACCAAGAAATTTGTCATTGTTGCTTTCAATTATTCATTATGCATTGTGTTGACAAGGTTTTCCTAAATGAATGCTTTTGATTTCTCTGACATTATGGACAATTGTAATTCTACAGAATTCTAACCGCGCCTATTATATAATGTCGACTGTATTATAAACTGAAAAAATATATAATCGACATCGAAACATTTTCTTGGAACCATCACATTACACAGATATACCTAGTCATTTGATGAATTATTTCTCGGAAAATATTATTAATGGAATACATACAAATGATAAAAACCGGCCTCATATTTTATTTCACACCATTTCAAGAGGACGCGCAATGTCGTTTGTCGCATGTTGTCATATTTCGCTCAGCGGCTTATTGTCGTTACGATTATTACCAAGCCCATTCAACCAGACCAAGTTGAAGTTGGCCGTAATGTTATGTTCGTATCATGGAAACAAAAGCATGACTAAATATCCTCGTAAATATCCTCACGTAGGAAAATAACATTTTGGCATGCATACTTGCAATGTGTTTATCGTAGTGTGAAATGGAATCAGATCCTAACACTATGCAATGGAATAAGTACCCGGATAGCTAAAAGCGCTATCACGATGACGTATTCGGAATAAGTGACTCGAAAAAATGTACTAGTGATACATGTCTGAAATATGATTTCGACGGTGACGAATGGAAGGCAAATGTCAGCAAAAACGTTGTGCAAACTTTGTATCTTGCCGATTTATTTGAATTAACTTTTACCCAGCTTCTGATAAGTGAGCAATGAGCTTCTTAAATGAGATGCGTTTACAGTTGATAGCACCGTGTCGCTTCATGGAATTATCGGTTATGCTTCATTATAATCTGCTTCACGATAAATTTGTTTCTAAACAAATGTGAATCCCAAAATTACAAGACATCGTTAAAGCCAATTAACTTAACTAATGGCAAAGCGAGTTTAGATCCAGTTCAGGAATTACAGTGATCATATACCCTTCTAGTAAAATGAATTATTATATTTTAGATATGAAATCATAATGATTGGTTCAATGAAAAGATTGCACATGATGCATGATGTTTGTAAAACTAGTAAGATGTAACCTTTAATACATAACTACCGGAAGAGTGATGAATGCAATAATAGCGAATGATACATATTTGACCATTATAGTACGTTTTTGCGGCTCAAATTGATCATCCTCATCGATTTATGGCATAAAAAATTTGACGACTGGGGACCCCCATACATTCCACGGCCCACCCCACTGCCAGGTTACCAATTTGCCCCATGGTGAGTTGGCAAAAAATGATCGTCTTGAACTCCTCTATCGATTTACACAATAATTTTTGGCGACGAGGTCACCCCCACCACCTCAACTTCCGACCCCCGTTCTTCCGGTCAGTTATGAGGTAGATGGCTGAAAATGAATAGGGAACGTCGCCATGGGCCATGGTACCTCTATGCAAAATTTGAGCCAAATCGGTCACCGTGGAGGGAAGTTAGAGTGTTTACGGACAGACAGACATATAGACAGACAGACATATAGACAGACAGACAGACAGACATATAGACAGACAGACAGACAGACGGACAGACAGACAGACAGACGGACAGACAGACGGACAGACAGACAGACAGACGGACAGACAGACAGACAGACGGACAGACGGACAGACAGACGGACAGACGGACAGACGGACAGACAGACGGACAGACGGACAGACAGACAGACGGACAGACGGACAGACAGACAGACGGACAGACGGACAGACAGACAGACAGACGGACAGACAGACAGACAGACAGACGGACAGACAGACAGACAGACGGACAGACAGACAGACAGACGGACAGACAGACAGACAGACGGACAGACAGACAGACAGACGGACAGACAGACAGACAGACGGACAGACAGACAAACAGATCAATCGCTATAACTACCTTTCAAGCATTTCATGCTTCCGGTAGTTAATAAACACAATATAGTATCTTCTACTTAAGGAACCGTACATTTTTAGTTGAATGAATTTTCATTTACTAGACATTTGAGCATATAAATACAATTCCACAAAATAAAACCTACAATCTTACAACAGGCTGGGTATGTTTACTGCACACAAGCAGAATTTAAGACGGCACTGTCTATGTGACGTTCCAAGTTTTTTTTGTTTCTGGAAATGAAAATGTTACGTGCAAGCAGTTTCTTCTGTTTTGCTCTGTGAACAACATGTAGCCTAAGTAGCTAGCCAAGTTTCCTTTCTGAAAGCATTAAAGCAAGAACGGAGAGTAAAAAATAAAAAGTTCTTTAGATTTTTTGCAGGGAATATCAAAAGTTGTTATAATGACCACATGTATATTTCGGTAGCATCAAACATTTATCGTTTCAATATGAGTGTTCATAATACTACAAAAACTAATTTACATTGATATATTTTCTTATGGAATTAACATTTATTTTGGCAGTAAAAATAATTGCTACAATGCTAGTTTTGCAAGGGAAGTTTAATATGTGTATTACGTGTGTAGCAAATGTAATTTCATTTACTAATGATAATACTTTCTGGACGACAATCACCCGATTTGGAAAATGTCCGCAGCTCAGCAAAATACCGATGAACAATGTACAATGGGATTCCCTTCCAGACAACAATGACAATTATTCCCAGAATGTACAGTTTGATGGCGTACCAAATGACGTACAACAGTATAATTACAATTGTCACATTTCTCCAGAACAGTGCCATTTTCTGAGCCGTCTTTGGGTCAGTTCCCTAATAAACAAAAAAGAGCAAGTTTTTACATCTTCCAGCAATAAAATCACGCTTGAATATTGGTACAGAAACAACAGCACTTACAATGGTTGCGGCCTTGAACAATTTTATTGCCGCCCAGAACTGAACACCAATAACTGCAACGCTGACAGCAAGCGTCAGTGCGAGTATCCAGTAGGCCATTGATGCAACAGATTGTTGTGCTATGAATCACATAATAATTAAGAACATAAATACGTTTTATTTTGAAATGCTTAAACTTTGCTTTCACAGTACAGGAGTTATAGCTACCTTCCTTCTCGAATGATTCTTGCATCGTTGTATTCAAGGAGGCATTTTCGACGCCATGAATTACTGTATGTCCCAGGAATGCAATATATAAAATAGTGATTAAAACGCACACCGTGATTAAGATCTGCAAATAATTACCACATAGTCTTTGAAGATTTTTAAAAATTGGTAGAAATTGGTTTTTTCACTTATTGTTTTGTTACCAGATCAACTATGGCAGCAACTTTGGCCCGTGTGCGCCAGATAGAATTTTCCATTTTGGAATATGAATTTGAAACCGTGAATTCACGAACAATCTGAAATATGAAATTTCTATTTAAACTAGAGATAATTTGTGGTTAACTTGCGAAGCACAAATTTCAAACAGGAACAATGAAAATGAAATCAGAGTACCTGTAAGGGCGGATGGATGAACACTGAAGCTACACTAAAGAAACCACTGAACTACATTTTATTTCATTTTTGAGACGAATGAGAAATAAATACTATGTTGTAGAGATACACAAAACTACGCAAAAAGTGTCTTCTACAGTGCTGGTTATAGTGGTTATATTACAGATACACAAGAAAAGTAACACGCACGAAAGGAGATTCCAAAAGTTGTTAAGCATGCAATGTTTGACCTTGCGATCCATGCACTATTATTATCGTTCTCAAGAAAGTCGTTTCTGACCCTTTTCATCACGAATTATAATAGCGGCTTCCATGACGTAATTGCATGTTGATTCATCCATAGGGCCAGAAAAGCAGGAATATGACAAAAATGTGTTTGCATGAGGCAAGATTCATAATAATAACAGGTTTATCCAACAGCAAGAAAATCTGCTTGGAAATATTTGCTTGAACGGTCACAATAAGATCCAATTAAATAATTAAAACCAATTTGGTCGGTTTGATTCCACTTTCAAAAGAGTAAATCTTCCCGTGCCGTCATTTGCTATGCAGAGTCTTGTTAATATGTATATTATGCCAGTTGTAGAGTAGGTAGTACTTGGTATCATCACGAGTTCGGCTTGCGATTTTCTGTCAAAGGATTTAGTAGATATGTATGTAATGTCTTTTAGAAAATAAACACAGACGAGCTTAGCACGACTGAAGTTGGGTGGGAATATAATTATTTTGAATACGGTATAAATCCGTCTGTTTTTGTTGGCATTTTTTACGTTTCAAATAATGTCGTAGCCAAAGCTGACTTTCTGTGGACGATGACGTTTTATGTGGAACTGAGTACGTTCATGAATGAAAATCAGAGAAGAAAGTAAAAAAGCACATGTCGTCCTACCCCACAGGTCATAACATTAATCTACGAGCAACAAATTCGTAATGTTTTACGACGGTTTACATTTATTTATTCCATGATGTTATTTTCGTAAATGAAAAAAATAGTTATTTATCTGCTCTGGGAGATTTCAGAAATGCTTCAACATCCACACCAAGCTTAAATAGGACGTAAAACGATACAGCTCTGATGATAATAATAGTTATCAAACTCAAAACATTTAGTTTTCCCAAGCTGCTTACAAGCGACATCACAAGCAGCATAATTGTCACGTTTCTCCAGATCATAGCCATGCGGAACAATGTTCCTCCGTCCCCTTCCTACAAAAGCAAAAAAAAGAAACTCATTTAGTCAATATTTAAAATGCATACACATTGGCATTATTTACCAAACTAAATGATTATTTATGTAATACGGGCAGTGTGTTAGCAGCCTTCAGCAGTTTGATCCCAGCCCACAATTGAAGTACAACGAGCACACCGTAAATAGCAACAAGTACTCCTATGATCCAAGCGACATATGCGGGCTTGGAAGGCTGCGCTGAAAATGAGTAAAATAGAAAACCAAGTTGAGTAATACAATGTACACAATTATTTTAGTGTTATCACTAGTGAATTTAAATAATAGTTCATTAATATTCCGGACTACCATCAGCATAATCCCGTGTAGATTGTGACGGTGGATCACCCGAGAAACTGAAGATCCCATATCCAAACAATGACAGACTGATGACTATAAAGATTGGACTGATACATGTTACGACCTAGTCAAGCAAATAAAAACAAAACTTTCGTTCCGTAAATTTCTCGCCAATTGCAAAAAAATGGAAATTTATTAATTAGGTTTGATGAAGTAAAATGAACTTACTATGTCAACAATTGCAACAGTCTTTGCTGTTGGACGCCACCCAAGCCAATCCATTTTCTATCTGGCTTTGAACTTGAATGAATATCAAAAACTGTCTGGATCACGCACAATGTTTGCATGTTTTAGTAAAAATAAAAATATATACCTAATAATAACAATCAGAATTAAACTTAATTTAATTTCCTTTCAAATGTAAGAATGATAGCACTGAAAGTAGCAGCTGTTGAACGTGATTTTATAGAAAGTGTGTAGGAAAACATCAACAAGTGTCGAGCTATCTAAAGCATCATCAGTGTTGAATGATAGTCTGCATATATGATCAGTGCGACGCTGCTTTCGAGAGAACACAGGTATAGTAAACAGGTATTGTTTCATTATGCATGCGATTGAAAGATCAAACGCTGTTACTGCCTATACCTGCATCAACGAGACAAGTGTTGTTGTGAGCACATGGGTTCTGCGAGCAGATTTCATTATGACTACCTACATTGTTTTGCTAATGTGCAAAATATGCATACCTATATTTCTACATTTTCATACCCAATGCTCGCAAACAGTATCGGCTTATTTATGCACACGTTACTATCATCTTAGCCTATGGTACGGGACTACACACAGCTTTCGCTATGCTCAAGTATGTAAGCTTCTTCTTACACTTGCATTGAACAAGTGGTGTCGTTTGCACTTGTTTATATCTTTTCGGTGGAGATCAAGCAAAATGCAGTAGTCGTTTATTTAGACTTCTTGGATGCGAGTAAATGAAATGCACTCTCTTTACGCAGCTTGTATGACATCACGGTAAAGTGATAAGATTATTTGTTTTCCGTTATGTAAGTTATCTGTGGCAATTCCGTTCTGGCATCCAGGGATGATACTGAAGCATTAGTTAATCTCAATCATTTGCATTTTAAAAGTGATGTGAAGACGCAAGGCTCTTGAAAGTAAATCCTGTATCTGTAATACCAATTGTTGCCAACTGAATAGGAAATGCAAAATTTGTACTATAAAAAAGAAATTGAGTGGGAAAATACTTACTTCCGAAAACGAAGCAATTTAGTAGAGTTTTGTTGTAGACACAATGTCAAACAAATTTCCACGTGCAAAATATGCGCCACGAAACATCCACACACAGTGTCTTTCGTGAAATCCATTCATAATTTGTATGTTTACCAATGATTCAAATTATGTCAAAGTCAGGCCAGAGTTTTAATAATTTGAAAACTGATAACTACATGCACCTTAACGTAAACATAACACGAAATTCATAAATATGCAGAAGATTCTACTGCCACAGAAGTGCTGTCAATATGTGTGTTCATGTACTCCAGCGGTATGATGCTGAGAAATGGAACTGGCCACATTATCATTCCATATATAGCGTCAGTGTGTCATTTCATAAGAAATTCATGCTCACTTTTCATTTCTTCGATGATCATTAGTTCCAGCTTACGGAGTATCGGTAGGCAGCGTATACAAAATGCGCTACAAATTATTGGAGAGCCAAGTAGTACAAACCGGTTTCATTAATAATACACATGAGTCATTGTTGGAGCGTTTGTAGCAGGTCTTCATAACACAAATAATAGTATCACAGTCTAGTATGAAATCATGCAGCAAAAAGTTGCGCTTTGACCACTTGATTTTGGTAAATCAGATTTTATTAATATTCTGTTACCAACTTCAACATATATTGTACAATATTTTTCACATTGGCAACGCAATAGATTTACCAGCAGTGTTTTGGTAAGCAGCAGTAATGCAATTTGATATGCACTCCTCCAATTTTATGTGCAATCTTTCTTACAAATTCGCACTTTCAATTTCACTTTCTAGTGATAACGTTATCTGGCTGATAATTTCCGGAATTGAGATACATCCGAAGCTCGTCAATAAAATTGAAAACGACGTAAAATGAGATACCCCTCCAGACAACCAGAATAATCAAAGCGAGAATATTGAATGTGACGAGATTTCCGATCACTGAAAGAATGCACATTGCAATCGTCATATTTCTCCAGAATAGGGCCATGTTAAGAGCCTTCCCTGCTTCCTGTCCCTGCAAAACAAAGAAATGAAAAATTAGTTGTTTGCACATTTATACCCAAAATCAATCCTTAACTTGTGATTAAGGTAAAAGCACATACTATTCTTCCGGCCTTGAGCAATTTCACTGCAGCCCAAATTTGGAGGACGACAACCACCACGCAAATAACAACGGTTATCCCGAGTATCCAGTACGCCGAAGATGAAACTTCTGGGTCGGCTGCAACTCAACGCAATTATTTACTATAAACATTTCTATATAAATAGTTCCGTCATTCGTAATTTTTATTTGTATTTGAAGGCCAGTTTATCACTTACGTTCCGAGCTTAGAGTTTCGTTCAAGTTCAGTTCGTACAGTGTGGCATTCAATCCAGCATGTTTCGCTGCATGAGTTACCACTGCACCGAACAGTACCGCAAACAGAATGATTATCAGGGTTCCGAGAGTCACAAGGATCTAAACACATCAAAAAAAATTCGGTGATTTTCAAATTATTTAATAATATGTTTCAAAGTGTTATATTTGTACCAGGTCCACAACGGCGACAATCCTAGCCCTTGGGCCCCACACAGAATGCTCCATCTTGATGTTCAAATTTCTGACGTTCACAATGCACTCGTTATTTGAAATGTGAATTGTTTACTTCCAAGCAGGAATAACTTTAATTTTGGAGTATTAATACTGCATGTAGCTAATACTGCACTTGCTTGAAAAAAACTGTCCGTCGTATTGGGCAATCGGATGGGGACTACTACGTCAACCAGCCAAAAATAATAATGGAGTATTATTCATGCTTGAGTAAAAACTAAAGAATGGTAACTTGCTATCGTACACAAAATTGAGTGGGAAAGTGGTTTTGCATGGAAAAATATTAGTACATGTTAGTATTGTTGTGCTGTGTTACACATACATTCTCAAACAAATTACTTCGTGGAAAAAGGGGAAGAATTGCTGCAGGCAATGCTTGTCCTTGAGACCGAGTAGATACATTTATCATTGTTATCCAGCATGCCATTGTACCATTTGTTGCCAATTATGACAATGATGTAAAAAATTCGTTGGCTGACGAAATTACAAAATTATGCATTCCATAAACCAGAAAATTATACATAAGTATATCCATAAACTAAAGCATGTATTATATGAGAAGAGCAAAATGTTTGTATACGATCACTTGGTCTAGTTGGCTTACCGAGTATTAGTAGAGCATCAACAGCAAGTAGGTCACAAATTGCTATACAAAACGTCATCAAAATGCGATGTTACAAGGTGTGCATCTGTTGGCGCCCATGGAATTCATTGTTCATCATATTGTTGCACGAGCGTAGCATTTACACTAGCAAAGTAATAACATAATTTTATTGACAAAATTGACCTATGTAACACATTAAATGTATGCCAAGCTGAGCGGATGTATTTTATTTTACCCTTCCTGAAATAATGAGAAATACAAAATGAAAATGAACTACCATGGTCGCAAACTGGCACTGCGCATTGTTAACAAAAGTATGTGTTTGTCAATAATTCATGCTACATCTGTCATTCAGATAAAAAATGCAAAACATTACAACGTATTGTGCAATATGTATGCGGATAACTGCCGATTTCACTGTTTTTGAGTCATAAATTCGGAACAAGACAATAAGAGGAATATACCCCTGTGTATTTGGCCGTCATGTAATAATGAAACGGATTATTTAAAATGCGACGTGAAAGACATGGAAAACATTTGAGTTGACGAATAACAGTTAATACAAACAAAATACAAAAATGTGGAAATATAATTTATGTAATTCATGCACAAATTTATTTTTCTCATATAAGTTCTTGTGGACGCTTTATAATAGCATCAACATTTTTCAATAAAAATATTCGGTACATTCCAACCAAAACAATAATACAAAAAGTGTAAAAGCTCTTTCCGTCTTATAGTTATAAACATCATGGGAAAACACTCACACAAGCAATATGTCTACAACATTATAAAAAAAATAACAGGCCAATGAACAAAAAATGGTTTGAGACAATATTTTGTAAAGTGACGCGGACAATTTACAAATATGTGTTTCAATCATGATTTTCATAGTCAGTTAACATGTCAGTCTGATAGTCATGCATCAGGGCTAAACTGATATACACACGAGCATTATTTGTCACGAACGACTTCATCCCACACTTAGCCAGTAGTGCATCCTTCCATAACAATTAAAAATACAGTTCATTATACTTTAACAATACGCTGTGTAGCTTATCTGTCATTTAAGGACGGGATTTTCTATAAAAACCTTGTCAACAGTTTGAATTTCACTTCCGAACGGCAACACCGCCCGGCCGGTCGTTTTCTGTGTTGAGACGCAACCGAAGATCACGAATGAAATTAAAAACGACGTAAAATGAAACGCCCCTCCAGACAAGCAGCATAATGATCGCCGGGATATTAAATCCCATGAGACATCCAATCATGGAAAGAATAGATGTGGCAACGGTCATCTTTCCCCAAAAGACGGCCCTTCTCAGCGCGATGGCCGGGTCGACCCACTACGAAATAAAGACAAATAAATTACTGATTACGAATCTTCTCGAATTTTGGCACTGTTCACTTATTACAAATAAATATATGTGTGTATAACTCACAGTATTGCCAGCCATCAGCAGCTGCATTGCAGCCCAGATTTGCAGACCACATACACAAACGGAAAGTCCAATGGCTATAAGGATGACTGCATACACGTGCCTACCCAACAATGCCAACTGTCGAGCTGTAACAGTTGAATTAAAAAATATGTCGGTATTATTACAGTATTATTTTTTGCGCTGCACGTTTTATTTTCAAGTAATTACAAAAGCGAAAATATCAAAATTACTTTCGGAGCCCGCAGTGGTGTAATTTGCATCCGCCTCCTTCACGGCAGAATCAAACTGAACCATGAGCACAATGACGATTATAAACCCGAGTATGGTTAAAACCTGAAAAAATTTCAAGATTCAAATTTCGAGGTGTAAATTATCAAATTACCATCACAATTATACGAGCACAAATTTATGTGGTGTTATTTCTAACAATACCAGGTCAACAATGGCAACAATTTTTGCTCCTCGTCGCCACATGGAATTCTCCATCCTGAGATTCAAAGTGGAAGCGTTTTTTTATTCACGTTCCATCAGAAACGTCAACGCTATAGTTTTAGATAGAAGCGTGAAAATTAGCAAATTTCGCTGTAAATGTAATGCCCAGTTGTGGTGAAATTGCTAAGACCAGCAAATCATGCATCCGTTTTACCTGACGGCCACCAACAACGGAGACCAACAACAAAAGTAATAGGCAACAACAATAAGCAACGTAATATGATATTCATACACAAAATTCAATGCGATAATACTTTTATGTGGAAAACAACAATTTCAGGTTTCTTGTGCTATGTTTCTCATACCTACTAAAACATTACCATGCGCAAAAAATGCCATGTAGAAAAGCATGTGGGAATTGTATGTCCTTGAAATTCACATACTATTTTGTTTGTTGCTACCAACAACGTTCATACCGAGCCGGTCAGGTGAGAATGGTAAGCCTTAAGAACAAGCTCAACAATTACTGAAACACGAGTGGATAATTTTTCTCTTTGACATCCAGATCCAGACAATTGTGATGGGTGCTGGTGTCGTTGTTGCTTGAAGCTGTAGAACACCTTTGGTTTTTTTCTTCACAACGACAGCACATATTCCTATTCAGTTTCTGCGTAGATGGTTAGTTTGGTATTACGGGGAACGGTAGGCTACGTTAAGGCAGAAATGGTTTACAAATAATTTGAGTGTCCAGCATCCAAAACCGGTTTGAAATATCTTGCATTGTCTGAATGGATAAATTATTATTCAGGTAGGTACATAGGTGAATCGGACTATTCTGATTAGTATCCCCGTTCCAAAATCATGTATCGTCATCAGTTAATTCATTACTATGTATACTTTCGCTCGAACACATGAACAGTGAACTTAAAGCTAACTATGATTACACTAGATTTTTCAATTACCAATTATGCTTAAAACACAATACTGGAAGCTGGAAGAAAGTATCAATGTGACCAATTCCAATGAAATCACATCTAACTTTGGGACAGTAACAAGTAAAACCTAATTCATTAACCGGTACCACTACACTGTATAGCTCACTTCACTGAAAATAGTCTGAACACATGACAACAAACCAATGTAACAATTGGAATTTCACTTGTGAACGACAACGCCATGCCGATCATTTTCCGTGTTGAGAACAAGGAGGAGCTCAGCAATGAATTTGAACACAACGTAGAATGAAATTCCCCTCCAAACAATTACAATGATCAGTCCCACGATACTAAATATGACGAGACATCCAATTACGGAGAGAATAAACATTCCAACTGTCATATATTTCCAAAAGACGGCTCTTCGCACCGCTATTGTCGGATGAATCCCCTGTTAAATGCAATCATGACAAATAATGAAAGTTGACAATATTTTCAGCACTTAACTGTTATTAATTTATCACTCACAATTTTCGTGGCCCTAAGCAACTCAATGGCAGACCACACTTGAAGTAAGGCAACAACAATGGTAACGGCAATCACTGCAAAGATTAACGGCCAAGCGAATGAATCCACGGGATGGAGCGCTGCAAATAAATTAACTGATATGTGAGTATATCACAGTTAAAGCTTTATATCAGAAGTTTTGTTTTCAGAAACAACACACGCAATTTATAAACATTGCAACAACCTTGCGAGTTTCCAGTCGTCCCGTGTGATCCGAACAGTTTCGCGTTCCAAGAATCTTTTGAGTCCGATGCAAGCAGGGTTGTAATGAGAATGATGAATAAAGTACCCAAGATGATTAAAACCTGTGTAAATGTGCAAACACAAATTATCACATTCATCACAACCGATATATGTTTTATAGTTTACACGAGGTCAAATTTATGAGACAGAATTTTTAAGTACCATGTCAGCAATGGCAACAATTTTTGCCCGTAGCCGCCACACGGAATCCTCCATCCCTTATATTCAAGTCTCAAACGCTTCAAACACAAGTGATGTCGGAGATGTTAGAGTTTCAAGTTTCAGATATAACTGCTTGCAAATTTGATGAATATTGCTTTACGTAAAATGTATTGTTGTGTTGATGTTACTGTGAGCAAAGCATGCATCTTTTTTGGCTGCTTACTTCCAACTAGTTATTCATACTGAGGTATCAATGCAGTTTTCGCAATGCTTGAGAAGAAACTAGAACTGCCAACTTAACGCAATACACAAAATTCAGTGCAAAAATGATTTTGCGTGGAAATCAAGAGTACAGGTTAGTAGTGCCATGATACAAGCACTATCTGAAACATATTGCTACATTCAAGAAAGAAACTGCATGCAGAAAAGCATGTGGGAACTGTCTGTCCTTGAAACACACATACTTTTTTGTTGATACCATCACAACGTGCATACTGAGCTAGTCAGCCTGACTAAGTCAGGTAAACATGACAAGGCTTAAAACCAGTTCAGCAAGTAAGGAATCATGAGTAGATACATGCACTCCTTGACTCCTGCTGTATGATCCAGACAAATGGGATGGGTGATGGGGATTGTTACTTAAGCTGCAGAGCACATTTCGTTTTTTTTTGCAGCAATGTTACATATAGTTATTGAATTGCTTCGGCTGAAATGTGATGCAAATCATTTTAGTGTACTGCTTCAAACGCCCGTTTCGAAAAGAGTGTGCTGTCTGCATGGAGTGCAGATTCAATATGCATGTTTATGATTCGTACATTCAATGAAATTGAGCTGGCCAAAGAAAAATGCGTTAAGATGCATATTTAATTTTTTCGCTATAAATGCTCTTTTATGCTTACAATTAGACTGCGGTCAATGCTGCTTTCTGAACTTTATAGTGTCAACTGCTGTACATGTATAATCACATTTCCAATACCTAGTCTGCGCATAAAAAGTGTCCCCACTTTTGAAGTGGCTACTGTGTTAGCCATAATGGCTAAAAATAGGAAAGCGACATAGCATTCGAAAGAGTAAGATTTAAGCTACTTATGGTAAATCAGCCGATCTAGATGGTCTCAAATCAGATAGGATAACAGAGGCGGTTATCAAGCGTGCTGCCATCTTACTACGTCATTGCAGTGGAAAGCAAAATACAGAGATATTCAAAATCCTCAAAAACTCAGGAATTGGAAGGCAGTCAATTTATCGCACCGTCAAGCGGTACCATGATACCGGAAGTGTTGAAAAACGTTAATAGTCAGGTCGTCCTTGCTCTGTACGAACTCCTGTAATGCTAAATGCATTGAGATAACGAATTCGCCGAAATTCCTGTCGATCACATAAAAATCTGGCCAAACAAATGGAGACGTGCAAAGACTGAATCCGAAAAGCCTTGAAATATGACCTGGGATTGAAAGCTTTCAAAAAAACTACTTGTCACTAACTGACCATTCCGTAAAAGGCCAGAAGACTCGAAAGATGCAAAGCTCGGTTACGTCGGCACGGGGCTAAATGTGTGAAAAGCATTTTTTTCACCGATGAGAAATTTTTAAAGGTGGAAGCATCTTTTAACAAGCAAAGCGGCACGATTTACGCCCACCTAGTTTCGGACGTTCCCCCTGCAACACGCTGAGTCTATAGGGCTCATCACTATGCTGGTATCATGGTTTGAGTAGGGGTAAGTTGGGCTGACACGACAAATATCCATTTTATTAAAGTGGGGTTAAGGTCAGCCCCAAGAATTGTCTCAGTGACATGCTGAAACCCATTTTCCAACCACTGAGATTCACACTATTCAACGGAAATGATTGGATCTTCCAGAAAGACTCAGCACTTGCGCATAAAGCAAAAATTGTCCAGAAGTGGTTAATGGAGACCGTTCCTGACTTTATTTCCAAGGAAGAGTAGCCAGCTTGTTCGCCAAATCTCAATCCGCTGGATTCTTCCGTTCGGCCTATGTTGTAGTCTGAAGTCTGCTCTATTTCTCACACAAGTTTGGAGAAATAAAAAAAGTTCCTTGTGATGAAATGGAGCGCTTTTCCCCAGGAAACCATCCGTGCCGCAGTTCCACACGGGCGACCTAGATCGAAGGCGTGTGTGAAAGCTAGGGGCGGCCATTTTGAGATATATTGTGTTTTCCTAAAACGTTATAAACTATTTAATTTATATGCAAAGTTAGAGGAATCAGAAATAAAAGATTAGCCAGTAAATGCAGTTTAAGTTGGGGACACTTTTTATGCGCAGACTAGGTACTACTTTCTAGTGACAACGCTACCTGGCTGACATTCTCTCGAATTGACGTACGACCTCAACTCTCCAATAAAAATAAAAACAACAAAAAACGAAATGCTTCTCCAAACGGTTAATATAATCAGCGCGATAACATTGAATCTGACGAGATTTCCGATCATGAAAAGAACGCACATTACAATTGCCATATTCCTCCAGAATAGTGCCATGTCAAGAGCCTTTGCCGGTCTCACTTCCTAAACACCAAAATGGAAATTTGGGTGCTTACAATTACATATAGTAAACACTATCCGTGCGATCAATATTATGCATATGAAATGACAATACTAACCATTCTTGCTGAATTAAACAATTTTACTCCAGCGCAAATTTGCAATACGATCACCACGACATAAATAACAACGGCTAGTCCGAGTATCCAATAGGGCATAAAGGGAACGTCTGGCTGGACTGTCAATAAAGACGATTGTTTACTTGAAACTTTTCAAGATTTTTTTTTGCTACTTCATAATTTCGGTTTGACTGTGCATGCAAATTTATCACTTACGTTCCGAGCTTTGAGTGACGTTTAGTTTATATAGTGTTGCATTCAAAGTATAATCAATGGCCGAATTAGTTAACTCTACACCGAGAAGTGCCAAAGACAAAATTGCTACCAAAGCGCCAAGAGTCACGAGTACCTGTTTAACAAAAACAAAAAAAATATTCCTGATTTATGTAACTTTTTATGTGGAAGTTATATTTTTGTACCGGGTCCACAATGGCAACAACTCGAGTCCCTATGCGCCACACTGAATTTTCCATTTTGAATTTCAAACTTGAAATGTCTCTGCAGCGCACAAGTTATCGGAAATGACAATTTTTTTCCAAACAGGTACATGTTTGTACTTGACATTCAATTTGCAACATTTATACTAAATGTAGACGCAAATACTGGCTAGGAAACACAGTCTTTGTTAGAGCAGACTGATGTCTACTAAGTAAGAAACCGATATCCACAAATAGTGGTGTTTTGTAAATGATTGAAAAAATATTCCTTTATTATTGCAACTTGTTAACGTACAAGATATTGAGTGGCGACGTGATTTGTCAGGGAAAGGAAACAATTAGTACCGGTTAGCAATGTTGTGTTACGCATACATTTTCAAAGCGTTTTCTACGCAGAAAAATACAAGAGGAAATGTCTTTGTCCTTGAGATCGACTAGAGAGAGTATCAGCTTATGTACGTGCATTACATTTACTTTCATATTAACACGCAGCTTTCTCCGTGGGCATGTGTGAAAAATCCAGTCGAACCAACCGACAAAGTGTTCCCGGCTGAAGGAAGCGCTTATGCTTCTGCTATAAACACCTGAATTTAAGGTGTACCCGTGTTGACGGTGAGATGTACGACACGGTAGATGTACACGGTAAGGTGATATGTACTAAATGTATATCGTTTTATTAGAGTTCAAACAAAATACATGATGATTTTCGTTATGCTGCTTAGGTGTGAATGAATGAAATGGCCACTTTTTAGATTATATCTTCTTTCATTTCTTCGTAGCTCGTAACTTTTACCTTATGGAATAGCGCTAATTTACTAGCATCCAATTAGCATCAAATCATTTGAGAGTCCAGGTGTAAAAACTGGATTGAAAATTGAATTGTATTTGCTTCATTGTTGCAGCGTGCGAATAATGCTTTAAGAACCGAATTCTTCGTGTGTTTTATTGGCTTTATACTTTTTGACGGTACGATTTTGTTTTTAAGTTTAGGGTTGAAATCCAACTTTCACCATGCCAACTTTGTTTACATGCTGCCACAAAATATGTGTTGAAGTGGGATATTTTTGTCCTTGAATTTCGGCAATACTTCCAGGTTTTAATTTCATTACTTTATTCAATGGTGACAGCATTCATTCATTTAGCAACCAGTTAAGATTATTTTTTTACTTTTAACCGGTGACATTTACACATCACAAATTATATCATTGTTTTGGAAAGCGGTAATAATATTTTACACCTCTCACTTAAGAAATTTAATGTACTATGGTTCAACTTCAACTTCCGTACCAATTATTATAACATGTCCAATATTACTTTCTATAGACAACGCTATCTGGCTGATTACGTCCCGACTTGATTAACGACACCAGCTCGCCAAAAAACTTGGAAACAACGTAAAAGGAAGTACCCCTCCAAATAATCAACACAATCAATGCGGGAATATTGAGAGAAATGAGACCTTCAATAACCGATAGGATACACATGAAAATTGTTATACTTCTCCAGCATTTTGCCATATCAAGAGCCTTTGCCGGTTCCTCTACCTACAATCCAAAAATTGAAAATGTAAATATTTTTTCCATTATTAGAGCGACTTGTTACGATACATGAATTCAAAATGCTGAAATTGAAAGTACAAAACTGACCATTCTTCCGGCCATGAGCAATTTTACTGCAGCCCAAACCTGGAGTGCCATAATCACAATATAAACGACAAGAAATATTCCGAGTATCCAGTACAGCTTAAAAGAACCGTCTGGTTGGGTGGCTGTAGATTGATATAATTTAAGCAATAATTCATAATTTTAATTTTACAGTCTAAATTTAAGTATGGCTTACGTTTCCAGTTTTGAGTTACGTTCAGGTTCAGTTCGTACAGTGTTTCATTCGAAGTGTAATTTTTCGCCGCATACGTTAACTCAGCGCCAAACAGTGCAACAGCCAAAATGAAGATTACGGCTCCAAGAAACAGTAGACCCTATTTTACAAAATCAATATTTTAGAAATCTGTAATTCCTAAATTATTGAATTGTTAATTTTGAAGTAATATTATTTACCAGGTCCACAATCGCAATAATTCGTGTACCTAGGCGCCAGAATGAACCTTCCATCTTGGTACTCGGACGTCAAATGTTTGCAAGTGCACTCGGATTTTAAAATGACAAATTTGTATTATTTCAAGCGGCATAGAATTTGAGGATGAAATTGGTAATAATATTCTTCCACGGCACGTCGTGTACTTGCTAGAAAAAAGTCTATATTTGCACGGATGGACGGATAGCGACTACGACAGCCAGCAAAGAATACAACGGACGTTTCTAAGTGATGGATGAAGTTTACCTAATTCGGGCAACTTATTATCGCACCCAAAACGAAGTAGGACTGTGATTTTACAAGGAAGCAATTAGTACCGGTTAGCAGTAATGTGTTACACATATATTTTCAAACCGTTTACTCCGCACAAGAAAAATATGAGGCAAAAAAATGCAGCAGGCAGTGTTGCTTCTTGAGATGAAACAGACTCGTTTATTACTATTTTCTAGTGTGCTAGTTGCTTGCCAATTATGACAGGAATGCAAATATTACATTGTCTCACAAAATTGTGTAATGATACATTCCAGAAAAAATAAATTCATAAATATTTATATGCATGCCCTAGAGCATATTTACTGAGAAAGCAAATATGTTTATCTTCACACAATATATCTTTCCTACTGACAAATGAATCTCTTGACGGTGGTGCCGTAATTTTTCCGTTTTCCAGAGTATTTATACTTGTGTTTCCATGGTCTTGGCTTCTAACTCTACCTGCCTTTCCAAGGATCCGTAAGCAACCAGTACCAAGTAAGCCGGAAATAGTTTGATTGAGCTTCATCGTAACTTTCTCTGTGGGCACCTTATTTTTCTCTCATGCGTAGAAATGCAAAATTGCTACCGCCGTACAAAAATGAATGAGAAAGCATTTTCAAGGAAAAATTGTAAAAATAAGTAGCAGGAAAAAAGGTCTGACTTTAAATAATGTATGCTCCTGACATCCAGTCACAATTTCGTTGTGACTCCGAGCAGTTCAAATTGTGACATACTCGTAACATAATTTTAATAATATGCCCACTGGGCCATTTATGTATATCTTGGTGCGCAATATAAAAAATACATGAGCATGTCTATAGTGTTATGATTTTTGTTAGCTTCATCATCCGTTTGTAAAAGTCACACACAAACGACACATGTACACTTTTCTGATTTTTTTGTCGTCATAATTACGGCACTGGCGCGGCCATCATTCTATTAGTAGACTATAGTCACATTGAATTTCTCCGTAGCTCATTAGTATCAGCATACGGAGTATTGCTAATTTACAAACATCTAATTAGCACGAACTATTTTAGGAGTCCAGCAGCTAAAACCGGTTTTACGGTTTTACAAACCAATAATATATAAGTATTGCTGGAGCGTGTGTAGCATGTGATAAAGACAGAGTTCTTGGCGTTGAGAATTTAATTTATATATTTTGAAGATGTGATTTTCTTGGAATGTTTTTGGCGAAATGCATGGCTCTAATCTGATTCAATAAGCATAATTACGATACTGATGGATGACTGTATTGACACATGTACAAATATAGAATAAAATTTTTATTCAGACTCATTTCATGTTTTTTACAAATATGTTTTGTTGCCGGTGATATTTACGCAGTACAAATTACGCCCGTGTTTTAGAAAGCGCTTCTAAATTACGCTTCCGCTCATCTCACAACTTTGACGTGGCATCTTCCTTAAAACTCATATTCACACTTCCAGTGTTCTTTCCGTAGACAACGCTAGTTAGCTGTTTATTTCCGGAATTGAGAAACGACCGCAACTCGGCAATAAACTTGAAGACAACGTAAAACGAAATGCCCCTCCAGACAACCAATACAATCAATGCGGGAATATTCAACCGAGCCAGATTTCCGATAAAGGATAGAATAAATATTACAATTATTATATTTCTCCAGAATTGAGCCATGCCGAGAGCCTTAGTTGGTTCTTGTTCCTACAAAACCAAAATTCAAATTTTCCACAATACTACAGTGAATCTTTACGACACATCACAACAATTAGAAATATTGAAAAAATAAACTACGACACTAACCGGTCATCCAGCTTTCAACAATTTTACTGCAGCCCAAATTTGAAGTGCGATGATCCCAACAAGAATAACGACGGATATTCCGAGGACCCAGTAGGTCATAAAAGTACCGTTTGACGGAGCTGTAAATGAAGCGAATTGTGTGCTTTAAATAAATTTTAATATTTTTTTTCGCTCCTTCATATTATTACTTTTATTATTCAGGCAAGTTTATCGCTTACGCTTCGAGCTGTCAGTTACGTTCCGGTTCAGTTGGAACATTGTTTCATTCAAAGTACCATGTTTCACCGCATGAGATAAATCCATACCGACGAGCGCCAAACCCGCAATGATTATTAGAGTGCCAACAGTAATGATGACCTATTTTCCATGGACAAAGTATTTTAGTATATCTGAATTATTTAAATGCTTATTTTGAAGTAATCTTTTTAGTTTTTATACCAGGTCAACAATGGCAACAATTCTAGCTCTTGGCCGCCACACTGAATCCTCCATGTTGATGATCAAATTTCAAATGTTTCAAGTGCACTGGATATCGGAAATGACAAATTTCTATTTCCAGCTGGTTCAAACTTTGTACTTAAAATTTGTAATATGTAAAATGGCGAGATCTTGCTAGGCAATTGTGCTAGGACTGACGGATAACGACTACTGCAGCCAGCAAAGAAAATAAAAGAGTTTTGTACCTAATTGAAAATTAGGCCGACTAGTGATCGGGCACAAAATGATTTGGGAAAACCTTTTTGCATGGAAACAATTAGTACCGGTTAGCAGTGTTGTGTAACACATTTATTTTCATTCAGTTTACTAGGTACAAAAATATACAGGGAAAAATGCAGCAAGCATTGTTTGTCGTTGAGATGAATCATACACGTTTAATTATGTTTTCCAGCATACGAGTTGCTTGTCAATTATGACAACAATCCCAATGATTCCTCGACTGACGATATTACATAATGGATGATAAATTTTTGAAATAAGAAATTTATAAATATGTATATGCTATGCATGGATTATAGCATATTTACTGGGAAAGCAAATGTTTCTGTCTTCACATTTTGTATCTTTTTTAATGTACCGGAAAATGAAACTGATGGAGACGTAAGCAGTTTTCGGGTTTTCAGAGGATACGTTTACCTATTACATTGGTTTACCAGTCCAGCCGGCTTTCCAAGTATCAGTAGATAGTCAGTATCAAATAGGTCACTAAAAGATTGATGAAGCTGCATGGAATAGCAGTTTCCCCAGGAATGTATGTGTTTAGAGCCGGAGTTTGCGTCGCATGAACTAATACTCAATCACCTTGTTGAATTTGTGCGATCATTAACACCTCAACTGTATTAACTCACAAAATTGACTAACTACGCTCATATTACACATACCTAAGTTGATGATCGACTTGAAGTTATTTTTATGTTCCAGAATGGAAAAGAGATGCCAAATTACATGGACGTAACGCCTACGATAGTATATACACTACCTTGTCAGACATGAGCACAGATCAAAACCTAGCACTGAGAACATGTAAGGAAAGTATGTTATTGGCATCGATTTATCACGTAAAAAGCGTCACTCTTATCCAACATTCATATTGCATCTTAAAACAGATTGAAAGAAACTATGTTTCACCTGAGCTGAGAGGATCATCCCCATTGGCATGTTTAAATGAAGAAATTACGTGGAGGCCAGCATAAATCGGACCACCAGCTTCAGCCGTCCTAATGCCAATGCATATGTTTATTTACAAGGTGTTATGAAAGCGCCCTATCTTTGAACACATTTCAGTGAGTAGGTAAAAGTTGATTAAAACAAAAGGGCAACACATTTTGTAATAATAAGAATTGTGACAAGTAATGTTTCTCATATAATGGAATGTATGCGACGATAACTGTTATGGCTTTTTTGAAACAAAATGTAGAATACGAATATGTATACCTACCTATCCATTTACCAGATTTTAGGCAATGTTATAAAGCTCATATAAATAAACACATTTATTCTCTATCCAATGTGGTTCATTTTCTGTTCGAGAAAAATGAAATAGTGGACAATATGAAGGAAATCTCATGTATCTAGAGGGCAGCAATGTTTCCATATTAACAAAAAAACATTATTTTATTACATTATAACAATACACTGTACAGCTCGCTCTACTGATAATGTCTTAACATTTCATAACAAAATGATGCAGCAGTTGGCATTTCACTTGCGAACCACAACGCTGCCAGGCCGATCATTTTCCGAGCTCAGATAAAGGCGAAGCTCGTCAATGAAATTGAACACAACGTAGAATGAAATGCCCCTCCAAACAATTAAGATAATCAGTCCCAGGATATTAAGTCTGACGAGATATCCAATCACGGAGAGAATGCACATTACAATGGTCATATATTTCCAAAATACAGCTCTTCTTAGCGCGATTGCGGGATCGAGACCCTGTGAAACACAAAAATGACCAATTATTAAGGCTGGCATTCTTTTCGTCGTCATTTAAAAATAAATTCATTCATCACTCACAGTTTTCGCACCCCTAAGCAACTCAATGGCAGCCCACAGTTGAAGTAAGGCCACAACAAGAGAAATGGCAATCACAATAAAGATTACCATATAGGCAATTGATTCCACGGGATGGCGCGCTGCAAATAAATTAAATTATAGGTTAATGTTACATGCCATTCAGAATTTATACCATACGTTTTATTTTTAGCTACATTCATAAAACGCTTAAAACCAGTTTAAAAACATTAAGATTACTTTGTTCATCCGTCCCGTGTGATTCGTAAAGTGTCATATTCTCATTCAAGGGATAATTTGAACTCACCTCCTTCACGGCATTTGTAAATAGGGCCGTAAACGCAATGATGAATACAGTGCCTAAGATTATAAACACCTGAGCAAATATCAAAATAAAAATTACCAATTGGTGTAAAACTATATGACAAGAATTTTTTTGTAATACTTATTTATTTTTTTAATTACCAGGTCAACAATGGCAACAATTTTTGCCCTTGGTCGCCACACGGAATTCTCCATTCTGAGATTTAAAGTTGTAATGTTTCGTATTCAAGTGCTGTCGGCAATGTGAACGTTGAAAGTTTTAGATGGAAGTGAGAGAATTTGTGAATTTTTCTTTAAATATAAACTGCACTTTTGACGGAGATTCTATGGCGAACAAATTATGTATTTTTTTTTTTTGCAGACGATAACCAAATGCGGAGACAAACGCAGATATCGATGCGGCTTGTTCAACACTTGAGAAGAAATTAGCACTGCGAAATTAACGCAATTCACAAAATTCAGTGAAAAAGTTATTTTATGCGGAAAGCAACAGTACATGTTAGTAGTACTGTGTTGCACGTACATTCTCAGTAATATTAGCACGAGTAACAAAGAAATGTCTGCAAGAAAAGGCCTTTGGCAATGCTTGTCCTTGAAGCTCACATAAAATGGTTATTGCCACCAACACCAACAATATACATACAAAGCAAATCTAGTCTGGTAGGAATGGTAAGTCTTAAAAACATGTTCAGCAAGTAACAAAACATGAGTGGATACATTTGCTTCTTTACTTCAGTTCTATGATCTTCACAAAATACATGGGCGATGTTGTCATTGTTATTCTTGCTTTAGCTTCAGACACATTCCGTACGTATTTGCGACAGAAGCCCATAATTTTATTGCACTTCTACGTAGATGATCCTTAGTTTCGTCTTACGGAGGAAAGGTAGGCTAGTTTAACGCTGAAATGGGCTACAAATTATTTGAGTGTACAGCAGTAAAAACTTGTTTCGGAAGCCTGCTCAGTCTGAAGAGCATGAACACTCTACCGTTGAAGCTACATAAGCGCATAAGACGTGTGATCAGACAAGAATGATACAATGTTTGTGCAACAACGTGAAGCACGTGTATGTATTTAGTATATTGTATCGTGCACAAAGAGACCCAATGTAATTTAAGCAAATTTAAGGAAAAAATGCCCACGTCAGCAACATATAAAAAATAATGTTGTCATCTATGGTACAAATTACTGCAGCCCGTGCCGTTCAACATGTACAGCAATGCATGTACATATGTATCGCAATAAGAGCGTTTTCATCATTGTTGCTTATTCCTTGCGCATGACGCATATATTTATAACGCTATTTCTATGGTCCAGCCAGACCAATGCGCTATATTCACACATGTAAACACGAGCGCAATAATTAGTTGACACATGTGGATGTAAATAAGGTTTTCTTTCATTTCTTTCCATGGAATAAAATTCTTCGTAAGAGATCGTGAACCCATTCCTTCTTATATTTCACTTGCACATTCATTTCCTACTACTGATTTTGTCATTTTGCCATTACGTCAACGTTTTTAATGCTTATATTTCTTCAGAACAGTGCGCTTTAAAGACCTTTCTTTGCATCATCCAACTGTGTTCGATATGCGGAAAATATATTTTGCAGCTCATTGTGCTCATCGTGTATTCATTTTGTCTAGTGAGCGTATGAGATACCAGTTTCAAAGTATGCAATCTGTTGTGTGCTTTACCTACTGATACGTGCCATACGGTGGCGAATTCAGCTCACGAGAAAAAAAAATAATACATTGCTACTGCTACATGACGCATTCTGTGCAAAAAATGCACCCGTGGTGCTGATTCTAGCAATCGCAACTTGCTTCTCCGAACTAACCTAAGTTAATTCAGTTTTTCTCAGAACTGACTCTGCGTATATGCGATTCAGAGAAAAGGACAAAATGTGTTCGTACACTGAACCTATGTGATGTGACGCTTGCATAAAAAATTTATTCCGCTATGGTAACAAGGTAACAATGGTGTACGAGCGAGTGAATGTGAAATCACTTGAATACGCTTGCAATGCCTGTACCCCAAGATGCGGATGCATGGTACGGACACATTTTTGCCCAGTTGTCCTGCAGTTTATACCACCACGTAACCAGAATTTATTATTCATAATATTGCACATTTATACTGACACTTGCCACATTTTATTAGCTTATAGTATAGTTTTAACGATATTTTGACAAATCATATTCGGGTGCTGCCATTTTTGTTGGTTAATTGGCGCGATAACTTCTCGCAGATATTAACACTACATGTTTTCATAAACTTAGGGTATTACTGCCTGCAGACAGCGTTATCGGGCGCACTGTTCATGCTCGAACTCGAATGCTGTGGGTGCTTGAGATAAAAGTTAATTTCCGCAATGAAGTGATGAACAACGTAAAATGAAATGCTCCTCCAAATTATTGTGAAAGCAAGTCCGAGAATATTCAGCCCTACGAGATAACCAGCCACGGAAATGATGAACATAACGATTGACACATTTCTCCAGAATAGTGCCATTTCAAGTGCATTTCTGGGATGTTCGTCCTGACAAACATTAACACAAACGATATATTTTTCCATCTGAGAATCTAAATACCGCTTCAACTAGAATTTAATAGGAAAGATGTACCCCACTTACAATTTGTCCAGCATGCAGCAATTTTATCGCAGCGCAAAACTGTAAAGCAATGACGAGGACACAAATCACCGCTGCTATTCCAATGGTGGTGTAGCCTACTGAAACCCTGGCCTTATCTGTAAAATAGATAGGTGTGTAAAATTAAATAAACTTTGCTCTATATTGTGCTTCAATACTTTGTGTTTTTGACTGCTGTTTTTTGCTCACGTTTCACATCTTCATTCTCATGTGAGGCGTGCGGTGTTAGAATTGCCGCGTTAGCACTGGTCGCATAATTTATCCCATTTCCGAGATAGGCTGCAAACAAAATTATTACAAAAGCGCCCAAAGTGGCAAGGATGACCTGGAAGTGAATAAATATTATAAGCGGTAAAGTTATAGTATGAACTTAAATAATACTGCACTGATATCAGCTCAGTAAACAAACATACCATTTCCACAATGGCAACAATTGCTACCCTACGGCGCCACACATAATTTTCCATTTTGATATATGAACTTTGAACGAAATAAACTGGATCTCAACGAAAATGGCTAATTTACATTTTGCACTAAAATCACAAGTTGGGCTAGAAATGAATGTTGGATTTTCGTAATTTCTGTGATTCTTTTGGATATATCATTGCTACTGTTACGCTACTCGCAAAGCAAAACTGTATTCCTATAGTGAATATGTACGGCTGGGAGGAAGCTCTTGACAGCACCAGCAATGAATGCTGTGATGATTGCAAGTCGTAGACTCGGCATACACTGACAACAATGTTACCAACACAACAAAAATGTTACGGTATGAGCAGAACACCGGAGGGAATGTGTGTCCTTTATTGCCACCGGCAATTAATATTTCAAGCACGCCACACCATTCTCGTTCCGTAAAGAATGGTAAGAGTTTAATCACCTTCTACATTGCAAAATGATACCATCAATCGTAAAAGAGGCATATTGTAATGTGTAGTAGTATATGCATTTTTTCGGCCTCTTGAAAAGGCAACCTGCGCAGAGGGGAAGACACCCATGCATTTTCGGTACGCTTATAAATAGTATCCCCACATACGCAACAAGAGATGATGACGCTCAAATTGTGTCTTGAAGTACTGTACAGGGTTCACATGTAAAACTGACGTCTGGGTTATCCTCATAAATTTGAGTTTGTGGATTCTGTCTGATCAAGTATAAAATCTGAGGTATTGAAATAAGCACTATACATAATTATTGATAAAGTTTGAGTCACAGTGACATGTTATATTTTCTGTGCTTTCTTGACAGTCAGGTGGTGGATTGGAAATGAAGCGTAAAATTAATACCACCCATTCTAATAGGGGAGTAGAAAGTGTCATCTGCAAACAGTGTATGTAACCGTTACTCTTGATCGTGGATCATGTTACAAACACAACATAAATGAATATTAAATCGTTACACATTTAATAGAAAAACGCAATGCATCTGTATGCGTGATAATGATCTATCGTGCGATGCCGTTATCATGAGTATTGCAATTTCAATAATGTCAAGCATGAATGACTCGGCTACATCCGGCATTGAAATGACAAATCTGCAATATTTTTTTTCCTATCGCGCACATATATTAAGCACACAAACACTAGGGAACAGCAATTTGACATTTTTAGTGTAACTCTAACAATGTATTATTTTATTGCTAAACTTCATTAAAATTAGTAAAGGAAAAAAATCAAAATCTAAATAATTTTTCAAAAACATTGAAATAAAGTGAAAACCTCACAATTGGTATCAACTACGTATCTGATTCCTGGAGGACGTCAATATCATTTGGTGGATTGTTCAAAGACTTTTCTGGCAATTTGATGAAGTACTCAAGTTCCTCGATGTATTTGCAAACAACGTAAATGGAGACCCCTCGCCAAATTATGGTAATGGCCAAACCCCAAATGGTTACCAATGCAAGATTTACAGCAATTAAAATAATGAATAAGCCGACGTTCACGTTTCTCCAGAATTTAGCTAATTTTAAGTGCCGTTTTGGATTCTCACTCTGGAAGTAAAGTAGATGAATGGTTCCAGTTATGTTCTTGTAATTTAAAGGCTACATGTCATGTAGCGAAAGTAAATTGCGGAGCTTACAAGTGTCGCAGCAGTCAACAATTTCATTGCTGCCTGCAATAGTATCCCGGTGACCACAATACATACAATGGATAGTACACAGAGTATTCGGAAAACTGCAGACGAAAATGAGATCTCGCCTATAAATACAAACAAGGTATCGTGACGTAAAACATGTTTGGTGAATCAATGTATAGTGGTATACACTTGACACAATTACTTGACAAATCTTCGATTGAGAAAGAGATCCACGGAAATCCAGAGTAATTTTGCGCCGTTTCATTTGAAAACGATTTCATCTCCACGCTGGGCTCAGTTGGCAGGGATTTGTTTTCGCGTATTGAGTATCCAAATAATACGAAGATAGCCAGGACGAGACAGAGGAAGATAGCGATCTGAAATTCATATTATCAACTCGGAAATAGTTAAAATTTGTAATTATGATATTAACTGGATAACGTCACGGTTCATTGAAAAACATCTTACAATATCGACACTTGCAACGGTCTGTACACTTTGCCGCCAAACGTGGCTCTCCATTATTCCTTCAGATATCCACTTGCTGACACTGAACAACTGTCACAAATATTAAATATGCCTATGAATTTGAAATGAACTTGTAACTGGGTAAGTCGGACATTTCTATCTACGTGCGACCTTTCAACTGGCTTACAAAAAGATACTGATATGATTATGTCACTTTAATAATAAAGAACTGAACAGTACAAAACCGATAATGACACAATAGCTTCTACCAAAATTAAGCGTCAGCAAATTGGCTTCCTATTTTTTGGCCAGTTTGGAACTGCTATGCAAAATGTGCTCAATCAATGGCAGATAATGCATGGATGATCACATTGTCCGCTTAAGCTACATGCCATATTGCATGACGTTTCGTGCTGAAGGGCAACCTGGAGCACGAAAGTTTTTCAGTGAGAATTTTAAAAACACGAATGGAGTATATAAAAGGCACAGAAATCTAAAATATATCTTACGTGAGGGAATGGTAGCACGTACACCTGAATTATATATTTATGCAGATAATACTTGGAACATGAAATCGTGGAACGTGAAATAAATAAACGATATCAACTTGGAACTTTCAACATTGTACTTGAAAGTTGCGAATAAATTGAACTCAATTAAGTAGAAGCTAAGCAAGGCAACTTAACCAATAAAAATACGAAGATATTCCGCCGTAGTCATACGTGTGTGCATTATCATTTCAAATTAAATTTGTTATCTGAAGTGAGTTTGAATTGAAAAAACCAAATACATATATGTCGGAAAGAAATACAGTTACACCACCAATGCATTTCGATTAACATCAATTAATATCCAAGGAATGCGTCCAACGATTCATCAAATGGCGATTTAAATTATCAGCAACACGAGAGCATAAGCATGGAACAAATTATTATGTTGATGACTTAAGTAAACACGTGTGGTATGTTGTGTAGCTGAAAACATTATCGAAAAACGCATATGGCTTTACCAATTGTAAGTTTCTTATTGTCGATGACAAAACCATTAATATATGTACGACAGGATTAATTGGAGTGATTTCAAGCATTTGTGTAGTTACTTAAATATAAACAAATTTACTGGCGGCAAGAGAAAATATATTTTATTTAGCCCAGATATGTGAAGTTGAAACCATTATTTGTAGCATTTGACGTTCCGCCGTATGTGTAGCTATATGTCGGTTGATATATACTTGTTCTAATAACCCATATTTCGAAGGACGCACGTTCACGGTTGCCTCTCCGACATTTGCGTTTAAAATTTCCTGACTGCATTTGTCATGCTTTTAATATGAGTCATTGATTGTACAATGTCAGGACGGTAAACAATAGCTTGCATTGCCGCTCTTGTGGTGACGTCAAACATTCCCGCTTCAGCAGGCGACTGTGTATGCCGATTCATTTGCCGACATTTTTGAAACTTACACATTTCATTTCATTCACTCTTTTGAGTTTGCTTCATATCACTAAAATCGTGATTGGCATTCGCTCCATTCCAAGATTTTACAATGGTGTGGCCTAAGCAGAAGCTGTGTTGGCATTCGCACCACAACAAATCTTCCAAAACATGAAACTGATAACTGGATATTGCGAGAGAGCGATAACGTTAAAATTGAGCATGATGTTCAAAATTTCACAATCAGTGTAATATAGGGTCACAGAAATGCTGCCGTTTGTCTTGAAACCGCGGCGTCACGCAATCGTATGCACGGTCCAATTTTTCATCGTTATCGGCTTAATTCCAAATAAACAATCGGCTTAATTGTAATAATGGGATACAAATACTTTTTGGTGCCACCAGTTTGCACTTGACGAAAGTACACATTCAGTAATATTTGTATCATCCAAATCCTTTCTAGTATGATACCTGAAATCGTATATGTCACTGCAATACATATGAGAACACGTAGTGATGTTCATCATAGTGTTTATTAGGTGACGCACGAATGAATAATTTGTTAATTAACCTTGACATACGCGACAGTAACTAATATCTTAGAAGCTACTGATTCGCTGGTTGTATTGCTCACTTCAAAGCAATATTTTTTATATGGCACAAACGTTTGTAGGTCACACCTGTACGAAATCGATGTTTGAATAAACTCATATAGGCATGTTATTTGTGTCACAATGTCAAAACTTATCGTACCTTCCATTGCAATAATAAATTCCATTCGTTCTTTTACAGATGCGTATATACACCGATACTTACCAGACGCTTTCATAATATGTACAATTCGTTTCACCCATTCCCTGTAATTTACCTTGTTTCACTAAAATCATACTTGTTTGTCCTTCACCTCCAACGTATACTAAGTGCCGCGTTAACGGGAATTGTATTTCAATTCGCACACAATTGCAACAACCAAAATCTGGAAAAAGTGCGTCGATGGTGCATGTACAGTATTATGAAGAAATGGACAATCATCTGCAAAACTTCACAAAGTCATGGACAAACATGCTTCCATTTATAAGTCGAATGAAACAATGACAAACTGCAGCAAAAAAGTTCCAGAATCACAATTTCATAATTATACAATGGCCGTTAGACAATGTTCTGGCGTTCATGTGGAGCAATTTTCTTTTGTAAATCAATATAGAGGTCAGCAAATATCTTATCATTTACACGTATGGGAGCTGCAGTGGGAATTTAATTTGTTTTATTCACAAGGATTCGAACTTCCTTGAAAAATGATAGATCCGTTGTACAACATGTATGGAACAATTTATGATTGGGTATGTTTACATTTGTGTGTGTATACACAATTAGTCCGTCAACTAAATAATTAAATCATCTGCTTTCATTCAGACATAGAACAGGAATAAATGTATAATTTGATGACATAAGTTGTCAATTGACAAACTTATTCATTGGGAAATAATTGTATGATCGACATACATTTATATGATTGCTGAGGTGGAATATTTCATTAGTATAAACACATAAAAGAAGATCTAGTGAAGTTGTTTGAAGTGTTTGTAAGTTTACGGATGAGTGAAGAATTTGTTAATTAACCCAAATATTCGCAGTTGTAACTATTATTTATAGATTGTTTCGTTTATCTTCCTGTGCTGGTTTAGCTCATTTCAAAACATACTTTCTTAAATGGTAAAAACAATTGTAGGTCAAACGTGTGCGAATTCGGTGCTCCGACATTTATACTTATCCATCGGTGAGCAAACACACATAGGCATTTTATTTGTGTCAGAATGTCAAGGCTTATCGTAGCTTGTATTGCGGTGTCGTATTCCCTTTGTTCTTTTACAAATGCATATGAAATCCCATACATATCAGACACCTTGAAAACTTGTACAATTCATTTCACACATTCATTACAGTTTGCTCCATTTCAAAGAAATCACAATTTGATGTCGTACCACTCCAAGGTTTTACACAAGTGCGGAGTTATCGGAAATTGTATTACTATTCATACGAAAGCGCAATTTCCTAATTCTACAAATATTGTATCGACAGGACAGCAACCGAATGACGCTAAAATTGACCGTGAACTTGAAAACTTTACAAAGAGTGTGCACATGGAATACAAGACCTTTCACACAATGCTGCCAACAGTACTACAACGGCAACGATACTCACTCGTGTGCACCGTACAATTCCCCAACGTAGAAATTATTGACAACCAATTCACTTTTTCTCCACTTGATATTATATTCTGGCTTCGGCCAGGTGGTCAGAGAGCTCCGGTTGCAACTTCACAGAAATTAGGAATAGTTCCGCTACCGTTGTCCAAAAGCATTCGGTGGGACACCAGCAGTATAATTGCGGCCGCATACCTTAAAGCGCAACTTATATTTGTGAATGAGGACGACGCCAAAATCTATGTCGGCATCCCCAGCCTTGACACAGAAGTCTTGTACAAGTGGAAGCATTGGAGACGCTACGAATGGACCTCCAAAATGAAGCTTAAACTAATAAATTATAATGTGCTTGGGAAAGGTTTCGGCCAAATTGATAAAGCGTACAGGATAGGTTTTTCTCGGAAAAGCGAGGACGTTAGCAAAATGAAACAGTATTTGTATCAATATGACAACTTTGTGTGGCTACCAGAAGGAGACCCAAAATTATGGGAGAGCGACAATCTCTATTCAATTATCAACTTTCACTTCAATTGCACACATACGGCAAAATCCGTTTGCTCTGCAGGATTTAAAATGATGCGTTTTCCTGACGTTCGGTCACCACGATACGGTGGCAAGACAAAGTTGATACCATATGGTCAGCGCATTAATGACGGGGGCTTCCGATATTTGATTCTAGCCGGTTCAAAACGAAGCATCCGTTCTAATGGGAATATGGCGACGCTTTTAGATCCATTGCCGTGGCATATATGGCTACTTTTGGTCATAACATTTTTTCTTATTTGCGCTATCATTGTTTGTGGCAATAGTGAAGTTTCACTGAATAACGTTTCATTTTGGATGATCACGTCACTGCTAGAGCAAGTCGAAGATTTAAGAGGGATTCGAAATGAAATTTGTTCAGCGCAGTTAGTCTTATGGCTGCTATTAGGTAACTTTATGCGTGACTTTTACACTTCGACAATGTACTCAGATATGACTGCACAGCGAAATCCGAAATGGTTGCCAAAGTCCATTGACAATATATCGGATGTACAAATAAATGGCGCGGAACGGCTCCCGTTGATCAAGTTTGCCACATCCGAGGCAACGTATTCGTTAATGACAAAATTCCACTCTTATTCCTTGAACCAGAACCTGACCAGACTCAGGAAAAGGGTGGAACAATATTTGTTTCCAATGTTCATTTTCGACACCATCGAAGATTTCCATTCAATGGCGATGTCTCAACCATTTCAATATTCGGTGCGGCCGTGCCTATTGGACCCTTGTAGCCAGGTAGACAGTGACATATCAAGTGCAGATCACACTCTTCTTTTCTACAATACTGCCGTGATGAAAGACTACATAAGTATTAAGCATCTAGTCCGCTTGATATCAAATCGAGTGATGTTCGAAAACAATGAAGAGCCATTTCTCAAGGAGCGTGTGGTGCACGCCGTTATTGAGGATACATTCTACATTGATTTGGCATATAGGGCAATTGGCGCATTATATAGCTCTGGTATTGTCTATTATTTGGATGAACTTGTTTATCCGCCAGTTGAATACATGCACCAGATGGAGAAAATAAGGGATTTCGGAAGGCGCGATTTGGGAATTAATATTCGAAGCTACACGAGACTAACTGTTGAAGCGGAATATAGAGCGATGCAGTCAAGGGCTGCGACTGTCGCTCACAAGAGGATTCTTCCTGATAAGCTGAAAGACTCAGAAATCGAACAGATATGCGTGACAGTAGGAGACATAGTTGTTTGCATCAAAATGTATTTTGTATTGCTTTGCGCCGCAGTAAGTACCTGGGTTATGGAGCTGGCTTATACTATTGGTTTTAAACTTTTAAAACGTAATCCAGCGCTCCAATGATATTTTAATTCTGTGATGGAAACCCGGAAATTGCTTTAGAAGCGTCGAAAAATAGCATCATTTTGTTAGCTTGCTCTGGGTCATCCAAAATAACACAAATAAGAAAGATATAAATAATCACATTTGGTTGAAACAAATGCTACATTTAATGACGTTATCGGTTATTGGCGATTGTATACGTTGCGTTTATTTGTGCTCATACCGCCTCTAATGCTAGGGATTTCATTCAATACATGCTATTCATGTTCATTCATTCATGCTAGCGATTCATGCTAATTTACATTCAAATTAATTCATTCTGGGTTTGAATACTTATTTGCATACGCACTGTTTTAACAACATATATATGGTAAAGATATATTCCACAATTGCACATTAGTTTCTACAATCAATGACAATAATTCATCAGATTTAAAACAGCTGACATTTGAGTATCAGCTGTTCTGACATTTGTCTGAAAACAAATTGAAATCGCTTAGTTGTAAACCAAGTATAATGGGAAACGTTCAATATATTAGTATTGGTTTTCTAATTATGCCCCATTTATTTTCGAATACACGGTCGTTCCGCACTAATTAAAATTCACACGTAGTTGAATTACTGAAAAATATAAAGTTGATCTTCATTTGTATCAAGATTGGTACACGTGTAAGCGTGAAAGCACGTTAGGTCACAAATAATTGAAGGGGGCGGCTCGTTTGAATGGTTGTTTGAATGAAAGAAGAGATCTTCAAAACGACAACGTTTTAACCATGAAGTGGAAAACCATACTATTAGCAAACGACAGGGCCAGATACTATCATTTAATACGCTGTCCATGTCATTCGTTTCCAATGCATACACTAGTATTCACACATGTCGCATAATTTTGCTTTACAATCCACCTTTATCAATTGCAACGACATCAAGTCCAACGTTACCTTCGAAACAAAAGCCACCATTTATTGTAATTATAATTTTTAGTCTGCACTTGAAACAAAATCGTGTGTCAATAATTTAAGATTAGCCATGGGACGATTAGCAAAACAACTTGCTGTATTTCAATTAATGATTCATTTTCATTTAATTTCCGCAAACACAAGGCAGAATCAGAAACTATTCAACTTAATGAAAACTTGCACAATTCACTTCTCACATTCCTACGAGTGGATTGAGGTTGATCCTTTCCAAAGTTGGGATTCAGTTCGCTCATCATTTCTAGACGACTGTGGAATACATAGTAATTGTATTACCATTCACTCAAAAATAAATGTATCAATGACCGAGCTTAAGAATGTATCCACTCTGGCTGAAGTTTCGGATTCCACTGAACCACAGGCATACATGCAAACGATTTCGGAATACATTCGGAAGGAATCTGACCACGTCAAGAAAACCCTCCAGACCTCTCTTGGACAACAAAAGCATGGTAAGGTATGTACTGTTCACTTTCCAAAGTAGGTTCGGTAAATGGATCCACAAACTTCTCTCCATTCGATAATAATTACTGGCTACAAACAGACTACAAAAGGCAGCCGATTTCCGCACGTCAACGATTTGGCATAGTTCCTATGATGGTATCAACTGAGCGGAAGATTCTGGTGACGTGCTATCTGAACGCTAGACTAATATTTGTTGGCGATGACGAGGTTCAGGTCTACGTTGGCATACCTAGCTTTCAATTACGAGAGGTGGATAACGTTTGGTTTTCTCAAATCCATCTAAAACCCGTAGCAATAAGTGACACGGATATAAACATTTCCCACATTGAAGAGGTTTACCGTGAATATTTTATTGGTACATCGACACGGCCCCTACGTCGCGAAACAAACTTTTGGCTTCCGGAAGGAGACCTGACTCAGTGGACCTACAAAAGTTTCTTTCCAATTGTACGGAAATTTTTAAACTGTACCGCATCTTTAAGTACTGTACCCGTGGTTTGCGAGACGGACTTTCGAAAGGTGTTCGTTCACGACTCGCCTAGTGTCCACACCGGAATTGTCAAGTATATACCCTACGGCCAGAGTGTAAATGACGGAGGCTTCAAATACTTGATTTTGGTGGGGCAAGGTCAGAATGCACATGTTGCGGGTAACTTGGCGTCTCTATTTCAGCCGTTATCCTGGCACATTTGGCTGTCCTTTACTGCAGTTTTTCTATGTACCTTTTCTATATGTCTCGCAAGTAAAAATAATGCTTCACTGTGCAATACCGGATATTGGATGCTTATGACTCTTCTTGAACAGGCCGATGACGGTAGTTGGCTTCGCTCAAGAATTTTCTCCTCGCATTTACTAGTTTGGCTGCTTTTTGGAGTTTTTATGAGGAATTTCTACACATCGACAATGTACTCCGACATTGCAGCTCAACAAGATCCGCCATGGCTACCAGAATCTCTGGATAAGTTGACGCTTGATAATTCAACAAAGGAGACAAATGTTTTGAAATTTCTTACCGCAGAGAATACATGTAACCACATCATCACTTTCATGTACCTATTTCCAGAGGGACAGACAAAGCAGAAGGAGCGATTTAACAAATACTTTCAGCGGGTCTCGTTTCTGAAACAAGAAAATGTGGGCTCTTTAGTTTCATCTCGGCCATTTGGGCCGCAATACGTATGCATATCAAATACCAGCGATGGTCCAAAGTATGGCGTGTCTCCGCGACACAACACACTTGTTTTCTTCACAGCCATCGAGACACGTGAGTATTTATGGATTCGACATCTTACGCAGTTGGTGGGTAACAGAATCATGTTCGAAAATGATGAAGAACCGTTTCTTAGGGACCGACAGGTATTCAGAATTGTGCTGGAAACCTTCTATCATGAGTTGGCACTAAAGGTCATTGGTTCGCTTTACAGTTCAGGGATCATATATTATCTTGACGAGATACGTTATGAGTCTTATAGAATGGTAGCTCACTTGAAGGATATCATTAAGAACAGCAAACATGAGACAAACATTAATATACAAAGCTATGCGACAAAGTTTGCTGATACTGCATTTAAGAGGGTCCGCTTCAGGGCATCAACGATATCGCATCGAAAAATAATTCCGGAAAAGTTGAAAGGTTCTGATCGTGAGGAAGCTCCGGTAACAGTTTGGGACGCTAGCGTGTGCTGGCAATTGTATGCGCTGTTTTTGTTTGCGGCCTTGGTGGCACTGATACTAGAAACTTTTTACATGGGCATTAATATTCCAGCGTGCCTTTCGGTCAATGCATAAGCTGTAATGATTTCGTTATCATGCAATTCATCAACCTCCGAGGATGATATACGCTAAGATGTTCCCTAAATTCCCACGGCATTCAAATTAACGGGGACCTTTCCCTCAGTTTTTGTTGGATTTTTAAATGTCGGTATATTTAAAGACGCCACAAGCATCCTTTTGTTAATGGGTTATTTCATCTGGTGCCACTTGATGTGTTTTACTATATAATAATTGAATAAAAAGTTCTCCAATTGTCATGTTGGAGTATAATCAATGCATTCAAATTGGTGCATGTTGAATTACCATGTATGATCATTGAAATTCACACAATTTTCAGCTTTTTGTAGAGCACATCCGTGAATAAGTAACATCATGTTACTAGCTATACATATGCAACCCATTCCATTAGTACGTCCATATATCTGTGTACGTTGTAGCATTTTAGGCTCGTCAGCAAATTTGTCACATATGAGAATAATGCGCTACACACTTGTTCCAAGTTGAAATGATTAAATCCTTACGATGACGCAGACTAATGATTCACCCTCTCCGTATTTTGCACAATCACTCGAGAGTATGATGACGAAACGAGTTTATAGTACGCTCATCAGTCCTGAGAAAGGTACCTTTTCATTAAAAATGAAAATTCGGGCATTCATATTGTTTTCCAACATTTCCATTGAATACATTAACCTGACACTTAAGACATTCACCAAGATACATGAAGGAAATATACAATGATAACATATGCACGTTTGCTAGATAGTGTTGTTTTAGCTTTCAACAAAGTAATTTACATCGTTATGTAACACATGTTGGATATTATTATAGTAAAAATCTATATTTTTGAATGACGCATTGAACAGATTCTTCATAATATGACAACGTGCACGTGGAGCAAACACGTAATTGTCTTGTTGCTTCGGTAATATGAACCGATGTGATCTAAATATATGACAAGAGCCATATGAGCGAAACTTATGAATTATTTTCAAGTTTTGTAGCGAATATTTAAATGTTTTAATTGTTACTAGTGTATTGTGCTATGTGTAATTTGTTCATAGTATCTGCAATGCATGCACTAGAAAGCAGTATGACAAAAGCTGATAAGTAGAAGCTCATAGAATGTTGAATACGCTTCACGCTATTTGTAAAGGTAAGTGGTCAGTACAAGAGTTATAACTTGTGCATCCTCACTGTAGGAAACTCAACGAACATATAACCTTCTTGAGATTTCAAGTTCATTAGTTCAATAGATAACACATGCATACAAACGTATGACTACGTTCTCGGACATTCGTTGACCAAGAATAAAGCTTTCCATTTTCAAGTCAACGAAAATTCAAATTCGGCTTTCGAGGCTATCTGAAGGACAGTCATATCGTTTCCATTCACGTTATTATTCCCTGCAGGAACCGAGTAAATTTAAACGTTGTGTACTAGGCCTATACGTATTACAAGATGTCAGCCTTAAAGTATATAGCAACCGTTTGTGATATAATGTTTTATTTTCGAGTCACAGCACTCCCAGAACAGTACAGTCACCGTGCGAATATATTCGAGTTATTTAAATTGTGCACGATCCACTTCTCCCATTCCTACGAAGAGATGTCGCCTATCCTCCAACATCATTATCAATCTTATCATCTCACATTTCTCGAATACTGCAGGAAGAACCAAAATTGCGTTTCTGTTCATACAAAAGCCAATCTCTCGTCACTTGAGGACGGTGTACGGGGCGCTGCAATGAGATTCCTGCTTAAAGCATATCACAAACATGTCAAAATAGAGTTTATGAACTTCAACAGGGTTCTGAAAAGCATATTATGGGGGCAGAAGTACACAAAAGTATGCACACTTCAGTTTCCAGTACTAGACACAGAAAACGCTCTCCCACAATTCTCCCCATTCGACGAAAATTATTGGCTGGGCTCCCACCTTAGAAGGCAACCATTATCCACTGATAGCAGGTACGGGCTGATACCGATGATATCATCCAACAAAAATATATTACCATCACAAATAATTCTTATGCCCATTTATCTCAACGCAAAATTGATATTCCTTGATGATGACACGACAAACCTTTATATTGGAATACCCCGACCTTCCGTCGATGCTTATTCGACAATGCGTTTACATCTGGTTAAATCTATAGCGTCATGTTCAGGCGTTACCGAAGCTACAGAATGCTCGTCCAGGATTACCCTTGCCCATATAGATCAAGCATATTCAGCGGCAATGTTTGGTGATGTGCCACCTCATGCCATAGTCCAACCCAAGTTACAGGATACTTCAAAATATCGGCTTCCGGACGGGCCCAGTTCCGACTGGTCCAAACATGGTATCATGTCAGTTGTTCGTATATACTTTAATTGTACAAAGATGTGTGAGGATGGTTTTAAGAAAATACATGATGGAGAATTTAAATCGATTGAAGATATTTATCGCCACAAATTCATTCCATATGGTCAAAGTGTGAATGACAGGGGACGGAAATATATAATAATGATTGGTGATGGAAGAAGCGTTCATTTTCCCCAAAGTCTGACCTCACTCCTCCTGCCATTATCCTCGCATACTTGGGCACTAATGATTGCTGCATCGGTCTGCATTTTAGGCATCACTGTGCCAATTAGCACAAAACCTTGTCACGATGTTGTGGTCTGGCTGCTAACGACAGTTCTAGAACAAGCGGATGACGGTTCGTCTCTTAGATGCAAAACGTGTTCTTCACAATTGTTGCTTTGGCTGATACATGGATATTTTATGAGAAACTTTTACACGTCTACTTTGTACTCGGATATCACTACACAACCAGATCCACCTTGGCTGCCTGATTCTTTGGCTGATGCCGCAGAAGCCATTCAAAATCCAACTGGTGCATCGCCCGAATTCCACTTTGCTTCAGCCGCATCGACGTACGATTATATGTATGCACTCTACAACGTCGCATCAGTGAACAGTCGCACAACGTTCTTTATTCAACTACAGCAATATGTTCGTAAGGTATTCATTTTAATGCAATTAGACGATCTGTACTTAATGGCTACGTCGCAATCATTTAACAACATTCTCTGTTTGTTCGATGATTGTGGAAACAAGTCATTGAAAATCGCTCCAGCTGATAACGTTCTCATTTACTACACGAGCGAGAAGATGGAAGATTATATATGGATAAGACATCTTACTCCGTTGCTTGGAAAGCGCTTTCTGTACGAAAATAACGAAAGGCCCATTCTAAGGCAACGTGTACTGTTCATGATGGAAAGAGATACATTTTACACTGATCTGGCTCATACAGTGGTTGCCCGGCTTTACAGTTCTGGCATATCGTACTATCTAGACGAAGTAGTTTATCCCTCACACGAGTTTGTAACCCATGTTAGGGACATTGTCCAGAGAACGAATCATGAGATAAACGTCACCATATACAGCTACGCTAGGCAATATATGGAATCGGAATTTAAGAGTGTTCAGTACGGAGATGGAACCGTCATTCATCAGAAGATCATTCCGGAAAAACTGAGGGAATCAGAGTTGCAACAATTTTCTGTGTCATTTGTGGATGCTTCTGTGTGTTGGCTCATATATATATATATTATTAGTGGTCGTGGCTACAGTTGTTAACGGAGTTCAGGTATTCAGCGCGCATTGTGTGAAGTGCATTACGGGGTCTAACTAACATATAACCAAATTGGCGTTGCGCGTGGAATTAGTTTCTCGATCAAATAGTATAACGTAAGCTTAGCTAGACAATTCAATAAAATTATCCATGTATGAATATCTTTAAAGCTGTTTGACCCTCTAAAATTTTCAACTCTTTGATTTCCATCATATTTTTCTCACAGATGGTATATAAAATGAAACCGTTAATTGAGAAGTTTCTGCCCTCTCCTCCTTTGCTGGTGGCCACCGCGCCACCATCACTTTTTCGGAAGACAAAATTGCATATCAATTTTCAGAAATGCACAAAATTTACATTTTTCAACCGATTTTTACGATCGATATCAATTCCGAATCTCCAACTCAAAATCTAGGATGGGTATTTTTGGCTTTTTGAAATTCATTCAATACTAAAATTACCTAGCCACAAAACTGAAAAATTGTTCAAAATCGCACGATTTTCCAGTTTTGGGAAAATACTGAAATTTGTCAATTTTGGGATCCTGCTGTTTCTTAAGTAAAACTCCAAGGGATATTCTGAGATATACGTTTTGAAGCCCACTTTTCGCTATATCAGGTCAATTTGCTGCCATTACAAAATATGTTTTAGACTGTGAGTAGCAGCTGGTCACATTTGGTGACTTTAGCAAAGTCAGTTGTTTAAAATTAACATGAACGAAACTTATCGCGTGTTTAATATGTACTAAATGAAAAATGTGCTACTGCAGAAATATAGCCCTTTCAAAACATGTGTACTGTGTCAAAACAAGTCTGTGGAATGCACGGAGCTAAGTTGTAATAAGAACATGATCTGTAATATATTGTAAAGTGTTCTAAAACTAAAAGCCAATGATAAACACTTGATAACTTCTATGCAAAAGTAATATAGTCGTTCAAAAATGTCATGTTATAATGACAAAAATTAAAATCACTGGTTATTTTGTTTGAGATATGGTCGGAGAATTGGTCCTCTGCTGAAAATATGTCAAACTTTCTATGTATGTTATTACCACTTGTTAACCTACGAAAAGAAAGAGCATGTTTTCCTAAAGAGAATTAACTAACACTCATTATTCAAAAAATCTTCAAAATTTATTGGCGTGATACGTAGAGGTTTTTTGTGAAATTTGGGCGATTTTCGGCGTCAATATCTCAGCAGGGAATTGTTCATCTGAACCGCTATATATATCAATCGAAAGATAATTTCATGCTCTTTCAGTGGAGTATTTGAGTTTTCCAGCTCGTTCATATGCGCGCGTGATAGCAGCAAGAATTGATTTGTTGAATTTTTCAGGTAAAATTTATAGCATATTTCAACTCATTCAAGTGAAGGTAAACGTATATCCTGCGGGTACAGGTGAATTTCGGTGATTTTTTTTGAATGGATATGATTCACCTGTTAATCCCTAAGATCTGGAGACATCGACATTTTATTCAATGAGACTAGAACCTGGCTCAGACGTTCATCGGAAATAGATGCGATGGTCTGGAAAAAATGTTCAGACGAATACCATACAAGTTTCAGTACCGGGCTAACAAGGGAACGTTGTGAGGTGAATAGAGCCTGGAGAGAAACGAAAATATACGTCTGAATCAGAATTTTCTGCTGATTCTAACGGTACCAACTTTATTCTGCCGAAATAAAATCTGTGGATTTTACGATCACTTGTATATTCAAACCGCCACCCTGACTGGGCAGTACTATGGGAATTACCATGACTCAAAACTAACGTAAAAACTTACCCATTGTGTGAAAGGCCAGCCATATTTTATATATCGCAATGAGAATTTACTACAACTAGAATGATATTTTAAATACGCTATAAATGTCGTTGAAATATTGGGCATACTTACGGTGCACTTTGCATATATGCATATTTAGGTTTCACTTTCAAATCATTGCATACACTTGTCAGTAGGTATCTTGTTCGATACATATTTCCTCACGTTGACCAATGCATTGCATGGCTTCCGTACAAGTTGTAGAACAAATCGTATCAGGATTTCGGCTAATGGCAAATTTGGATGAAACATAAAAGGGGACACTTTGTCATTAACCTCAACCGTACACTGCGTAAAATTATCAGTCCTTATTAAATGGAATGTACGTATTTGAATGAACCTTATCATAGGAACAGTACTCACCGTAACTTAAATGAATATTGATCTTGTTATATATTGGATCATATTTAGCTAGCACTAATTTGTGAAGCATGCTGGTTTATAACGAGACTATTTCCTCTAAGTCGAACAAATTAAAACCGTTGTAAAATCCACACATTTCATTTCGGCAGAATAAAGTTGGTACTGTACTGGTCTAAAATTCTGATTCAGACCTATATTTTCGTTTCTCTCCAGACTCTATTCACCTCACAACGTTCCCTGGTAAGAGTTTGTCGCAATGAAGTGTAATGTATGTATACATCGATAACATAAGTAACTTATGGCCAAAGAACGGAAACCTTAAAAAATCGCAAAGAGTTAAGATTGATGGAATGACATTGGGTTTTACGTTCACTGAAATTTGACATATAATATTTCTTTATGAGCCAGTGAGAAGATACTTGGATTACGTATAATGGAATTGTACCACGGTATTTTCAGTCCATCCATGAATCCAACACATTGGTTCTTGTTCCGAAAATATAAAACCAGCTCGAGCGGGAGGGCAATACAGGCTGTTGTTTATGTGAAAAAGTGATATTTCGATTGTTCCATATACTGTCTTGCCATTGATTGCAGAATAAATATAAGTTCTTCTCCTTTGGTGGACAGAATGTCCACGTAGTAGGGTTTATTCTGATGAAAACTAGAAACATATATGTTATGCTATGGTGAAATGAGGGATACTCAAAGTCACCTAACCTTCATTAAAACACGTTCGTATTATTTTGGTCACAGTATTACTCACCACTTATGAGCAGTGAGTTAGCCTATGTATGTATAATATATATTACCACATGCTGCCATAATATATGTATTATGACTTTTCCATTTGCGTGGCATGTCGATAGTGGTTCTGGTAAATCAAAAACATTACAAAATCTGAATTGTCCGTCTAGCAAAATGTTCTGTTTGGCATCCCTATTTGACTTGTGCATATAAAAGTATCCCTAATTTAGTCAACGGTAAGTTTGTGTTCGTGTACTCAAATAATTTGCAAATACGTTCGGATGATCAATATCGCATATGCAGAACGGATTACATCTGAAGATAGGCACAACGCACCATTGAATTATTGTAAACAATTTCAGCCCTTGGTTTGGTCTCCGAATCTTTTTAATCATCATATCTGATATAGCATGAAGTAAACTTGGAACGTGTACCAGGAGGTATATCACAGTCGCATTTGCAAAGCCTGCTGCAAAAAATATTAACCAGATAAAAGTTGGCAACGTATTCCCACTTCGATCGCTAATCCAAAAGAAGCAGGGGGAAGCGAGTGTCCCACATAAACTACCATCGCAATATTAAACCCCAGAAAACCATAAACTTTATTATAGCACATCTGAAGCCGTCGGTATTGGTTTGTAAAAATCCTTGTCAGTCGCGAAGACGGCGGTATTCGAAAAAGTACAGCAATAAGCAATGAGTTCAAGGTGAGCAACAAGTGCATCTCCAAAAGCATACATGCTCGACCTATTCCATTTAAATTCAGCACTTGTAGGAAATATCGGGCACTATCTAACGTTAGCCTAGTGAGTGTTGGTAACTCTCTTCCGCCAAAGGAGTACGGTAAAACTGGAGCAAGTGCATCAAGGGAAAGAGCAATGTGAGCAAAAGTAACGAGAGGAAACGCCATCAATGATGCATAGTCATGGTTTAATCAGAATCCAATTAGTTTTAGTATCGTCGAGGCACTGCGCTCCACTTCAGCGTAAATGTTGTAGTTCATCTCGTGTATTTAGGTCTGAAATTGTAAAAGTTTGTTGAAGCCATTCACTAATTCGTATCTGTTGAAAGGCAATTTGACGCTCACTAGCAGTATATCATGTCATTGATTAGGATGTACACAAATGAATGAACACAGTATTTTAGGCTGAATATTCGGGAGCCGGAATCATACAGTTCGTCATTGCGGATGAACCAGACCAAGTACAATATTGCGTTTAACAGCACCCCTGCGTTTTCTATAAACCACTTTTAATTCTGGGAGCTGTCAACGGCCCCAAGTTCAAACGGCTACGGCGTCCATTTTACTGCGGAACTGCCAAAAGGCTTGGTAAAGTATTTATGGATCAGCTCGACTTTAATTTTTTTCATACTCCTCGACGATCCCCATGTTGATCCCCATGTAGAATAACTGGTAGAATCCCACCATGTACATGATTTAACCGTCAAATTTTAACCTGTTGCTAACAAGTACCAACGATTCTCCTTAATAATCAAAAAGCCATGCCTAGCTTGCTCTGTATAATTATGTAAGTTCGGAACTTCATTTAAGTGGTCAGCACGTGAATAATTTATCAGTTTTCAATGGTTTTCATAGTTTTCAACTTTTCGCTTATTGAAGTGGAAAGGTTGATAATATTTTATTTAAAACCAGATCGATTAGGATGTAACAACTCGTTTCGACTTTCGTCAAGCATGATATGTATGTTCAACTAGGAATATTAATAGTTTGCCTTCTTGTGCTTATGGAATCATACAGTATAATGTAATATAAGTATTATATTTTTTCCAGATAATGCTTAGCACATCTATAAGCGTATAGCTTCTAAAAGTTCAGTTGGAATAACGTGCAATAATACTATTAACGAACCAACCGATGACAATTTCTGCTGTTGTAATTAATGTGCGTCCCAACAGTACGTTGGTGGAGTAATTGATTTTTGCGACGTTACCTTCTACTTGAATGAAATTGAGTCTAAACTAAAAACCGTACAGTTCAGCTCTAACGACGACTCCATAAACCATTTCGAACATATTACCATTCTGCTTATCCATAGAGCCGATCTAATAGCTTTTAAATTTACAAAATAATAATTTGCTGCGACAACATTGAAAAGAACGTGTTCAATTGTATTACAAAAAGATGCGCTGATTCACGGATAGGATAATAACGACCTGTTTTGCTCCCAATATTGAATACAATTTTTAAATGCTGTTTTTATATATTTTAAATATGCATATTATAATCATATCGATTCCCAAAATATGTCGTTTCGCATAATTTGGCAGTGGGAAAACAGACTACAATTTATGCACAGGTGATCGCTCAAATTTCGCTCATGTATGCATTCTCAAAATTTACTGCAACATTAAATCACCGTATTAATCAAATACGAATTTTAACACTTAAACACACTGGTTGCTTATAAATATCATTACTGGTATACATTCATCAGAATATTACTGATACGACTATTTGTTTTTGACTTATTTTCGTGAATGTTAAATACGTTCTTATAACTATTAAAACTCTAATAAAGAGTCACAACTTGGAATCATTGCAACGCTAGGTGCAGTATATAAGAGGCAGGTATTTCTTCATCCAAAGAAAATCATGAAGTCGGTGGTAATTTATCATACAATGTTTCGTTTAAAAAATTATTTTCTATGGACAAGTGATTACTTATATTGGATGATCAATTATCGCTGTGTTCGAATAATTATTACAATTGCTCGCAGTGCGAGCTTCGCACAAACGAAGAATATATTTTTATCTTTGTGTATCATTAATTTATTCGATTTTCTTAACTGTAACACTAAATGTCCGTTAAAAATATTGTTTTGGTTGACAAGATGAAGTGATAAAAAAGAATCATTTACCTACCGAATAAAATTTCAATGACATATCGCATGAGAATTTAGTTCTGAAATGATGATTTTCTATGGACGAATAAAATATTCACTATATAAATTCCAGGAAGTATAAGTAAGACCAACACAACAATTTTATAACTTCCTGAATTCGCTTCCGACCTGAAGTCTGACCATAGTTTCAGCCATGCAATGCAGCACTTTGTTCGCTTTCTATTGAAGTGTTATCGATGTCTACCGGGGCTTGCTTATATCTACCAGGAAATGTATACTAAGGTATATATAAATGTAAGGAAATTGCAACGGATGTATTACCAACTATTACATATAACACAGAAGTTTCCTGAATACTTCCTACCATGAAACGTTACGATATCAATTTAGGTAATTTAATAATAGCTCATACAACAGAACGGTTGAATAACATATTTCCAGGTCAGTTGGCTGGACGCTCTTTATCATGGAGTTGTACATACTTACGTGAGCCTTTGCAACATATTCAGTGGAAATTTCAATGTTGCAAGGTAAAACCTAACGAAGTAAGTTTCCAAGAAAACACTGGGTATATTGTAGGAACTTCAGCTAGATGAGCGCATTCTTAAAGAAGAACCTTACAGAGTTGATTAAATAAGTCGACCGCTGAAGGTATATAATGTCAGACCTCAAGATATTATGCGCTTTCAGCGTCATATTATTGCTGTTAATTTTACCTCCGGATATATCAATTCTAGCCAAGGCAAATTAAGTTCGCACTACATTGGCAAACAACGAGGAAATATACCTTGACGAAATATTTGAAGCATTCAAGGATTGCTTGATCCATCTGGTATACCATAGATTCCATGGACAAAATTACCAAGCCACTGTCTCCAAAGCATTAGTTCCACTTGTACTCAGTGTACACACCTGGAGACAAGGTCGACCAGAAGATATTACCATGCTTATCTGCGATGGTAAGATGTTTGCGCTGGATTTTGGCCCGTAAGAGTTTCGATTCATTCCTCCAAATCCGCAAAACATGAGATGCTCAATTCAACTACATATCATCCCTTGTAACTCTTGGTCGACAACGCGGTACATGGTTCCTGAGAAAGATCGGGTCCTGAAATGGGTTCCCGCCTCATTCAAAAGTATAATTTATCGACAGTCGAATTTACACTTGGCTGGGAACAACAATCTAGATTTTCGTGGGAAAAAATTACTTAAATCAGGGTTGTATCAAGCATTAATTACAAGAAGCATTGAACGGTCCGACTGGTCATACTGGAGCGAATATTGCAATTCCGTCCCGAGTTTTCAACACCCTCATTGGCTAATGAATGGGCAGATCGTATTGGTTTTCGTGATGCCACAAAACAAAATCACCAATACTTTCCTCCTGCTTCCTAGAGTTAGTCGCGAGTTCCTATTTCCGATCCGGGGCGGTATATTTTATCTGCATTCAATCAATCTCTTAGCTAACAGGAAATCAATTGAAACTTTCTTCCGAAGTGTTACTGGACAACTTACCCTGCACTGGAAAGACTCAACCGCGTTGTCCCATAAAAACCAATATATATGGAGCTTAAAATTAAATGTTATAGCTGGATTAGCTGAGTCTGTAAAGCAGAACATAGCTTGTACCCTTATATCAGTAATATCCATAAATCGAAGCGATACATGCACCAGTATAATGTCCTTTGAATTCTTCATCGACGGATTACCCCTTTTCCATCCAATAATTCGTATCGAGGAATTGGGCACGTTTGCAGTGACCGACGATTCATTCATGACATTTTTGACATGCTCAGGAGCAGTGGAGGGGTATCTATCAGCGTATGATTTGATCTCAATATTTGACGCGACGACTTGGTCATTTCTCCTAATTTCTTGTGCAGTTACTCTGTTGGTTATTATAACTGTGAAACGAATGTTTCCTGCGAATCGAGCTTTGCGCAATGCCGATGTATTCATATTTCCAATGAGGATTTTGCTGGAACAAGGCTCAAATCTGGCGGATGTTTGCCAGGGTTCCGCTTCGGAAAACGGAAATGTAGGATGGATTCTACGAAATCTTGTAACGGCCTGGCTTCTGATGGGAATAGTGATTAGCACAGGGTATCGAGGCGAGAATATCGGCAACTTGTGCGCTCCCGTGCCACCTAAACTTATCGACACTTGGGAGCAGCTCATTAGTCAAAACTTTACCATTTACTCCCCCAATACAAATGACTATATCGCTAGCTCCCTGCAGTGTGTTTTGAAGAAATTGCCAAACTTTATCAGTGACGCTTATAGACAAGCAAAAGACGATTTGTTCAAATTTGGGAAGAAGTTGGACGAATCTGCCAACAAAAACCACATACGGAATACGGAAGCACTCAGTTTAAAATCTCTGGGATTCTACCATCCAGAGTTGGTGGCAAGTCTGAGGAGTAACGGCAATACTACCGGTGACTTAATAAGCAAACTTTATAAACTTGTCTACTTTCCCGAAAACGCGGAAGAATATTTCAAATCCATAGACACTGCGTTTCTCTTGAGCAAGGTTAGTCTGTGCAACAAAACGGCTTTCGCTACCACCAGTGATGAAATCAGATTGGTCAAAGACTCGTTCGCGTTCAACTTGCTGGAAACTAGTGGTAAATCGGATCGATGGAGGCATTTGTCTGTAAGCAAGGACCCGCTTTTCAAGGTACATCGAGGCCTTACAGCATACATACTTGCGTGGCATCCAGATACCATCTTGAGACGATTTCGGACTCTAGATGAGGGGGGCTTTGCAAATAAGATTTTTGAATGACGGGAGTTTGTACAGGTTAACGAAAACCATGCAAAGCTGCAAAGAATTTTACTTGGGATGCGGGTGAAACGAATCGCATTGAGCGACAATGTTGTCGTTGTTTTCATTATGTTTTCGGTTTTAGTTTCCACCGATTGCCTAGTTTTTGTTTCGGAGTGGTTTCTGGGTTATCTGCAGGCATGTGGTCCATCCAAAAATGCAAAGTTTGTATGGTTTGAAAACAAATGTATATTCCTAAAATTCGTGCGGAATTCAATGTATATGCGCTTTCGATTGATTATTTATGAAATGTGGAAATGGATTTGTGAAAGAATTGGCATTCATCCTACTAAATATAGGCATCATAAATCTGGACAAGGAGATTTTCATAAAGCACATTGCCGTTGTCTAAGAAATAACTGTTTTCACCCCGCAGATCCCTGATAAGCAACAGGTCCTGTTAAAATCAAAACCAAGAAACATGTTTAAATTAATCACTAAACTTAGTACCTTATTTAAAATTACACTGATTATACGCTTAACATTACACTTGCAGAAGACAATAATATCAAAGAAAGTGTATCACTTTGCGATTTAAATATTTGTAAAACCATTGTATTAAATTACTACTGACATCGTACCTACATAGAATTTAAAAAATGATAGGAAACGTTGAATTTACATCCATTCAACTGATTGGTAGTTTCTGAAATTTGTATTGGACTACGTACGACTCGAATCGGATTATGCCAGATTATATGACAGATTCGACTGTTGCGGATACGATGGGACAAACAATGGAATATGCAAGTGGAGCAGTGACTGAGCCAGAGGAGGAGGAAGACGTTATGACGATGTTATCGTTATATGAGGTAATATAAGACGTCGCTTAATTATAGAACGTATTTCTTGTAGCAAATTGTAATTATTCATCGTACTAAATAGATTCAGTCATTCTTCATAATAAATGATATGCCAAATACATCATATACAAAAAGCGACTTAATTCAATAATACAATATTTCGTTGGCATTTTTTCCACACGTCCAAAAACATCGCCAATGATGTCGTATCATAGAAATACACATTAACTCCAGTGAATATCTGTCACAACCACATATTGCCACATTTGCCTCTTTCGTTTGTGCGAGACAAAGGCTTTTTTGAAATGCCATGAACGGTATTTGCTTACTATGTATTGTTGCAGGAAATTCTGAAGGGTCATTGTTATGACGCAAACTATTGATGTTGTTAGAAAGCATTCTAAGGACACATAAAGACTTTTTCGTGTCTCAGGGAAGAATCTGTGGTACGTTACGTGTCTAATCTGCATGCTATAAGGTCAATAAAAGTTTTTTTTACAATCTCAAGATACTCACTTCACTACAAACATTAATGTAAATGCTTTCGTAGAATTTACAAGTAGTTTTAGTATTTATTCTGGACTTTCGATTGTACAATCAACTAGTGAAGGGTTCGCTTGTATTAAAATTCCAGTATAGACATTGTTTAAAATATGCCTCTCTCTTCATTCTCTTATCATTCGTAATTTAACGTCGTTACTTCAATGAATAAAGTATCCATGAGACTTTATCGCATATGTATTAAAATGGGAAATTTAAAGTCCATTGTTTTCATTTTTATCCTTAGCCAGATGATTAAACGTTCCGCTCAATACAATTTCCAGTCGGATGTATTCGAAATATTCAAGGCCTGCACAATTCATTTTTCGCATTCATATTACAATGCGAACATCACGTTCCACAAATATTGGCAATCCTACCACGCCTCATTTCTTGACGATTGCAGCACACATGGAGATTGTGTTACCATTCATACCAAAACTTTTCTGGGAGATCATCGTAATGTATCATCCCGGAATGAAGTATATGTACTGTTTGGAGTGCTAGCCAAGTACATTGAAAAGGAGTATATAGGTTTTACGAAGACACTGGAAACTGCCCTGAAAGAACAAAGGCACAAAAGCGTATGCAGTGTTCAGTTTCCCCATCTGAACACCGAAACTCTTCCAATGTTATCCTATTTTGATTACAATATCTGGTTTGGATTGCGCCAATATGGCCAGCCAAGACTCTCCGTCGCACGATATGGAATAATTCCGTTTCCGGTTCCCAAAAAACATGCCTCACCAATGGATTCTCTCCTGGTGCCAATATATCTCAACATGAAATTGATATTCCTGGACCACGAATCCCTAAAGATATTCGTTCCACAACGTTACAAAAGCCTTCACATCACTGAATTTGTTTTGATTCATCCACCGCCTTCTCAGAAACATGGAACTGACAAGACCAAATGTTTTCTTCGAGTTACTCTGTCTCAAATAGAAGATACGTATGCTGTCCACTTTCTTGCTGCAACGCGGAAATATGCAAAAATATTGCAGCGAAATCGGAACGACGACAACAAGCTGTGGCTTCCTGAAGGAAGTAGTGCACAATGGGCCGCGACTGGTATGCTGGTGATAATCGATAGTCATTTTAACGGCTCGGTATATTACGAGAACGGCTTGCGTAAAATTCGTCCTTGGGATGTCCTGAAAATCGACCAGAGAAACGCGAGGACATATCTTCCATATGGGCAAAAGGTAATTGACGGCGGTTATCAATACATAGTTATGGTAGCGGACACAAGCACATCACATTTCTCTGGAAATTTGATCTCTCTGCTACGTCCGCTGTCCTGGGACATTTGGTTAGTCTTAACTGTTACATTGGTCTGCATTTTCATGATCGCTGTTGCTGGTAATCGCACAGCAAAATATACAGACGTATTCATGTGGTTGTGCACATCGCTTTTAGAACAAGGAAACGATGGCTCTTGGCTTCGATGCAGACTATGCTCGGCACATCTATTGCTTTGGCTTATACTTGGAAACTTCATGAGAAATTTTTACACGTCAACATTGTACTCTGATATAACTGCAAAACCGGACCCACCGTGGCTACCTGAGTCTTTTAACCATGCCGCAAGTGCGCAACAAAACACGGACCATGGACAAAGTCCATTGCGATTTGCAAGTACCGTCAACATATATTTTAATATTTTTGGTCTATACGCCGAGGCAGCAGAGAGCAATCGAACGAATGCCATGATGCAAATACGGTCATACGTATCCAACGTGTTCCTTTTGTATAGGCCAATGGACATATATTTAATGTCAACGTTGAAACCTTTCAAATCTGGACAAGTGTGTTTAGTCAAAGAATGTGACAGTTCGCTCAATGCAGAGGACAACGTTCTGATTTACTATAATGCAGAGGAAGCAGAGGAATACATTTGGATAAGGCACATTTCACCGTTGGTTGGAAAGCGGATCATGTATGAAAATAATGACGAGCCCTTCCTTAGACAGCGTGTGCTGTATATGGTCGCAAGAGAAACATTTTACACAGAGTTTATTCTAAAATCTATTGCGTCACTTTACAGCTCTGGTATCGTTTATTATCTGAACGAGATTGTATATGCCTCGCACAACTTAACACATAAGTTGAATGAGATGATCCAGAGAAATGGACTTGATATTGATATTAATGTCCATAGCTATGCAACACTATTTATTGAGTCTGAATTTAAAAAAGTTCGGCACGGTCCTGAACCCGTGTATCATCGAAAGATCATTCCGCAAGAGTTGATGAAATCCGATTACGAGCCTGTTCCCGTCTCATTGGCAGATGTTAGTGTGTGTTGGCACTTGTATATTTTGTTTTTGGGCCTTTCCATGAATTTGTTGATGCTGGAGTTTATAGAACAATACTATTTAAAATATGTCAATAAGTACAGTTTAAATTGATTTAAAAACTGTTGTACATAGTTATAATGTGCTGCATATAACTATCTAGCTGTCCAAATTTTCATAACAGATCCGTTTAAGTATATAAATATATCTAAAAAATGTACACACAAATTTGAGTTCGCATAATCTATTTTGCTGTTTGTCCTTCATGAAAAGAAGAATGTCATCGCAATTACTCATTTTCGCTTGCTTTAAGCACAAAATCATACTATGCATCAATAATCCATTCCGAAGGCAAATCGGCTCGGAAATATCTCAATCTCGGAAATATGAAATTCGCACACGTTAGCACAAAACGATTAAGGAATTTATATGAAGTTTTATAAGGTAAATAAATTAAAACCACGTCACCATGTATACATTTTACTCAAATCATATGATTGATTGAAAATCAAGAATGATTTTCATTTCACATAGGTTACTTTCATTTGAGCATAACCATAAGCGCTGTACTTCCAAATATGTAACTGGAACATATTAATTGCAATTATGTACTTACCTGTAAGCATAACTGTAAAATAAGTAGTCTCAACTTTGTCTTGAAAAGGAATGTAAAGTGACAGGTAATAAATGACTGACTTTATATTCGGTTTTACGCACATTACAATGAGCCTAAAAGCCTAATTATATATTTTTAATGTCCGTAACCTTCTCTCTACATATTCCCTTATCATCATAGTAGTCCACACAAATATCAATGACGTCCAGAAATATTATTGGAATTGTAAATCGATATTCGCATATGCTAACAAAAACTGTTCAAACAAAAATTATTTCAACAACAAACTCGCGAAGTCCATAATCTTATCATTATATCATTTGTCTGGATAGATGGTATTAATTGAGCACATTATTTTTGCTGTCCTTCAAAGTGAGATCTTATCGCGGTTGTCATTCGAATTGTAACCACTCCAGCACGCGCCTTTTACATGGTTGATTCACCGTACTAGGAAACTTGAAGCGAGAGGCGAAATCCACTTGCACAATCTTCTGAATTGGCAGATTGACAATTAAGTAGCAAACGCTAATGGGCAAACCAATCCGTTACTGACGTAAGCAAAGCGAACCATTTCTAAATGCTGATGAATTGCAACATTCTCCTCATCAGGATACTGCTAGTCAAATTCCTCTGATACCATTCACCAACAAACCCAGTTAATAGATGATAACAAGCGTCACTATGTTTCGGAAACAGTTGCAAAAATTTATGTAGCTACACTGTTCCCAATCTAGGCATATTATTAGTATTTGCTGTTAAAGCCTTGCAATGGCATTATTGGAAAGTACCCCTTCGAAGTTCATATTTTTCAGTTATATCAACTTTATATCAGCAATCATTCCCCAGAGTTTAATTGTACCCCACTTCCTGGACGATTGCACAATTCATTTCTCACATTCCGACGACCTCATTAAACTTCATGTAGGCGACGGTTGGCATTCCTTTCACTCAACGTTTCTAAACGCCTGCAGTATACACGGAAATTGTATCGCCGTCCACACAAGTGTAGCAACAAAAGAACACGAAAATGTATCATCGCCCCCATCACATTCAGATCCTGACGGATCGATATTGATCAAAATTTATGGATATGTTCTAAACGACTTAATGGCGGTGCAACGAGCTTTTGATTCCTTACACCGACAAAGGTACGGAATTGCATGCACAGTACAGTTTCCAATAGTCAGTTCTGTGGATGGATCCACACACTTCTCTCTATTTGATAACGATTACTGGCTCCAACCTGAGCGTGTGCGAGAGCCAATGTTCCTTAGTAAAAAATTTGGCATAGTGCCATTGCGTTTCGGTGACAACCAAAATATATTTGTGACGTCGTTTCTCAACGTCAAACTAATCTTTCTGGATGACTAGCATGATTCGCTATACGTTGGCGTACCAAGCTTTTATACAAAATCATTTAATCTGTCTGTAGTGGTCAGTAAGCAGAATCTGTTTTCACACTTACATCTTAAACGCATAGTTCAAGGATTCACAGAAATGGGCTTATCCGGTATTGAGAATACCTATTTGGAAAGCTTTATGCGAAAACCACAACAAGAGAGCAGATCATGGGGAAATTCAAGACCGGACGTAAACCTCTGGCTTCCGGAAGGAGATCTGACTCATTGGAGACGCTATAACTTCTTTCCCATGGTTCGGCGTGTTCTGAATCACACAGAGTCAGATATTTACCAATGGGACTTTAGAATGCGGTATGCAAACCTGCAGCGGGGACGACTAGATCCCGGCCTGGTAAAGCGTTTGCCCTACGGACCACGAGTAACTGAACGAGGCTTCGAATATCTGATTTTGGTGGGTGAACACCCAAATGCCCAAATTGGAGCAAGTTTGGCGTCTCTGTTCCAACCCTTAACACGGCATATATGGGTATGTTTTGCAGCAACGTTTGTATACATATTTTGCATCATTCTTGGTACCCACAGTGAAATTTCACTTTGTGATTCGACGTTTTGGATGCTGACATCTTTATTGGAGCAGGCGGACGATGGAAGTAGGTTTCGTTCGAGAATATGTTCTTGTCATTTGCTTCTGTGGCTCATCTTTGGCATCTTTGCGAGGAATTTTTACACCTCTACAATGTACTCAGACATCACTTTTCAACCAGATCCAGCATGGCTTCCGACATCCCTGACTATGTTTACGCATGCCCAAGGATCAAAGGACAATCATGAAATAAAGTTGGTGACGATATATAAGACATTTACAATAATGGATGATTTGGTAAAGTACTCAAGAAGGACCAAGCTAACGGACTTGTCTCAGAAGCTTGAAAGACTCATGCGTGGCATTTCATTTTTTACAAGGCTGGCGCATTTTGGCGCGTTTATCTCTACCAATTCGTGCGTGAACGTGAACGAACGCGTATATCTACCAATTAACCTCAACGGTCAATACATTGAGATGACTCAACGGGATAATGCGCTGGTGTACTACAGCCCTGCAGAGAGTGAAGAGTATTTTTGGATTCGCCATCTAGCGCCGCTGGTTGGCGACAGGATAATGTACTTAAATAACGAAGAGCCGTTCCTTAAGGATCGTCAGTTAATTGAAATAATAAAAGAAACTTTTTATCATGAATTGGCACTTGGGGTCATTGGATCTCTTTATGGTTCCGGAATAGTTTAATATCTTGACGAAATAAGGTATGCGTCGAGTAATATGGTGGACAGGATGAGTCGTGCAGTCAAAATGGGTAGCCACGACATGCGAATGAATACACACAGCTATGCTACAAAATATGTTGAGGTTGAATTTCGAAGGGTCCGGTTCAGGGCATCAACCATAACACATAAAAAGGTAATACCCGAAAGGTACAAGATGTCAGACATGGCGGAAACTGCAGTGAGTCTTGGGGACGCTCGTGTGTGTTGGCAATTGTACTTCTTATTTCTATGCAGCATCATTTAGTTTGATAACTGCATGTTTCACAATTATGATTGCAAATATCATGCGCGTTTGTAGCAAACATATAAAATGCATTTATTACAAATAATTAAGTACGTTTCGGTGATTATTAATAGGATGATTGAAAACCAATTTAGCATTACATGTAGCATATTTGTGAAGTGCATTTGTCAGCTGAAAGCGATAAATCATCTCTGTACATATTCCCTTATATAATTATCTAATCATATACGATTGTATATTACAATTGCTTTTGAAAGATTAAGTAAATTAATAAAATGTGATGCTTTGTTTACGCATCAGCAAAATGTGGGAAAATACACAAAATTGCCACCTCGTTGTTGTGCAATGCTTATATAATCCAGAATGACATAAGACAAAAAAATCCTTGTATCCCTATGACTTTCAAACTAACATAGACAAGACCACTGTTTCCGGATGATAATTTAGATTTAATTTTCGCACATCGGTTGGTTGACCACCTTAATTAAGAACTGGCAACCTTCAGTACCTTTCCTCAGAATTGGTTTAGATCAAGTAGGAGCTGAAAATGTCAACACACTGCGACTTGACATCACTAAAAATTACACACGTGCATTGTTTGTTATTGAATGATTTTATCTGTCTATTTAATTACATTTATTTTCCGCTCATAAAGTGATATACAATATGAATGTTTTCATATGTACGTGTTGTGGGTATATCAAGAAATTATTAGTCTTCAAAAAGCCTTAACAGTTTCATTATTACGCGACGACAGTACGGTGATTAGGTTATTTATGTGCAGTGCTACGGATAGAGTGATAATGACTTATAGGTCTTAGCATCAACGTACACCAATTAGCACCAACGTGTAATTTTCCATCGTCGCGTATAATGAAATTATATCGACTGTATGGAAGAATGAATTTTTCTGAATCTAAAAAGAGCACATCATGGAGGATTCAGCTTATATTGTAACATTTGTTCAACTTATATTTTATTTCTTCGTCATTACGATTTCTGCTAGCTTCAGCTTTTTTCTGTGTACTTTAAAACTAAATTCAATCAAACTATAGATGTTTTGGCATACACAGTGCATTTTTTATTATGACGTATATTTGAGGTAAATGATGTTTCCAAAGTTATATTGCCAATTAGTCGGTTTTTAGCATATAGCCAACTATTGTCACCGATTACTTAAGACATGTTTATTTGCGCTAGTCATGTTTACACATGACTAGCGCAAATGAACCCCAAGTCTACAAAGTATGTATAAATCGTGAAATCAGCTTAGTGCCGTTATTCCTCATGTGATTGTGGGTATAGCTGACAATCCGTACTCTCAATTACCGATAATAATTAATAAGAATATGATACATACGATGTATTAGTTAATGTTGCCGTAAATGCTTCATTGTAGGTCAAAGTACATAAATCATTTTTGTTTATAAGCAAACGTACGTTGGAATACAAAAAGTGTTCCAAAAATTGTAAAGCGTTATTCGTTCACTTTGCCTGTAAATAATATCTAATTTTGTACATAAAAGTGAAGCATATTTTTTTGAAACACCGACATCAAAATTCCACACGTCAACCAAGGAGACATTAACTTTAGCGTCACCTTCTCCTTGTATTCAACGCATGTAATCACTTCATTTTTAATTGAAAAGTCGAGCAATTGTTTCAATTCAATTTTCGAATGCTTGACGTAGTGTAGTCAGCTTTTGTTCCGGCTTGAAGTAATGCGATGTAGTCAAGTGCCCGACAAGTACTGAGTAGCTGTCGTTATACTTGAGATTTCACTAATGCATTTATAATAAACATTTAGCCTGCCAATGTCAATAATGCTGCGATGCTAATTTTAACATTGTCACAGACCAGAAATTCTTTATTTGAAATTTACTTATGCAAGCTTAATTTAAGAATACATTGACGTTCCCATCCTCTATTTTGATACTCCTTGCCGTGAGTCACCAAAATTTGCTTCTCCAGCAGATTATGGAATTTGTGAGGAAATATGATGTATATAATAATTGGGAGGCACAATAACCCAATAACCCTGTAGGACGGCACATGGGCCGGTGATCAACAATCAACAATATTATGTACTCGGGTATCCACATGTGTAACATGGATCAGTTAACCAATGCATATACTTAAAGCATTGCAGATAAACATTCATTTTTAATATATATATATATATATATATATATATATATATATATGGGAGAATTCCAGTCCAACAAAGATTACAATTCTTCGATGACACTCATATCCACGTGGCATCGTTTAGAGACAGCCTGTAGCTTATCAAGTTAGTTTAAGCAGCCGGAATCTGTAAAATCAATTTCACACCAAAATTTAGTTTGTCATATTAGTATTTATAATTTCAATATAACTATCAGTACATCAATTTCATGAACCGTCTCAAGAATTAAACCTCACCTTGTCTTGCGGAAGACGATTTTGCAAAAAAGTACATAGGTTGCTGTATGTATACATTGCGGTAGCATGAACAATATTTACTTACAACATTAATCTATCATAACAATGGCCGGGCCATTATTGTATTGCTCATTTGCCTTGTTTGTTCGTTCTCGTGATCACCTTCGTAAAAGGCGAACATCACCATAATATATTTAACTTGATGAAATCATGTACCATTCACTTTTCCCATACAGTTGACTATACAAATATTCTATGGACACAGTGGTTGTCCTCCCACCAGCCCTTCCTACACGAGTGCATTACTCACAAAAATTGTGTTTCCATCCAAATAAACGCAGTTACGACTTTCCAACAAAAGGTAACGTCAATTGTCAAAATAGATGCACCATTGAGAAAGTATAATAAATATATAGAATCTGAGTATACTAATCTCAACAATATCATGGCAACTCTGTTAATGAAGCAGAAACACAGTCGTGTATGTACGGTTAAGTTTCCAATAGTGGACACTGGAAAAGAGGGACTTCGATTATCGGATTCGGATGAAGACGGCTTGGATCGGGCTCTCATCGACTGGCAATATCAACTTCTCAGCGGTACGGATTCGTATCAATAGCATCAAATGGCAAGACTTTGCCGAAAATATTGCTGGCGAAAAACCTCAACGCATTGTTGATCTTTCTGAGTCATAACAGAATCCACTTTGGCATACCTGAGCTCTCGATAGAAAATTAGTCACAGAAATATTTTTCGCCCTGGTACAGTTGTGGCCTACACCAGCGCAAATTACGGCGACCGCCAATAGCTGAAGTCGCATTACATTTGCTCATTTAGCAACGTGGCTCCTGCTGGGATACTTTATGAGAAACTTTTATACGTCCACTTTGTATTCCGACATGACGGCACAGCCTGACCCAAACTTGCTCCCGGAATCACTTGATAACGCCACGAGTTCAGATCAAAACTTTAACATTGCTTCACCCGTCCTGTCAATGGCAACTACTCGCTCTACTTTTTATTGTTTGTTCATAATGTACACGTACGCAGCAGCGTACAATCGAACCACGTCGTCGTCATTTGCGCAGCTAGAGCAATACATTCCAAAGATCATTGTTCTGTCTGAACCTACGGATGTTGGCTTATTGGCAACGTATATGCCTTTTAGTCATCAATTATTTTGCCGATTCGACGAAGGTGAGCAGCCAGTTGTTGAAATGGACAATAACGATAACGTTCTCGTTTATTACACCAACGACGAGGTGGATGCTTACATCTGGATTAGACATCTGATGCCGTTGATGGGAAAGCGGTTATTATTTGAAAATAATGCGGAATCTTTCTTCAGGCAGCCTGTGTTTTTCAAAATAACGTCAAACACATTCTACACCGAGTTAGCTAGGAAGATAATTGCTTCTCTTTACTTGCATCTCTTTTCATACATTTCCTTTTTCACACATTGTGCACATGCCCTGTTGCTTTGAATCAATTTGCAGAGCCGTGCTTGCAAATATTTTATACAATTGACATGCACACAATGAACCATTGACATGACAACAATGAATTGTACTATAACTTTCAGCTAAATAGTGATATAAATGCTGTGTACAGTATAGTTTTGTGTATAAAACAGATTGATATCTGAATCAGGAATGGATGCTAAAAATTGTATCACAGATGATACTCTAACAAATTTGATCTGCGAAAATACATGATTGCGTCATTGAATAATAGTCAAATATTGTATCAGTGCATCTTATATTTGCGATCTATAGACTTAAAATTACTGTGGACTATTATTTGAAACTTTGACGGAAACTATGAAACATCATTTTATATATACGTCTATTCGTACTGTACCGAAGTTGTGATAATTGTGTGTTTCCTGGGGTCAATTGCACCAAATCATCCTCATTCTTCATTATCATTACTCATTAATTTTACATGTATTTTCCCCATTTAAAATTTTTTAAATCGCTTAGTAACAAGTGTAAATGGCAAAATACATGCAAACAATTAATGCGAAATGATAATGAAGATTGAAGATGGTTTGGTGCAATTGACCCCTGCATTTCCAAATCTGAAGGAACATTACGAACGGATAGAGTTTATTTCGGTATCAGTGTACCACAACGTACAATTGATATTCCTGGACCCTGGCGAGTACGTATAAAACATACAAACAGTATGGACCCTAAACACAAGCAATCAGTTTGCTTTAAAATAACCTGGAAAAAATACATGATAACAGCCACACAAAAACAATATTAAAACCGGTGTGTTAAGCGTAAAACCGCAATAATTAACTAGGATAGTGGATCCAGTTTCAAACCGAAAAACTTGTGACTTGCAGCGAAATGGTGTAGTGCACAATCACGATCACACATTCGAATAATCTACTTAAATATATTTATCAGGCGATGCGAATAGCTATGAAAACGATACGAGGTTAACAAAAATGTAAACTTCTCCGCGAGCAAACATACCGCGCATAATCCACTGGTTGCAAAATAAAGATACCAAACAAGTTTTAACGATTTGACACTGAATGGATAAAACGTTGTTTGCAAATTATTGGACACAGTTGATCGCGTAGAAAAGAAGCAGAACCAATTGATTATAATACACGTGTTCCTCATAGTACTTTTGTAACATCTCAGGTCCGCTTTAATTTTGCGTGGATAAAATCAATCAATCATGGTGTCATAAAACAACGAAATATCATCAGCCAAAAAATAAATGTGTGGCTCTTGACGAACTCTTGAGTAGTACCAGCGTAATGGAGCTATAAATTATCATAATACCACAAATTTAAATTGCATATATCATTATAATCCAAATTCATGTACCAAATTACTTTGAAAACATTTTGTCTGTTCACCCCAACGGGACGACATTGAATATACTTTTTCTAAGTGGCACGTGGATGAAAATATCACTAAACTATTGTATTAAGTTGTTGTTGGTGTATGCTATAGAGGACATTCATTATGAAGAATGATTGATGCTAATAGATAGGATGAATAATTACAATTAATTTCTACAATTACGTATCATAATTAAGCGGCGTTCTATATTACCTCATATAACGATTGTATATTTTCAATAAAGTTTAACATTTATTATATATTCGGCAAAAATATAAGTTGAAGCTTAATAGCTACGTCGTACGGGCATATATACTAACTGTCCGTAGTATAATTAATTTCCAGATTGATCACTGGCTACGTTATACACAAAGGAAAATTGAAAGTAAAGTATGTAGAACATGCCTTTGCAACACTCCAATGTATTGGGAAGCTTAGCGTTGACGTCTACCTGCCCATAATATGTCCACATTATACGCAACGTGCCTCCTCAATAAAGGCAAATGCGCGCAAATCTTCTCCAGTGCTACAATCGCTACATCCACGACTGTAAACATGAAATACAACTGCCAGCAGACCCAGATATCTTCAACAGAAACAGTGAAGGGTTCCAGCTCAGATTTTTGCAACGCTTCCGGAATAATTTTCCTATGAATCACAGTCTCCGCGCCGTATCTAACCCTTTTATATTCCCATTCCATAAATTGCCTAACATAGCTGTAAACATTGATGTGTACTTCAAGTTTCTGCCGCCTGATCATCTCTTTTGTTCGGTTAAGGAAATCGTATGTCGGATATATTACCTCGTCGAGATAGTATGCTATTCCGGAACTGTACATCGAAGCTATTAAATTAGCAGTCAATTCAGTGTGAAATGTTTCCGTATGTACCTTGAAGAACACCCGCTAATTGAGGAACGATTCTTCGTTATTATCGAACAAGATACGGTTGCTAATAATCGGTATTATATACAAATGCTTAGAGAGTTCTTTATTTAAACATGATTAGAATCAATGATGTTTGCGAAAACATTTTGCAGTAAGGGATATCAGTCATTCTGTTTTAAATTCAAAGCCGATTGATTCCAGGAATATAGTTGCAACATTTTTTTTATTTTTACGTATTTGCTTGTAATCCCAGTCTTTTCCAAATATGTTTTATTTTGGGACTGAACTATACTTTTAATTGTGAGCATATCCATGCAGTATTAATTCCGAAGTAGACGTAACTAGTACCGCACAAACTAAATTCCCATACCAGTACAAACAAACCAAAATAATATCCAACTTTGTTACCAAAACTCTTGCCACCTGCAACGACGGATGAGAAAGAATTTGATACGTCGGAATAATATTTGCAATTGGATAGATTTATTAATGAAATTAATGAGATTTTTAAAAATTTTCATTTGCCACGCCTTTCATGATGAAGGCACGGTAAAACAAAAATGAGTGGAAGTACTTGGTACAAGGCATCAGGAATCTAGATCTAACCGGTTTTATTTCCTATATTATCTCTAGATATCTCTTATTTCTAATGCAAATGAGTCGCAATTACATTTGTACACCCTTTATGTGAAAATTTTAAAATGCTGAATAGTAGTCAATGTCTCTGTAATAGTACTATAAAATGATTCGTTTATTTGCTCTGCTAGTGGTAAGAATTACACACCATGTCAACAACGGCACTAATTTTGTCAATTTTTGCCACACAAAAGTTTCCATTTTGGACTTGTATCCAATTGGCACTATAACAGTTAGATAACACATTGAAAACGTATTATCTGCATTTTCTGTTGTGAATATTAAGTGAAGAATATTTGCAGAAGGAACAATTGTAGCTCCACAAATTCCATTTGCGCATTCACCGGGAGTGATTGATGAATTGTGAATACGGTACAGTGTAAAAAAAACCACCACGACACTATTACAATTAAGTATTGTTGCTAGCACGCGCGCGCAAAGGTCGGTACACATAGTATATTTTCAGACACTGTATCGTTTTAACATATCTAAAATCGGGAGTTGCATTTATAATGTTTTATAATGTTGCAGAAGACTCTATCATATTTTGTGAATCCAAACATATTGGAGGTCAGGTCGTCTATGAGAATCTAAAAATAAAAACGAACGCACTTGTTTTTTGAAATCTTTGCGAAGCTCTTGATTCGTTTGACAATTATGTTTAGTATATACAAATTACCATTCTAAGTCAAGGCGCGGGCATATTTAGAGTGAATCATGTTTTTGGGTAATGTTAGTGTTAAGTGACCATTTTGTAATGATTGAAGCATAATTCCTGCTTTAGATTATATAATGCATGATTTCATAAGCAAACAAAGTTATATATAAATATTGTTATTAAACCTGTCATGTTTAATGGAAACTATAATGAGTTATTTCATGAAAGTCCATCTGATTTTCCATAAGCTTTCATAAGCGTCTTTAAGTAACAAGAGACACATTGAATATTACTAAATTCATTAAAACAGCCGATAAATTATGCACATGTTGAATTATGGAATGAGTTCTAAAATTATATCCTTAAGTGGAGCCAACCGGTCCTGGTTTTTTTAGAAAGTATTGACATTGACATTCATTGCTACTCTTACGGTACTGGTAAAACTGAACGCTCAATCATGTACATACGTGGCAAGAAGGAAACTGTATATTTTGGTGTTGATTTTATATCTACGAGTTAAAGTACATAGATTTCAAAATGGGTGTTGTAGAGGACGGTGCAAAAATTTCAATCAAGCTAATCCGCAAATACTTTACCAAACCTTTCGGTAATTCCGCTGTAAAATGGACCCTGGAGCCGTTTGGCCTTGATGCCGTCGACAGCTCTCAGAATCGCAAGTGGTATATAGAAAACGCAGGGGTGCTGCTAAACGTAGTATTCTACTTGGCATGTTTCATCTACAACGACGAGCTGCATGAACACGATTTCCATGTGCTCCGACTAATATGTCGCGTGCATGCAATTGTGTACCTTCTCATCAATCCCATGATTCTGCTAGTGAGCGCCAAATTGGCTGACAAAAGATACGAGATTGTAATGGGTTTCAACAAACTTGTACAATTTGAGACCGAAATACGAGAGACGTATTACAACATATATATGGAGGTTGAGGGCGGTGCCTCAAAAATATTAAAACTAATTGGATTCTGTTTAAACATTGCTCATGCATCACTGATGGCGTTTCCTCTCTTCACATTTGCTCACATTGCCCTGTCCCTTGATGCAGTTGGTCCAATTTTAGCGTATTTTTTTGACGGACAAGGGTTACCAACAATCGCTACGATAATACTACACATAGCGCGATATTTGCTGCAAGTGTTGAATATGAATGGAATTGGGAGAGCATGCATGATTTTGGAGATGAACCTGTTGCTCACCTTGAATTCGTTGCTTATGATTTTGGTTATTCTTTTTCGAATACCATCGTCTACGCGACACAGAAGGACGTTAACGGAAAAATACCGACGCCTTCAAATTTGCTATAATCAGGTTTCCGGTTTTCTGGGCTTCAATATTGCAATGGTGGTTTATATAGGGCACTCGTTTCCTCCATGCTTCTTCTGGATTAGTGTTCGCAGTGGGGATACTATACCAACTTTTATCCGGTTCATATTTTTTGCCGCTGGCTTTGCAACCGTGACTGTAATGTATATGTTGGTACACGTTTCCAGTTTACTTCATGCCAAATCAGAGAGATTGGTTAAAAAGATACGGATGCTCTCAGCTGTTGTGCCTGCGGCTAACAATAGCTTCATCCATATCGTGAGAAGATCAAGGAGAAGTGAATTGGAGAAGACGGTGAGATCACTGGCACCCCTGTATGCAACATCCGGAACGTTTTCAAGGCTTGGCAAGGATTCCGCTATTGAATATTTGTACAAAGTCTTGGAAAACCTTTGTACCGCTCTTATAACAATTTAGTTTGTAAAACTATACATACCATTATGATCGTGAGTAATACCATATTATTACATACATAATATATCTCGTACTAATACTATGCTACTATAATACATACTATAATAATAATGTCAGCATGGTTGTCATTTTTAAGAAGAAAAAAAGTGGTTATGCGTTACGGATAATTTGAAATGTCAAAGGGGCGCATTATTTAATTCACAATTTTGACCAATAAATTGAAGCAAACTGGATAATGTTGATGATACAAAGTTCTGTAATGGTATTCAATTATTTTAAATAAATGGGTTCTCCTTTTTTGCTGGACTCCGAAGCGCATGCAATGAAGGATTTGCACGAAAGGACATACGGGAGATGCGTATATTTTGCTCACATAAAGTATATACCTATTATTACACAATAAATATTTCAAATTTTTTATAAAAATTATAATAATATATGAATATGCTTTAACTGTACATTAATTTACGTGTTGCGTATTAAAAATTTATATTTCGTTTACGGTGAAACTTGTATTTACGTGATTGTTTCCAAGATGACATTGCAATATATCGTAAAAAAATTTCATGATACAACCGTGGGAAATGTCGAGCAATATAATGCAGGAGTGCCATTGACAGCTCAGTCATCCTAATGGTCAACAGGTCACCAAAAAACCGGAAATCTGGTGCACTTTACTGTTCAATAGAAAATAATAATATTACATACATCATCACATTTTCCTTTTTCGTCCCATTTGAAATGCCCGTATAGTGTCTCACAATACATATAATTAAGTTATATAATACATTGTATCTAAAATGAAAATAAAACTATGGGCAAAATCGTTGCAGTCAATTGTCAATATTAATGTTCTGTGTAGCTTTGATGCTGGATATGTTTCCATCAATACGTGCAGGCCGAGTAGGTAACGTTTATGTTGCAGGTAGTAGCATGGTCACCAGTTCGTACATATATCCCTGTACAATAAACAGGGAAACGCACGGCCAAACAATATTTAGCACGAGACTCCAGATGTTTACTTTCCAGAGGTTTGCAGCAACTGCAATAAGTAGCAATGCGAGTTTGAGATTTCTGCTGAACCGTACACCTTCCATCGAGTCCTGAGGATCCATTTCCTATAGATACAAACGTATACGTTACGTAGAGAGCGCAGCGATATTCGAATCAAAGATAAAGAAACTGAGATGGTGTTTGAAAATACCAACAATATTTGCAGCTTTCAGTAGGTGATAAGCAATCCAAAGTTGGAATAAAATAACACCCAATGTTGCAATGGCGAACAACATCACGATCGAGTAAGCTAACCCCACCAAGTCTGGACTTGGAATTGTTGCTGGAGTGAAATTGAAAGATATGATTTATAAATATCTGAAGGTCATTCCTTTTGATCCATTTCAACGTACACGTATTTACAAAGGAATATGCCACACTTACATAATTTACACGATCCATCCTTATTCCACACTGAACCGGGTCTACAGAACAGGAGAAAAATGAACTCTAGTGCCCATCTGAGGACAATTGCACTAGGTATACAAAGTATCTAAAAAATAAAATTAATTCACACTATTTATTACTTTCTTAGTAAGATATTAGTTTTATTAAATATCCCAGGCACATATTGTGGCCATGGGTAGAAATACCGACCATATCAACAACAGCAACAAATTTTGACAATTTTCTCCACACACAATTCTCCATTCCCTCAGCCTCAAACAGACACCAATGAACTTGGAGCAAATATTGATTGAATATTTTCTGAATCTTCTGGTGTGGCTATTACGTAACGTGATATTTACAGAAGGAATGAACGAGGCTCAAGGATTTATTTTTCTGAATACACTGGAAGCCTATCAGTATTTTTTCAACATGATACAACAGAAGGGAAAAATCAATGTGCTATGACTCATTATGGTTGCTGGCCCGCACAGATCTGAACACATATTTTTTTTCAGATACGGGTTCGCTTGGGGAAAAACATGTTGGGCGTTGCCTCAAAAATGATGAATTCGGTAATACCATCAGCCTCTCGTTGAACATCATGCAGTGTAATGTGACTTTCATGACGTAGCACGCCACAGCAAGAAACGGTTCCGTTACATGATGCCAAGGCTGCGAGGAAAGTGAACTGAAGTTGTTTACATCACTTCAATGCCACGTTATGACGTGTTTCAGATGCAATTTGTTCAGCAGATGAAACATGTCTTGTCCACACACGACGCTGGATGATGTTGCAGCAGCAGCAAGTGATAATTAATATACGTGGTATCGTACAAACGAACGGTTACTATCCCACCGCATTCAATAAGCACACGTATTACCCACCTTTACCAACGACAAGAAATGGAAGGAGCGAGCGAGATCTTGGTTACCGTTACACACGTTTCCTACAAAAAATTATAATTGCAAATACAGCGTAAATATCCAAAGTGCTAATTACCCAAATGCGAACTTACACAAGTTCATTGCTCCTGAAGAATTGGAACGGTAAAACGACGAGTATGCATTTTGAGTTTACAGCTATGCGTCAATGTGTAAAGGTGATGCACGTAAAATCATCAATCACTTCACAGTTCATTACTTACTCCTGCTTCCAACACATATATTTCTTGTGAAAGTTATTTTTAATAAATTTTCGTAGAATTTACTGTACTGGATAAAATTGTGTGCCTTTAAACAATTATTCATCACCTCTCACCATCATATTGATAACAAAAAAACAGTAAATCGGCATCGCGTTGTTGCTGTTGAAAGTCTGAACAAAATGATTATGTATTACATTCCCGTCTTCCGTACATGGCGTCAGTGGACGGGAGTTGTGGCGGTTGCTAGCGTGGTAAATTATCTATTCGAATTCGCATTTTTTTATTCTCTCGGTAGGCAAGTCATTCAATAATATCAACCACTCCATTTAGGCGATCCTGTGCACTGCGGCCGTGATCTTGAGTTCTGATGTGAGGAAGTCATTGACAGAGAAGGATGACCGTGGCAGTGACGAGATCAATTCAAACGAATTCGTTGTTCTTCCAGCAAATATTTCTGGATCGAGGTTGTGGTTCTGTATTGCCGTGTTTGCCGTGGCATTTGTCATTCAGTTCGGTGCCGAAGTGATAATGCTGGGCGCGACAAATGATGTAAGACATGCAAAAATAAAATAATAAAATAATATGCAGAATTGATTAAAACTCGTCTCACAGCTCACAAGAGTTGCATTTCTAGCTATCTTTTTGTGCTTTCCAAAAATGCATTTAGCAAACGGAGCCCAGCAAAGCCTTGAAATTGTCCAGAATCTATGTCGCAGTAATTGTCATCATCTCCGTTTTTTCAATGTGCGGACTGGTTCCCTTGTTTGGTATTGCGGTGGTAATTGCGTTATTACTATGGCGAGGTATTGGTCTATTGTTTGTCTACATGTTTATCAGAAGCCTGCAATTTTCTGCAATGTCCACATCCCATCTCCTGTGACCGGTAACTAACAGCTGCAAACGGATAATGTAATTTCCGCTCATCGCGTCACTCGTCGCCAAGAAGTAAAATTATTTGAGTTAAATTGAAATACACTAGCATTCTATACTGTCTGTAATTAGTGGCAAAATGTAATAATAAAAGCAAGCTGCTACAAGAAAAACAAACACAAGGATTATTTAATACATGCATTCGTCTCGTATCATTTTTTCGCAATCTGCATTGGGAGATAGTTGAAGAAGGAGTAGCAAAATCACATTTCAATTAATATAGTAGTACACGGCTAGTTCGTAATATTAACTTACAAAAGATGATCATAATATAATTGTCACTATGTTGCACACATACGGATTTACCAAACCACAGTGCCAACACAAGTGTTTCTTCATTTGAGTATGTCAAATGAAAGTCAAACATAGCCACAAACGAAGTGACTGAAATGTTTGTGCCGGTGCCCGACGCTTCTCTTGTAAACAATTGAAAGTAAATGGGTAAAAGTATTCGCTGTAATGAGAGCTTGCATTGGCCGTAGCACAGTGTAAATAATGTAGCATTTGCCTTCCATTCGTTCCGTCCTGGAAATTTGTACTCCAGAATGCAATATCAGTCCTCGATCATCAAAGGATTATGCATGCCCCAATATGCACATTAATGATATTTCCAATTTTATGCTGCATTTGACCGCGCAAAATGCACATAATATTAAGTACGTGTATTACCAGTTAGTACGCATTTATGATTTATCAATAGTAGTATTCATAGTATAGAAACGAGAAATCCTTTGTCAGCAAGTCATATATTATTACGGCGTTTTTGTACATGTTGTAAATAGGTTAGCTGAAATCTCGCTGCATTTATATGTTAGACGAATGCGAAGGAGAACGTCAAGTAGTATGGTAAAATAAGATTATGTGCTTTTGTTACAAAGACAAGGGATAAGCTCCATGGACAACGTTGCGCCGGCACAAGCAACCAGTAGAATATATAATTGTATGCAAACCATGATGTCCAATATTGTTCCACTCCAGCTTTCTTTAGTATTTCAGGGACTATCTTTTTGTGGACATCACCAGCCGACATGGACCTGGGAGTTCTAAACTCCGCTTCAACAATTTGCCTTGAATAACTGCGTAAATTTATTTGCAGGCCGCTGCGTTCCAAGTCAGTCATTTTATTGATGTTGTCCACGGAATGGGCAGCTGCATATACAATTTCGTCAAGATAGTACACAATGCCTGAGCTGTACAATCGGCCAATCGAACTATATGCCAAGTCGCTGTAAAATGTGTTTAGATCCACCGAATGGGCCTCATAATCCTTGAGAAACGCCTCCTCGTTATTTTCATACAATACGCGGTTCGACACCAGGCGAGCGAGGTGGTTCATTCTGATATATTCTTCAATCAACGCATAATTGTAGAAAACCAAGGTGTTATCTGAGCTGTCAATATCGAAGTCTACATGGCCACAAGGTCCTGATAGGCAAACTGCCACTCTGTAGTCAAATGACTCTGATGCCGCCATTCCGTCGAAGTCCCTGATGCTGAGAAAAATGAACATCGGATACAAGTACTGTTCTATACGTTTAGTTAATTTTGTGAGGTTGTTTCTCAATGCGTAATAATGGAACTCCTGCATCATATAATACTTCACACTTGTCGTCGCAAACTTCATCACCGGAAGCCTATAAGGTCCATCCCGCTTCATATCACTTATATTATGCAATGATTTTGGTAACCAGGGTGGTTCAGGTCGTGCCGTCATATCCGAGTACATCGTGGAGGTATAAAAGTATCTCATAAAATTTCCCAACAGAAGCCATAATACCAAATGTACAGTGATGATTTTTCCGCGAATTCCTCGTCCATCGTCCGCTTGCTCAAGCAAAGCGGTGACCATCCAGAAAATTGCATCTTTAATTGTCACAGCTCCATTGCTGCTAACAGTGAGAGCGAGAATAAAGAGGAATATGAATATAAATATCAACCAAATACGCCACGTTAATGGAATCAAAAGCGTAGCCATGTCTCCCATAATCTGAACATTTTGTCTCGCGCCGGCAAAAATTAAATATTTGAATCCCCCGTCGTTTATGCGTTGTCCATATGGCAACCACTTGTACCTGTGGACGTGTCGTAACGAACGCTCATCAGTGAATCGCACCATTCTGAAGTCCGAGTAGCAAATTGAGTTGGCTTTTGCCGTGCAGTTAAATCGGGATCTAACGATTGAGTAGAACTTGTCATGTCTCCAAAATGCCAAGTTCCCTTCTGGCAGCAACCCTTGCAGCTTGAGATTTTCCCAGTCTTCAGTCATTTTACCGAGAGACACGGGTCTCCGGGCAAAACCTTCCGTGTATATTTGATTTATCGTCACGAAGCTATTTCCCTGCGGAGCATCCGGTACCCGTTTCAGTTGCATTTGCGACGTCCATATGTAATTTAGCTCGTACTTCCACCTGTAAGAGGTCTCCGGTTCTAGACTTGGAATACCAACATATAGTGACCCCTTGTTGTCGTCCACAAATAGCAACTGCGCCTTGAGATACGAAGTTACCATGGCGTTAATTGTGCACCATTCCTTGTATTTTGAGTCCGGTAGCGAGACAATTCCTAATTTCTGTGAAGTGGATATCGGCAATCTTGCATGACCAGATTCTAGCCAGAGTATATTGTCAAAAGGAGAGAACTCAATATACTTGTCTGTAATTTCGACGTTGGGGAACTGCACGGTGCAAACCGTTCCGTGTCTTTGTTGTTGCAATACTTTCGGTAACAATGCGTTGAATGCTCTGTGCTCTTGTCGTATACTATTTACAAAGTTTTGAAATGCGAGGTTTATTTTGATGGTCTCCGGCTGCTGAGTTGCTGAATTACTATTTCCGATTTCTGGGAACTTTGCCTTGGTTTGAATAACAACACATGATCCGCTCATGGTACAGCTGTGTAACGCATTGAAATGGTATGAGTACCAAACATGATTTTCGTGGAAATGATTAAACTCGTATGAATGCGTGAAATGAATTGTGCAAGACTTCATAACGTCGGATATGTATCGGTTTTCATATGAATGTGCCGAAGCTAGATTGTATATTGTTACGGTATTGACGATAATACAAACTCCAGTTAAGCTTGACATTATGGGAACAATATCCAATTTTAAGAACTCCACATTTAAAAAATCTAGATGTTCCGGAATACCTGGCAAAAAACAAGGTATTTAATAGCAATGTATATCTGTAATATATATTGTTTTTCACACTAATACTGGTTGGACGGCATAATGCACAATAATATTGCAAGGATGCATTCCTTATCGGTATTATTCCAGGTACAATTACTGATATTTGAGTACACTGGAGAGCTCCACGTGTAAAGCCATGGACTTGAAATGTCCTTTCGAAGCTAATCAACTTACAATTGATAGATATGTATCTTGAAAATGTAATTAGTAACGCAATGAGTTTTTTAGAGATTTCCCGTTAGTCCTCGAATTTCAAAATGTGCTTCAGGTTGATAAAACGCCGCCAGAAACTTGTAGTATTACTGGTTGTTGGAGTTCAAGGAAAAATGATTAATGGTAAATGTAATTTCTTAATTCTGATGCGCTAGTTTTAAACCATGTAACCTTTAATTTTGAATTTTTATTTTAAAACTTCATATTATATTAGCGTTGTGTAACACCAGCAAGTATACATATGAGAGTACGCAAATAAACATAGTCGGTCAACTTTCAATTAGCACTGCTTCTCCGCAGGTTATTAGCAGTAAGGTGATTTTAATACGATCTTTACAACATTTTATGTAACAAAGCTTGACAAAATTCCACTAATGGGCATAGTCATTTGAAATTATTCCTGACAAAACTACGTAAAATCAATCACTTTTCGATGAATCGGTGTAACTTGATTTTGAAGTATCTCATCGTGTAACATGTCAATCATATTTGCTGTTGCTAACTATGTACATTGTTATCTAAGAAACTACCGCCAAAGACCTTCATCACATCTTCCATATTATTATTATTATTATTATTATTATTATTAACTCACTTTTATTCGTCACTTAGATTTCAGAACACAAAAATCATTACATACTGCCTACAATCCGTAGGGCTTACAGAAAAGATAAATAAATAAAATGAAACAATTTTTACAAAAACAAAAACAATTTATAGGTAGTCTTTTTCCGATAATATCCATATCAATTTTTAACATTGTTTGACTTTGAAAACATATACTTTGTCAACTCATTTTTGAACACTGTGTATTTTTCGATGGTTCTCAACTGCTCAGGTAAACTATTCCACAACTTTACGCCCATAAACTGAAATATTCTCTTACCGAGTTCTATTCTAGGCTTGTATAAATGCGCATATTTGCCATTACACCTTGTTGAATAGGAGTGAACAGACAGAGCGGTTACGAAATAACCATTATAATAAGGAATACACTCAAGTTTACAGATTTTGTACATAACACATATAATTCTAAATTCATATAATTCCTTAGTAAAAAACCATTTAAGATCTGACTTCATTTTATCCGATATCGGATCATATTTCCTAAACCGTAAAATTAACCTTGCAAGAGTGCACAAAACTGCATCCATAATTACTATATATTTCTCACACGTTGTCCCAACTACAACTAACATATAATTCAAGACCGACAGTATTAAAGAATTACCAATTATCTTCAGTTGATCAGTAGTAAAACCGTCACGAATTCTGTACAAAGCCCGTAACCTGATATAACACGCCTTTGACACATTCTCAATGTGTGCACGTCATGTCAGTTCTCTGTCTAAAGTTAACCCAAGACATTTGAGAGTTGTGCTATTTTTAATTTCAAACCCCTCAAATTCAAAACAAAAACCGTCTAGCAAACTCGACTTTCGCCCAGTGCTTAACGTTATCGTTTTCGTCTTGTCATCGTTAACTGTTAAAAGGTTTTCACTAAAATAGGCTTTTACTTTTTTCATGTCACTTTCAATTGATTTCTTCAGGTCATCCAATTTTTTATGAGACCCAACAAAAATAATGTTGGAATCGTCAACAAACATCATCACTATCCGGTTTACTACGACCCTTGGTAAATCGTTAATGAATACCATGAACAAAGTTCCAGCTAAAATGCTACCAGCTGGCACCCCTATCATAGTTTCCCTTATTTTAGACACTCTGTTTTGTATCTGGACATATTGAACTCTATTTTGTAAATAACTGCGCAACCAGATATCAGATATAGCATATAACGATTTTAGTTTACCTAACAACTTCTCTCGGTGAACTGAATCAAAAGCCTTCCTCATGTCAATCGACACGACCACTGCAATTAGTCCCTTGTCCATATTTTTCATAATAAAGTCACTTGTGGCTAACATTGCAATTTCTGTCGAGTGACATTTTCTGCCGCCAAATTGATTTGGCGTGATCGCTTTTGATTTTTCTAAGTACACTTCTAATCTACTCTGATACACTTTTTCCATTAGCATCAATAAATTCGCATTGAGTGAAACTGGCCTAAACTCTGCTGGTCTACTTGCATTCTCAATTTTTGGAATAGGAATTACTCTCGCAATTTTAATACGTCTGGAATAATACCAGAGTCAAAAGAATTTTGAATAATTTGCAACAAGTGCCTGTGCACATTTGGATGCGGTAAAATCTTGTCGAGAAAGTACTTACTGATTCCAGTTGTGTCATTTTTGTAGAGAGTTTTCTCCTCAACTTTCTCCATGCCAAAAATATTTCACTATGACTCACATTTATAACCGAGAACAGCTCATTATTATGCTGAGTGGCAGTAGCTTCCATATTAATTGTGTTTACAATGGGCGATTGGGGGGCAAAGCCCATTTCGCAATAATAGTTGTTAATCTCGTCAGGGCATGCTTGTTCGCCCAACTCTCCCTGCTTTTTGAATTTCAAATTAAAAACATTTTTGTAAGCTGCCCATAGTCCGTCTTCTTTAACTTGTTTTTGTACTCTATCCTTCATGTCCTTAACTAGAGAAGCGTTGATTAATTTGTGGTACTCTTTAATATTGGCTTTGTGCCAGGTTAGCCTAGACTCCTTCCATCTTATGAAATGATAATTTTTTATTTTCATCAATCTTCTTGTTTTTGACGATTTAAATGGTGATATTTCTGCACCAATCCTGACTTGACTAACTGGGACAAATTGATTGTGACACAAATTTAATTTTTCAATAAAATCTCGCCACATTGAGTTCGTGTCACACAGATCTACCGTTAGACTTTCATTTAGAAACGTACCAATTTCAAACCAGTTTGCGTTTTTATACATTCTAGTTTCTCGCGTAATGATTGTAGGTATTTTTATCTCAATTTCACACCTTACAAATTTGTGATCAGAAATGGAAAAGTCAATAACGTCTGATCTACATATTATATTATCAGCCTCCTTAATGAATATAAGGTCCAATATACTATTTCCTCTGGTACCGACTTTAACTATTTGCTTAAAACCATGTTTGCTTGCAATATTTAACAATCTGCTACGATTGCGATTATCCTTCCCTATGTCAATGTTGAAATCGCCACACACTATAACTTTTTTCTTGTAATTGCTGAAATATCGAAGCAGTTTGTCCAAATTTTCTAAGTCGTTATTGACATTACTAGTGCGGTAGACACAACATATAACTATTGACTTCAAATAGTTTTGCTGAACGGTTATGTTTACCATTTCCAGAGATGTTGGGTTTAGAAAATGGGATCTAGTACTATGACAGTTAACTGGTCTTGCTTTTAAAGAATTTTTACACAAAATTGCTACACCCCCACCCCGCATTTCAGAACGATCTACCCTAAACATTGAATAATCTTTTGGTATTGCCACAACATCATTATCCTGTAACCAAGTTTCTGTCAAACACAAAATATCTATTTGATTATTGTGGACTATATTAAGTAATTGGTGTGTCTTATTTTTTAGAGATCGCATATTTTGATTTCCAATAATGAATTTTTGAGCACAGTTTCGCACACTCTTGTTCTTACGTCAAGCACTATCCATTGTTTCTTCGGTTTCATCCTCTCTTCTGGTTTTCTTGCTGGCTGGTTCAGCCTCAGATTCCTGTAACGGAATTTCTACTGTCTTTGTTGACTGTGATGACCCTTCAGTACTCTCCTGTTCTTGAGTAGGCATCTTCCTCTTGGATGCAGTAGATAGGTTTCGACGGGAGCGTGTTCTGACTGACTGCTGTAATTTGGTCAAATCATGCTTTACAGAAACACTTTTGAAAATCTCTTTGTTTTTCAGTTTGCTGCAATTTTTTAGCAGTCGAGCTTTCATTCCCGGTGGCAGGAATACACGAATGGGTCGGCCCGATCCTTTCGACGATTTTGAAGGGTCTCCAATCCTTTCCTTATGGGGCGTAGCATGAAAGTGATCTCCAATTATCCCCATTAGCTGAGCGAAAAGGGTCTCGCCGTTATCATTTTCAGGAATTCCAAAAATGACGGCATTTTTTCTCCAGTTTATCCTTTTCTTCTTTCAGCTCCTCATTCAATTCGCTGGCCAGTTTTTGAATCGTAGCGTTCGCTGCTGTGGTTGCTGCGGCACTACATTTTGCCTCAAGGTCAGTATTATCTGATTCTATTTTGTCAATGCGGGCATCGAGTCTTTTTTCCATGTCGTTAATTTTTATGAGAGCCGTTTGAGACTCAGTCCTGCATACATTCATCAAATTCCATAGGTCATCGATTGTTTTTCCACCGTCTTTTTCCGCCATCCTGCCGACAAATAATTGTTGCGAATACCAATTAATCAGTTATTCGGGTACTTTAATGATAAGGAACTCGCTTACAGATTGATGAGTGTACTATTTGTATAGCCACACTCATGCTATATTAAGCTTCGGCATAACTATTTCTGGTATGCCATCAGATTGGACCCTCAGCAATGCATTGGGATTGGGATGACCATATGAGCCGGCTATCCTGTCCGTGTTATCTACGTCCTTGATCCGTGTTGCCACTGAAGTGATTATCGTTTCTCGGTTTAAAATCACTAATGTTCACTGATTAATGCTATTTTTCAAAAATGTATGACTAGTCTCAAGAAAACTCAATTGAATGAGCTATCTCTCAACTTTTTTGGTTCAGTAGAACATTTTTTTAAACTGATATCAAACATTCGAGCTCAAGAACTCTGTTAACTTGTACGCCTGTGCCACGGACAATATTATCGAGCACAAAACATATAAAGAGCAGGAATCTTACGCATGGTTTTTCCCATAATTTTTCAATAGAAACTGTCCAGATGGTAGATGTATGGATCACAAGTTCATCGTGCAACCACTACGTTAATATAACATAATTGGCCAACGTTTAATATTCCAGACAGAAACCTGTCCACGGCCGTATACCTGTCGTATTACTTAATATGTCTACTTTGTTTTTGTGCTCGGAATTTTAAGGTCATATTGGGAAACATTACAATTGATCGTTGAAACTATGATATATCGGATTTCATAGCAACAAAATATATTAATGACTGCTCACCACCATCACGAGACACTCCTAAGACAAGCCAGCGATAACGTTTTTGCAATAACATTTAATTGTATTAACTGTTCCAAATTCTGAAGAAATACCACAGATAATCCTAATAATAACGACATGAATACATTAACGCATCGGATATTATTAAATTGCTGAAGAACAATATTAGTTTAAGAAGATATTTATTTTGTGTAACAGACAATTTCGTGCATTTTGTCCTGAATGAAAATTATGCATGGATAAACAAATCAGCGTACAGACGTCGCGTAATAGCGAATTTGGTGACGCTTTTTGAATAACAATAATAATTGCATGATATATTCATACTTGGGGAAAAATTCCTACTACACACACATTGATACAGCGGAAAATGAATAGAATTTAAAGTGACCGATATCAGACTTGCATAACAAACAATCGATATATAAAATTTATTGGGGTGTCAAGGCACTGTCAGGGTGTTGACAGTCTCAGCTCCGACTTGAGCGATACCAAGTTTGAGGCAGGATGTCCTAGTTGTCAACTAAGGTGGTCAATCGAATGACGTGTCAAAATAAAATCTAAATTATCACTTATATTTGTGTACATTCTACAGACATGAAAATATAGTATAACATTTTATTAATTACCTTACTCTCTCAAAGGCAATTTGTATATATTATATAATGTGATTAGATAAATATTATTGCACATAAAGACAATGATGTTTTTTTTGCTTTTACATCATCAAGTGCACCTTACATGTATTTTAAGAGATTAGGTTATCCTCCTATTAATAATCCCCCACTCGAACTGAATTACCTATTTATAACAAATACAATATATGCAATCTCACCGGTTAAGGCCATCCCTGCAATGCAGATAAATAAAGCATACAGTTGCCAGCACACCCAGACGTCAATCAATGTTACCGGAGTTGATTCCTCGTCGGATGCCTGTGCCACATCGGGAATAAAAATATAGTGCAAGCGATTGCGAGCACAAAAAATGTTACTACAAATGGTTGCTAAAAACATTATTGACTGAATTATCCATAGTCGGCGCGTATTACGCGCTAGTTCTTAATTGAGACGCACAAATGCGAAACATAAGTCACCATTAGTTAAAAAATTAAACGACGCACATTAAGAAAATAAACTTGCGCTACCAGAAAATAGAAAACATGTACATTTATAAAGCCAACAAATATGTAAAATGATCATGTCTACATACGTTAATTTTGCTTCCTAATGATTCTGTAAAACAATCCGTGAATGTTCTCCAGAACACAAAGAGTGATTGCTGCGACCACAAGCACAAAATATAATTTCCAACATACCGCGACATCCTCCACCGATACCGTGTATTGTTCAAAATCACCTTTTTTTAGCTTTTGTGGTACGATCTTACGGTGAATAACAGTTGCAGCTCCATATCTAACCATTCTAAATTCGGACTCCATAAATTGCCTGACATAGCTGAAAATATTAAAATGTATATCCAGCCGATTTCTTTGTATTATCTCTTTTATCTCGCGTACAAAATTGTAAGACGGGTACACGATTTCGTCAAGATAGTATACTATTCCAGAGCTGTAAAGTGAGGCAACAACGCTTAGCGCCAATTCAGTGTAGAATGTTTCTTTGACCTTTTTGTACAATACATGTTGTCTTAGGAAGGGTTCCTCGTTATTCACGAATAGAATTCTGTGTCCTGCAAGGGGCGCCAAATGTCTTATCCATATATAATCCTCCATTTGCTCAATGGTGTAGTACATAAGAACATTGTCAGCGGAAGTTATTTTTACATCCGTGGTTACATCGCCATCGAACCAACACAGTAAATTATTAAAGAATCCAGATTTCACCATTACGTACAAATCATCCAGAGTAGGTAATACGAACACTTTGTAGATATATTGCCTTAGTTGTACGAATAATTTCGTCTGGTTGTAGACTTTTGCGTATTCGTACAACACAAATATATACTCGTACGTTGATTCCGCGGTTGCCAATTGCAATGCAGGGAGCTCCACGTTTGGATTTTCCAGTGCCTTGGTTGCATTATGCAGTGACTCAGGGAGCCATGATGGCTCAGGCTGAGCCGCAATATTTGAGTATAAGGTGGAGGAATAAAAGTTTCTTATGAAGACTCCCAGAATAAGCCAAAGCAACAAATGCGCCGAACATACTTTGCCTCGAAATGTCGCGCCGTCGTCAGCCTGTTCCAAAAGTGATGCAAGCAACCAAAACATGGCATCATTACATGAAACAAGACCATTGGCAGCAACTATGATTACCAGAATATATGCCGTAACTGCCGCCAATACCACCCAAGTAAGCCATGACAATGGAAGGAATAGTGAACCCAAATTCTTTGAGAAATAAACAATGCTTCCGTCGCCGCCTACTAAAATGTATTTAACTCCCCTGTCATTTACAGCTTGGCCGTACGGAATAAAGTTGTAATTGAATATGTCTTCAATGGATCGTATATCCCGATTATAGATTTTCTTTAAACCAGTAACACATATCTTTGTACAGTTGAAATGTGTTCGCACGATTTCGACGAAACTATCCTCCGACCAATCGGGACTGGATCCTTCCGGAAGCCACGCATTAGTTCCGTCATGTTCTTTCATTTTAACCTTCCCATCATGCCGCCCGTGACGGAAAAAACCAGTGATATATACACGGTCTATATCGTGAATGCAAATACGGACACCGGCTGCAGTTTTCCAGTAACCCTTTCGGGGCAAAGCTGGAACCAGAACGAAACGAATTGAGGAATAAGTTTCGACGGAAAGTTGCGGTATGCCAACATAAACATTGCCCGTGTCCTCATTCAGGAATATCAATTTCGTATTGAGAGATACTGGCAACAAGACTTCGTCTGACTGCGAAAGTATGGCGATATCTGATGTCAATGGTACCAGAGCATATTGGTGAAAAATTGAAAGCCTCGGTCGTATGGTATCCAACCCGAACCAAATCATTTCATCAAAATATGAGAACTGAGCTAGTTCCTTTTCTTTTTCGAGACTAGGAAATTGAACTATGCATACCCTGCTGTGTTTCTGTTTCATTAGCACAGTTTCTAATATCTTGTTGAAATGTACAAACTCATTCCGTATATACCTATAATGTCTTTTCTGGAGTACCGTAGTGGTGTCGCCTGGAAAGTGAATCTGCTCCCCGGACAGATTAGCTTTGGTGTGAATTGAGACACAATTTCTCTTTACTTTGCAGTCTGTCAAAAATGTGGAGTGATACGATTGTAATTTTTTATGGAGCACAGCCGGAATGTCGTCGTAGGAATGGGAAAAATGAATAGTGCATGCTTTTGCGGATTCAAATATAGCATTCTGAAAACGGCGAGTTGTTTGAAATGCCATCGTTAGAAACGGAAACAGTAGTGCAAAAAGTATATAAATGTTTTTCAAGTATTCCATTGCAAAATGCATATACCATCCACTATAATTGCTAGCATATACAACAGAACGTCGGCCCGCATCTCTGACGCAACACTTAAACCCAAATATGAAGAGTCGTATTTGATCATGAATAGAATAGCAACACAAATACTTATGACAAAAAATATTCATAGGCTCCACCATGCAAACATATATTTAAATGGGTATTTTCAAGTTGAGTTTACTAGATTGTTTACCTGAATGTCTTATTGTTTCATTCGTTTGGTAATACAAAATCTCCTGTTGGCATTAAAACCACAATAACAATATCCCTTTGTGCCATTAACATTTTAAAGTGGCCATAGCAACAAAGATGTAAAAACAAGTTCACGTCAACTCCATATTATTATGATTATATAGACACTTCATACGTATGGCAATGGATGCTCTTATTGTTTCACGAAAATGCACAAAGTGAATATTCTTTTCAGTTATTTTGTCAAAGCGTTAAAATTCTCAAGAAGATTACGCGTGCTGACGAGAATTCTGAAGTAGTTCTTTCATATTCCGAAATATCTTACAAAATGCTATCTATTCGCTTTCGGTACTGTTACATAAACATGAATGTACGTACCTAAACTAAGCATCCGATGAAATTATATTCATTGATAGTATTTATACATGGAATTATCTATGAATACGATAATGCCAAAGTGAATAAAATTATTTCATTTGTTCACAAATTTATAATTCTAGTTCACACTGCAGCATTTTAACTCTGATTGACTGCTGAATTCTCGGATAAAGCATTGCTCAACAATTGGCGGCTAGACCATCACGATCATCAGTGCCGCTGTGGAAACAAGCAGCAGTAATGCACACAACTCCCAGCAAACTGTGACGTCCTTAAGTGTCACTGGAGTTTCTTCTAAATCCGTCAGTTTTCCGGAATGACTTTTCTATGTGCGATGGTAGATGCCCTGGACCGAGCCCTTTTAAATTCTGTTTCAACAAAGTTTGTCGCGTAGCTTTGAATATTAATTTGAAAATCATGTTTACCATTTTTAATATGATTTATCAGATGAGATGCCATTCCATACGACGCATACCGTACTTCGTCAAGGTATTTAGTATATTATGCCGGAGCTATACAGCGACCGAATTATTATGTTCGCCAACTCATGGTAGAAGGTTTCCTTAACAAGTCTGTACAACCTACGGTCCCTAAGGAATGGCTCTTCGTTGTTTTCGTATAATATTCGGCTTCCTACCAACGGCACAAGATGTCGAATCCATAAATAATCTCTTTGTTCTGCCGGTGTATAGAATACAAGCGTTATATCTCGCTTGGATATGTTATGGCCGGGAATTCCGCCGTCCATTGGTGCACACACGAATTGTTTTCGGAAAGACTGACCCAATACCAACAAACCAAAATCTTCCGGCCATCGGAAGTACAGCAGTCGGTGAATGTATTGATCCAGTTGTCGCGCCAGTTTCAGCTGATCCGTTTCCTCAGAGTACAGTATGAAATCCCTGATTCGGTGACATGTATCGTGTAAAGTGATATATTTTATTTTAGGATTATCTTTCGGCCGCTGCTCCCGGGTAAGATTATCCAGAGATTCCGGTAGCCATGGGGGATCCCTTGGCGCTGCAATATCAGAATACATTGTGGACGTGTAGAAATTCCTCATCAGAAATCCCAAGAAGAGCCAAAGTATCAAATGCGAGGAACATATTCTAGAACGAAGCCAACTTCCATCGTCAGCCGGTTCCAACAGAGACGTGAGCATCCAATACACTGCAACGGTGATTGATATTACACCACAAATGATAACCAATATAAATGCAAACATTGCAGCTAAGGCCAGCCAAATATGCCACGTTAGAGGTAGAAACAGAGAGCCCAAATTTCCGCCGAATTGAACATTATCATTTTCCCCAACCAGAATAAGATATTCAAAGCCTCTGGCATTTACACGTTGGCCATATGGTATATACTTGGCACTCCGGATGTATAATCGATGTAGGGAATCGTGTGCGTGCACCTTTCTAAAGTCGCCGTTGCAAACGCTCCATTCAGGATGTACCGCTTGTGTACAATTTAATCGATTTCGCACCAATAGAAGGACACCTTCATGTGATCATTCGGTCAAGCGTCCTTCCGGCAGCCACAGTCTGTCGCCGTTGTCAGCCTTTAGCGATTCTTACCTTACCCACGGAACATCTTATTCATTGTTTAAGATCTCCGGTATGACTAAGAATTGTTGGAAAACAAGGGGAAAATAAATTGTGTAATCAAAAGTTGTAAAAAACGAACGAAGCTATTAATTGTGACATTGTGTAGGAAATAAACCTTTCCTGAATCGTGTTTTATTAATTAAATGAATTTTGTTGTGTATCATTTTACTACAAACACCTATGGACGTGCTAATTACAAACACTGCAACGTCCTTGTTCAATGAATTATGTAGCATGGATATGAAAACCACGTTTCCAATTCTTTGTGAATGTTACATAATTAGACAATGTGCATTAATTTTAGCAAGTACACACAAATGCTTTAAAAAACTTTTCCCAGTTTATTGACGTTACCTTCTTCTTCGTCAAACATTGTTTTATTAGAGAGTCGTCGGTAATCTGTGTCCTTTATATCCAATTGAAAAATTTGCAATTTTAAACAGGAGAAACCCGTATATTATGGCGTAAATGGCATTAGGAGGCAATTGCAACGATTCAACCAGTTTTCTTTGCCCTGTCCCATTTTGGCTTGTGCTCCCTAGTACTGCCTTCGAGATTTTCGAATTGGGGCTTCTTCGATGATCATCGTCGAAAGTTGGATCTATAGTATCTCCTCAACGCCAAATAAAATGTATATCTTATAAAAATAATGTAAACATGATCCTTGAAATATATTACTCTACGATACACTAACTTCCTTGCTTCAAAAATTAAAGAAGCCATAGAGGCTACTATACAAATGAAGAACACAATGAGCAGGACAGCAAAATTTCCATTCAGAGATAGTTTGGGAAATTTGTTCATATCATGTTGCTTCGCTTCTTCCAGCTTATCCTTCCATGTCGATATCCTAAGAGACCAATTTTCCCAGGCTTGCACTAGTCCAGATTCCGATAAAGAATGAATTTTGATGATAAAATTTGTCACGGGATGTTGTATGTTCTTAAATATCCATGCACGCGTTATCTTGCCTGGTGTGTCTTTGCTGATCCTAACAGAATTCAAAAAGGTTTGATTTCCCTTCTTTCTAAACTTCCAGTTTAGCTTGACATACATCTGGAAAACTTGTTCGTATTCATCTATGTACGCTGTATTTACACAACGTGCGATTCGGTTGAACACATTGGCATTCTGAATTAACCTGAAATGTTCTTCAGGACACTTAGGTCTGTAAATCCTGTCCCATACCTGTTTGATGTGATACCATTTGCGGAAGTATGTGACTCGTTTATTCCGTACGAAACCTCAAACCGAGTATTTGTTCTCAGGTTTGATGTTATATCTCCAGTGTCCTTTCGCATAGGCAACCACCTCAGAAGAAAATCATAAATTTCCTTTCTCACTGGATCAACATCTGTTACACTAAAGAAGGAAAAGTTTCTGTCAATCAACTGCTGAAAATATTGTAATCTTCGGACCGATAAAGGCGCAGTTAATTTTGTGATATTTGTCCCCTTGTAGCTGTTCGAGAGAACGACGCACATTAGCAGCCAAGAGAAGGAAAGTACTTTACATCGGTGACACGGTTTGTTAACCTGTTCAAGTAGGGCTGCAATTGGAGAAAACATTCGGTTCAAAAGGGCATTCCGATTATCCGTTGTTATCAAGATATCTTATAATCACTACGCCGAAAAGTCACACGGTAGAATTTCACCAAAATTTCTCTATAGGGGTAGATTACGAATCTATAATAAAAAGTGCGTTATTCCCCACCATGGACGGAGCTACGGGCCAAAAACCCAGGCGGCCGCCCCAAAATCTCACAAAGTTTTATTTCAAATTCGGATAGAGAATACAAAACTAAGCAAATTTTGTAAAAGAACCATATACCAGAAGTGGTGTCCTTGGCCGCTACGGCGGATCAATCATAAGGTCAGGCGGACCTAACATAACCGTAATAAATCTAATATGTTCAAGCGTAACCTAACCTAACTGGTCTGAGCAAAGGTAACTTCGTGCATATACCAAACATCTTCTAAGAGGTGCATTTACCTTGAAGAAGCATGGGTGAAAAACTCGCTCGGTGGTCACCTAGTCATGAAGGCATTATTGCGGATTTTGGCAAAAACTTGTAAAACATGAACAAAGATTGTAAACTACGTGACAAATCTAATGTCCATGGTTGGTACGTCGGCCGTACTATCCACAATTATCGAAATACTGACAACCATCACCCCCACTTGGGTCATGGGCTAATTTGGGTTATGTAGAAAGTGGACATTGTTCATGTACTGTATCATCGCCCCCATCCGTGTAACGGGTGATAGGGCCCGGCCCCGCCGGGTACTCGTTATAAGTATGATACCTACTGTTAATATAGAGACAGAAACCAGAATCCAACTGATCATGTCAAACCCCGAAACGAATGTTGAAAGCGACAACTTTTCCTTTTCAACAATATTAGCACATGTTACAAAGTAGTGGCCCTTGGTGTCAAATAGACTGAACTGAATGTTGCTTTGTGAATCTTCTATAGAGAAACTGGGGAAAATGAATGGTGTCTTCCCTGTTAAAACATTATTTGTAACATTTTTCTGTAGCATTGCAAGAAAGATTGAGTGCTTATCAAGTGTATCCATGGTAGTCTGCAAGAAATATGATTCACTAAAATACGTACTTCTTTTGCCTTCACTCGAACTTTCCAAGGAGTTGGCTCAGTACAGTACATATTGGCCAGAATAGTTTCGAGGTCATCAAACAACAAAAACGCTTCTGCTGCAAGTGCAGTACTGTTGTATTTAAGAGCGGACATCATTGGGATAATACTGAGGACGCCAAGCGTAGTCTTGACGCTCAACTGGTTAATGTTTTGTCTCAGAACATTTGACGAAACTGGACCAACGAAATACACGGATCATTTCTTTGAATCGGCGTAAATCCGGTCAAATACGCGCGCTTCTATGGAAAATTCAACTTAGACGAACAAGTTGGTAGGATAAAATGCACTGGACTTGAGATACCATCTATCGATCATGTAGAGAATATTATGTCCGAACGGCTGGTTCACTGCGGCAAAGGTTCCTACTGTAAGAACATATCTACCGGATCGAAATATTACGGGTGCCAGGGTTTTGTCATGATTGTAGTCGTTAAGTATTTTAGGATGTATGAACAGATTTCTGTCTGTTGCTGGCATAAGATAACTTTTTGACGAATCGACTCCTGTTGTGCTGTACATTTTCCAAGAATCGCAATCCGGTGGAGTTATATACACAAACACCTTGCACGTACTTGAGTAGAATGGTGTAGGATTCCCTCGAAATCCTTGTCCTGTCGCCAGGTTATATATGTCGTTATTGCAAACCAAGCCGTCAGAGCCTTCCTTCTCAAATTTGTATTCTGAATAAACAACGGAATGTTGCTATATGTAAATTGCTAGAGAATATAATATGTAATAAATTGTTTTTTATTATATGAAGCAGCGTATTACATGTCTGAAAATTTTAATGTATGTCTGTAACGGCGGAACTGTTGACTGCCTGCGCCATGTGGAGGGTACAATATTGGAAAGCTTTCAATTCTTCACTCATGTTCAGAAATACTTTTCTCGTAGGTAAGCCGATTGTAACACCGGAAAGCATGCAAAGTATTCCGATAAAGCGTATAAGCGCGTTACTGCAAATGATGCTGTCATTTCGAATAGGTCAAAATCAATTATAATATTTATATACACGTTTGATAGACGCTACATTTATGTTTGTTTGCAGCAAATTCAGGATTACTGAATGATTTCCGACATGTAATCCAAACTAAGGATATCACAAATAATGTGATAAGATTGAAACACGTAGCCTTTTGTTGATATAAGTTGAGCGTTCTTTGAGACTGTTATGCGTAGCTGCTGATTTACCTTTGACATTTTTTCAAAACAGCTCCGTAAAAGCGATAAGCAATCGACTGTTATATTCACCATTTTCGTCATTCCATATCTCTGTAAACTCGCTTTGGAATATTAAGGCTTGAACGACATTCACGTTGTTTTGATGGAAACAAGCCTAAATTAGTCCTTTATAATGTCATTACTGCAATTACGTGTGTCTTGATATGATAAGGTCAAATGTTTCCTCCGAAGCATTAATTATGCCTTAGTATTGGTTTGAAGTATCTTCAAGCCGCGAAATGGAGGAAGGATTACGAAAACCGTTTTAAACTCTCGGTCAAACTTTATGGACTATGTGTTCATTAACAACCAGGAAAATAAGTACGAGGACAACCTGGGGAAACGATATTTTCCATGTGTTTGTAGCGGATAATTTTGCAAAAAATTCATGGTAATAAATATAAATGAATATGGCCATGGTCTTGGTCCGCATAACAGACTTTAGTTTGGCCGATGTAAGCTCACATTTGCGATAATTTCAGCATAATATTATATACTCCTATGAGTTTGTAACAACTGCCAAAACTTCCAAATCTACGTCGTTTCCGAAAACACATTTACGGATGCTGACAGTCCGGCGTATGATAAGGGAATCACGAGCGATTTCTCTTAAATTTGGTAGTGTGTTTCCAATTAAAAGGAACCAAAAAATGATCAGATGTAGTGTTGTTAGTGTGTCGGAATGCGGTTTATGTATGTGCAAATATATTTACAAAAGAATGGGTGATTAAGAAATTGTGTATACTATGCGGTTACTTGTAAGCAATGTAAACTATGATTAGATTAAATGTAATCCATTTGTGAAACTCTATGAGGTAGTCCTCTCTTCGCGTACTACTATAAACAAAATGCATCAAACGTTTGTTTGGTACAAAAGTTGCAATCGTTTTTTGACAGGCATAGTTAGTTGCGAAAGTCAAATCGAAAAACAGTTGCTTTCCTTACACATGAAAACGAATATTATGTTTAAAAATGCATGTAATGGCTAAAACTGATAGTCTTCACAGTAATATTTCGCTACGTGAATACTAACCAATTTGGTGGTTCCATTTTGAGGTTGGGTCATGCAACCATCCACACTACATTTATGGACAACCTATACATCGTTTTATGATTATGGTTACCAGCGGGAAATATAATTCACCAAGGTTACATATTGATCAAGCGGAGATTATTGGTTGACAAATTTTCTTTCATCCGTCTAATTTCGTGTGTTTATCAATATATTAGATATAACTTTGGGCTCCACATGACGATCAATTGTTTCCATCACAATTGATAATCCGAGACACAAGCTTATTGTAAAATCGTACTGGTATTATTAGATTAGTAGTTTAGATAAGTGAACTGGCAATGTAATTGACATCTTACGCTAATTTGTTGGTATGTTCTTTGTATAGATTACACACCAACAGAAACAATGCGTATGTGTCGTTATGATAATATTATATGAGCAATTACTTTGTACATCTCTGCCAGTCTCGCTAATCAGTGTGACAACAGCTGCATTGCAAAGCGTCGCCAATTGTTTGACTGGATTATTCACTCATCATTTATATTCTGCTTGAAAACTACTGCAATTCACCAAGCATCTTTTTGTCGTCTTTTCTGGTGAAATATGAATTTCAAAGCTGCGTCAGCAATATTTACCCTTTTAGTGCTTTCCACCGGATTGGATCTGGCAGAATCATGTAACCTAATCTTAACTAATCGCTTATTTAATTTTACCATCCATTTCGCAGTTATTATAGAAACGATTCGTTGGAATGCAGTGAAATGTTACAGAAGCATGTGCATAGAAGATGTCTGCGAGAAAACGATGGAAGAAGAAGAGTGTGAAGCTGGAGTCATTAACTGTGGCCAGATGATAAATGACAATGTTGTGATGTCCCGTGCCTGCCACAGTTCAGAAGGTGAACCACAGGCAGATGGATGCCTCACAGCCCCGGAATCGCCCAATTTCTATTTGTGCTCCTGCTCCACTGACTTGTGCAACGATGAGAAGTTGTCGGATAAACTGAAAGTGATAGGCGAGCTTTGAATTATTCATCATGGTTACATTCAAATCGACAATACACGAAACCAGTGGTTTATAAAAATAATTTTTAATTATGGTTGACATTTTAATATACAGTCATTATGATGAGTCACTGGTGTACTAATTTTTAGTTGACACAAAATCATGCATTAAAATCACACGTTATTGCAACCATTCCAATACAAATATGTACTCTGCAGTTGTGCGTCCAAAAATTTACGCGACGGCCGGGCAGCCTAAACATCATTTGTCGTAATGGCATAGTGTCATGTAATCACTTACATCGCCACACTATTACAACCGCATTATTTGTAAAATATAACGTATTGCCGGATTGATATGTCTCCTCATACCCACTTGTAGTCATAAATGTAATTAGCTTGTATATGTCCACTTAATACTGAGATATCTATAGTGGATGACAATACGAAGTTATATAATTGTCTAATATAACATATAACAACAAGCAGAGACAACTGAGAATAAATTACGCTTTTATTTAAACAAAAAAAATGCGACACGGGTGACATAGTTTAAATAATGGGTAAGAATGAAGATTCATTATCGATGTTTTTGAGCTCTTACACGCGCATTTACGGATAAGTAATTCTGTTTGAATACGACACTGCGTAACTCAATTTATACCCGTGGAACTCCTCGATGTCATTCAATAACTATCGCGTTGTCCTGACGTGCTCTTGTATTATGTCCACGTTGCGTAGTTAGGTAATGTCCCTTAGAATATTCAATTTGCTTAACAATCCCACTGCCAATAGGTTAGTGTTTGGCCGAGAATTTGTCTCGACGGTTATACTGGTCTCCGCCTCTGAATCACGTTTCTAAGTTCTCCGAATTATTTAGTTATTAATATTCTTTAATTGAACAATTGATTTCCTAATGTATTTTGTTACCGCATTTTCATTTATGTTTTGCTTGGCTACTTGCAAGGTCGTAGATGATCAACAACGGAATATATTTGATAGGTTCAAATCGTGTACTTTGCACTTCTCACATACATTTCAGTTTATCCCAGGCCCTCTCACTAAGAACTTGCACTCCCACCATTCCATATTCTTGGACGACTGTGCCACTCAGAAAGACTGTGTGGCAATCCATACATGGGCAGAGATTTACAAGCCCGGAAAAGGCTCCGAGCTTTCATTCAATGATGACATACTACGCCATTTGAAATTTGATGTCGAAAAGGAGCTAAAGTTGTATGCCGCAAACCTGGAAGCCAGTTTATCACGGCAAAGGTACGGTATGGTTTGCACGGTTCAGTTTCCTCATGTACAAATTGTCGGAAGGAAAATCGAATTCTCTTCTATCGATAATTTGTTCTGGCTTCAGTCTGATGGTATAAGACAATCGGTATCTCCGGCTCAAAAAATTGGAGTCATACCACTACTGGCCTCGCAGAGTTTAAACTTCAAGTCAATTGATGCATTCGGGACCGGACATTTGAACACACGGTTAATATTTCTTGAAAAAAGCGATGGAACAGTATTTGTTGGAGTCCCGCGATATCAGTTGGAACACCCTGAACCTGGCAATATTCTTTATGGATACCTTTATATTTCTCGTATCAGTCTAAACGAAGTTGCTGGAGAATCGAAATGTCTTGCATTCGATGATATAGAAAATGCGTACAGGAATGCGTTCAAGATGAAAGCAAAACACCATTACGAAATTGAAATGAATACTGCTGTTTTGCAGCACAATATCTGGCTTCCCGAAGGAGACAGATTACATTGGTACCGGAACAGCTTCTTTCCAGTTGTACGAGCATACCTAAACTGCACGAAAACCCCATCCATAACTAACATAATATGTGACAATGACTTTAAGCAATTCCAAACGAAACGTACCTGGACAAAATGTATATCTTACGGACGACGAGTAACTGAGGGTGGGTTTAAATATGTTATATTTGTAGGAGACGGAAACAGCGCACAGTTTTCAGGAAACCTTGCTTCTCTATTTCAACCATTAACCTGGGAAATATGGTTGGGATTGAGCATTATATTTTTGTGCTTTAGCGCAATAATTCTTGGGAGTAGTGGTGTAAGGACATCCGTGTTGGAATCTGTGTATTGAATGATAACGTCACTTCTGGAACAAGGCGACGATGGAAGTCGTTTTCGCGGTAGAATCATTTCACTGCATTTGATATTGTGGCTCTTTCTGGGGATCTGCATAAGAAATTTTTATACGTCCACGCTGTTTTCTGATATTACTGCCGAGACTGATCCAGATTGGTTACCAACATCTCTTGACAATCTTACCTTTGATCAAAAGTCAACGAACAAATGGTATGGAATTAAATTTCTAACGACACATGCGGGAAAATTTGAGATGGAAACTCTATACAACACATTTCAAGCTAACAAGCAAATCAAATTAATGAATCAGATGGAACAATATGCATCTAGTCTATACTTTCTGTCTGATTTTAAGGACTTTGAAGTATTTATTACATCAGAAACATTCAGGCATGACCGTGTATGCTTACGAGCTAATTATTGTGAACCAGAAAGCCACGAAATTACTGGTAAGGATAACACGCTGCTGTATTACACGAACACAAACTTGCATGAGTACATGTGGATTAGGCATTTACATGCTAAGCTTGGTCGACGAATATTGTACGAAAATAAAGAGGAATCAATTTTTAGGGAACCTGTGATATATGAAATCCGGGTTGAAACATATTACACGGAGCTGGCGCTGAAAGTAATTGGGTCGCTGTATAGCTCAGGTATTGCTTACTATTTAGATGAAATAGTTTATAAATCGTACATGTTTCAAAATGCGATTGACTTCATGGCCAGAAAGAGTTTATACCGGACTCAAATTAACATCCAAACATTTACAAGACAGTTTGTGGAGGAAGAGTTCAAAAGAGTACAGCTAAGAGAGACCCGCGTTGAACATCGAAAGATAGTCCCTGAAACATTTACAGACGGGAATGGCGATCCAGATCAAGTGTCATTAGTGGATGTTGTCGTGTGCTGGCAGATATACTTCTTGTTTGTTTTTCTAGCAGCAGTTATATTGACGATAGAGTTATCCCGTGATGTGTATGTGAGAATATCTAAAAGATCGGGTGTGATCTATGTATAACTTGAATATAGAAATGTGGTAAAATGGGTACTGTACTGTCACTCCAACCTCTCCGTTACACTGTACGAATTGTACTTGAAAGATAATCAGGAATATATATGTCCCCCAAGTTCTGCTTCTGAAAGATTATCTATAAATGGACCCCGTAGCAGCTAATGAGCACGTTTAGTTGAACGGTATTAAGTAATTACAATGCTAACATGATATGCTAAATAATTAATAAATAAAACATATTGGACGGGTTATTCATGTTTTTTATCACGGTGCATACTGTTCACGTAAGTTACAGTTCTCGGGATTGCCAGTATCAGACATTTTGCATTTGATGCATTAAGCACATTAAAACTATACAAGATTATTCATCGCAACACTTAAGCCACGCCTATATTTGTGACTTGTCGCTGTAAAAATCACAATTCTGGCTTACATTTGTAGTATCTGTTGCATTACTGTTGCTATATTTTGTTTCGTTCACATCATTTGTCAGATCAATAAATACATAAATGTGTATAAATGACGTCTACAAATTATTGTCCTTAGTCCGCATTCGAAACAACGTAGTACTTCCGGAATGTAGCAAGCATTTCTCGTCGTAATATTCGTCTCACGGTTATGGAATGACGTTGAGCAAAGTTGGTTCAGATACGTTGGAACGCATTATTTATTTATAAATGTCCACGACACACGAAACGTGCATCCGTATCCGTATGCATGTCTCCTGTCCAAACTACTTAAATAGCTGAGCAATCGATAGATTTAAGTTGTTTGGATACGACGTACTTATGTATTTGCATGTGATGGATTTTAATATCTGCCCGTTGCGAAGATCCTTTGATGTTTGTCACGCAAACCTGTTTTTGTCAGCCTTTATCCAAATTTGTAAAAACATATACTCCATAGTATGTATCTGTGACACATCATCAGTTGGAACTAATACTCTCTAGATGCAGATACATGGACCCAGTTCTTATTATGCTTGTCTCAGCTTCTCTCTGCATCCTGACATCAGGTAACCAACATATTTATTTGATTTAATGACTTTATTAGTATTTACTTATACAAAATACACTATTAATGTAATACTTGGATCAGATGCGGCCGATTGCGAAGATGGACGGCTTCCGTACAAAGACAAGATGTGTATAAAGGTATCTAGCACCTTGCTTTCTTTCGAAGAGGCGACACATTTTTGCTCATCAAAGCGTACACGGTCGTCTAAATCATCCCTTGTTATGGTAAAAGACTCTGAAATTCAACAACTTCTGCTGAACAGTACACATGGTGTTCATGAAAATGTATGGCTTGGAGGCAAGTATGACTACAAGTCCGGCCAATTCATCTGGCAAGATGGTGAGCCTCTCTCTTACACCAACTGGCAAGAGTTTTACCCAACCAACGACACAAATTCTGAACGCTGTATGGAACTTTCTAAGTTGTCACAGAAAGGCGGGGGTAAATGGGCAAACGTGCCATGTCAAAAACGAAATGCCGTAATTTGTCAAAGAGTGACGTCGTGGACGCTGGATGATGCAATTGAGGAAATAACACGAATGCGTAAACTCCACCAAGATTACCAGGATGCCATCAGGTCAGAATTAAATGAAGCAAAGGCTGAAATCAGCAAGTTTCAGGCCAATATTCAGGCAATAAACGCTGATGTCGTCGTCCCAGTTGGATCCGTCTATGTCGAATACTACAACCAGCCCAGTCCGCGCTCCCTGTGGCCCAACCAGCATTGGGAAGATATTACTAGCACTTATGCGGGTCAATTCTTTCGTGCGTACGGTGGAGGTTCCGCAGCTTGGGGTACTACACAATCGGAATGCGCCCCGCGTATAACTCAAGCAAATTTCTACAAAAGACTGGGAATAATTCCTTATCCCTATCAAGTTGACATTCCTGCCTGCGGGTGGTCACCGCAGTTTAGTGTCGGAGACCACTTCGCCCCTACTCAAGTATTGCAAAAGTGGACGGAATCATTAAAGCTATATACACAAGACTGTGAAGTCCGTCCACAGAACCAGGCGATCAGACTGTGGAAACGCGTTGGTTGAAACTTTAAAATATGTAAACATGTGTAATGCAGCGTGATTTCTCATACTCAATTTGTATGCATCATAAATATGTAAGTAAAACAATTAAAAATAAATGCTAAATAACTTAAATATAAACTTATGGAAGCCTACACAATTGGAATATGGAGAATGTTTATTCCTTATCTCTAAGTGCCTTGTTTAATATATTGTTATGTGAAATCTGAAATCGTAATTGCATAAATACACGTCGCATTTATGTCTCACATAGTGTGGCAGCAGTCTCGGTGCATATATGTGAGTAAAGGAATGACGGAGGGGATCCGGATCCACTATAAAATCCAACACATGTCAGGAATGTAATGCTGTAGTCGGGCCAGTAGTCCAAGTACTCGATTGATAGCGGCTCGTCCGTGTCATTCCAGCTAAACTGTCGTAGTGCTCGAGCGTCCCTCCCTGAGGTCCAGTGATCTAAATGCACACATTAAGCCATATGCTTTACTAAATACTTTTAATATGATTTATTATCAATGTATCGGAAACATTCATACTTCCGGAGAAATCGCTGGAATATGAACTATTGAGTGCTTTATATTGGGCTGCTGATTTTATGGTGGCCAGCTTCATTCCCATTGATTTACAAAAGTCGGACGCTCCATGCCATGACTAGTGGACCATTTAAAATGGAAATTTAAATTAGTATCTACGTTTTATGTATGCATATTGCCGCCATCAATATGACTCAAAATTACACATAAGTTGTGAAGGGGAATAATAAAATTTCGAAACGTACTCGCTCCTCCTGGTCGGAAAAGAATGACTTTCCATCAACAGTCACAACCAATTTAAGCTGAGGGGATATTTCACCTGCCATCGTAAATACAAAGTTTAGCATACAGTTATTTTTCCCTTACAAATGTTATAAATTATATGAATACCAATCTGGTCACAATGTATATTCAAATAGCGTTGATCTCTACCTGCTGTGTCGCTTTTTAATGGAATCCCAAACGCCAACGCTCCAATTGCTACTAGGTAGCCGAATAAAAGTGTGAAGTTATTCATTCTGTACAGATCACTATGTCGCCACAGCAACAATTAACACCGACACGTCGCTTTTTGAACCTTTTATACCCTCAAAGTTAACCATTCCGTCATATTGTAAATGATTTTATTACTGACCAAATGCTACTTCTTTAATCCGTCGAAAAGATGGTATGCGATAAGGGTCAGTTTGTTTTTGGTCGCTGTAATGATCCTGTCTGAGACCTAATCTGGGTATTTATGGCTACGTTGATAATCCATTCAAACTCAAAATACACTTTGTCGGCGATGAGGTTTTATTTATTTCAAATCTAATATGCATGTATCATATAAATAAAATTCTGAAGTGGCTCCGCACATAAACGTCAGGTTGAAACCAACAGATTTTGTAACACGGAAAATGATTTTGGCAGGGTTTATAGACTTACACATGGATACACGGGGAAATTAATCCATGTATTAAATTATTACGCAACAAAATTTATATTTACTGGGTCGGAAAAAAAATGTACGTATTTTGGTAACAAGCTATAAATTAATTTATTAGTATGACATTGATGGATCCAAAGTGTAGTGCCGATGCCCATAATAAGGCTGGTCCTTACGACAATGCATTTGTAATCTTCCGCAAGCAAAGCTCTGAATGTGTCCAATGAACTCAAGGAATTTAGGGATTTAACACCAAATTTACGTTTTTATGTAATTCGGATGTATTAACTGTGGAATGTGGTTATACAACTGACCATTCATTAAAACTCTTGACCAATATCACTTGATCCTTTTATACCTTGTGTTAAATTATTTAATATATCCTCGTATTCATTATGTTGTAGGTAGCTGCAGGTTTGTATAATCGTCCGAGCTTGATGGTGCGACGACGTTCATTCATTGTCTTTGCAAGTGTCTATGCATAAATTTCAAATGTTGAATGGACACCGTCAATTTATAGCCTACCCTTGAATGCCGTTAAAATGATACATGTTATTGACGTAATAATTTTTTTGTAGATATGGAACGTGTCAAATTAATAAAATATGCAACAAACGTTATTTTTAGTGGAATTCATCACCATGACATTGACTCAATGTATGTTTATGTTTACTTCAAGTCAACAATGTTCACTCATCAGTTCACATTTCCATTAAGATGAATGAAATCGCAAAGTTTCCGCAAGTTATTGAGGCAGAATTTACAGCTTCATTCAACACGGACAACAACAGCATCATAACCATACTGCAGATACTACAAACGGCATCCTTGAATCGCGTGAAACTCTTCATGTTGCGATGCCACGCATCATAGTAGTAAAACATGCTGAACATGTCTTTATTGTCAAGTGAGAGATCACACCTCCAATTTTTTGAAATACTCGTCCATGCCAACCCGACAGGATATGTATTACCTGAAATATTCAGTGTAACACAAATCATATTCCGCCCTCATATAATGTTTTACACAAACCCAAGCTGTACAATATATACATACCAACTCCACGGATCAGCTTTCACATTATCTATATACTTGGTTAGTCTCCACTTGGGAAGCAAAATCTCATGTCGGCAAATTGGATAATAATAGACATAAATGCTATCACACGCAGATGATTCGTTTGGTATTTACTATGACATGTTTGTATGACGCATTAAAATACGAGTTTGCAAGTGACAAAAGCATAACGCATGTTTCCATTGAACACGTTCGCATTTGATGCCGCTTGGTTCAATTTGCCAAACAATTTTGCACATTTGATTCGCCGTCCGTAGATCACTGTGGGCCAGCGAGTTATAACAATAAAGTGTGTCGTCGTTCGAGAACGATGATACATTTGTGAATGCATACTAATACTAATACATTATGTAAGAGCATACGTTCAGCAATAAAATAACAGCATGTCATTTTTCCTGGGAATACTTATTACATCTTGGTGACTTTTTATTCATAACACTAGTTGTTTATTTTGGCTTTGAAGCAATATTTCCAACTTATTACATGGCATATCATTATCAATATTATAATGTGGATATATGTTACGAGTGATTCATGAACTCATCGTAAGTGCGTCGTTCGATTTGTTGATCATATCTCTTCCCAGAATGGTACTGATACTATTTCATGAAACTAGATATGAATTATTAATACCTCCGCTTTTTCATGTTAACTTACCAGCCAGTGTAGCTCGTGGGGTCATTGATATGCGTGACCACCGATATCAGCATGACATTTGTAAATCACTTATTTTCGAAGCATCGACGTTCCATATTATTCATCACACACTGTGGATCAAAGAGCTTATGATGGAGAAATATATCATTTGTTTGCTTGTGGAGTTTATGCTGAAGCCAGATGCCCACAAAATGCTTAGATAATTTATTCGATTAAATGGTATGGTACATACAACGGAGATGAGCTGCTGACGTCATACTGTTTCTCTGTTCACTTTTACCAAGTAAATGCATATGTATACAAGTTTCGTGATAAAATTGAAACTGGCAGCAAGAATATATTGAAAAATGTATTACTTCACTTCACTTGGTTCACAAAAAAAGTATTGATTCCGTCAATTGGTGTTCAAATAATATTTGTTCAATGGCAACAGTGTAAATATTTTTTTGCTAGTTTCCGGCGAAGTTGAAATTCAAAAACTATAGTTGGATTCCAAATGGTTTGGTGACCATGGACGCCTACATCCGTCGTCCCTTGACAAAATGTATTTCTGTCATTGACACTGTGCGTAGCATAATTATTCTCGAATTGAAGAATAAAACTTTGTTTTGACTTGGAAGAGCAAGTAATTTGTAAATTATACTTGATTTTATTTTGAATGTACTTTCCAGTTGGTCATATGCACACTAATTCTCTTGATCTTTGGTCTCGCGTGTTGCTTGACTGTGGTCATCATTGAGGATAGTGCCACCCCCAGCAACGACACGGTAATTGTGGTGGAAGGTGATTCTCAGGACGACGTTGCAAATCGTAAGAATTTCAGTAAACTGATCAACTAATTTAAATTTTATAGACCAGTACAGATAATAAAGTAATGGTAAATTGCATTTGGATGCAGGTACATATCCAGACATTTGGATACCATGGGCAGTTGTCTCCTTCTTTGCAGTGACAACGTTAGCCGCGGTTCTAAAAATGTGCCGGGACAAGACCGTGCGAAAAATGTGAGAATGATTACATAGGCTTGGGAATGAAAGTAATTTATGAAATCTCTTGACTAAAAAACTGGATTAAGATCGATTTGAGTGCTCTCAGGAAAGTTTTAAGAAATGCGTATTTTATTTATTCGTTGCTTACCAAAAATAAAACAGTGAAAGTGTTCACTGCTTCTGTCATCGTTTCAATATTTAAAACGGAATTAGTGGGACCAACTAGTTATAATTGTTAAGATGTTTGTATCATTGTGTTAATTGGTTAAAGTGATATATATCAAATGGGGGAATGAGGAATTACATACATTTGTGCCGTGTTGCGTGTTATTGTTCATTCGGATTACCATGGTTGATGCATTGTATGTATTATGTACCTACTACGGTCAAATTGGTTCCGGTTTTTGCCACAATTCATTTAACACAATTCCAGCCAATTCATGTGTACATGTGGATCTTATCAGAATAAATTTATTACCTACTCTGTAATTTGCCATAAGCCCGTTTCATCTTTACTTAATTTGATGCACAGTGTACATTGCACACTTCATTCTAAAAATTCAATGTCAATGCTGAAGATGATTTTAATATCATGATATTGAGGATCAAGAATGTTTTAAAATTATGTAGTAATTATAATAAAATACATTTGTTCATTTCTTGATTAAAATGGTGCATAGTAATTACAATTTCACACTCAGTACTTCTTGTGTGCTTCGTAGTTGGTATGGAATGGGGAAAGCCAAATGGCAATTACTTACTAATGACAAGGCGACAGAAAACAGTCCTACTTAAAAACTTGATTAGGTTAAGTATGTACCCGTAACTGAATTTTGGTATAGCTTCTATGTCCAAGATGAGTTGCTCTTGCCTACTCCGATAATTTTGCTATTGATGAAACTAGCCTAAATGAGATTCGAAAAAAACTAATGTAATTTGATGTTCCAGTAAAATTTCAATAACTACCTGTCCACTTACTTAATGATAACTGCGCAACATTGCTAACGATAGACGTCACCTTTTGATACATTTCAATTTCGCTTTTCACGTAGTCTTAACCAGCTTAAAAAATATCTCAACAGCCTTCGATAACATTGATCATTTGAATAAACATATCACAAACAACAAGTTTGCCATGTTTCACTTCATTTTCATCAGTTTCACCCAAATCATCTTGGTAGCCAGTGACCCCTACAATTTGCCATTTCAAACTACCAAAGACTGTTTAATAACTGCAGTAACATCCAAACCTACCGATTACATAGATATATTCCCTGAATCAACAAGCAACAGATTTCACTCCCGGTTTCCCTTCCACACTTTTCTCTTTTACCAATCTACTCACATACATTTTAAATTAACACCTCGCGCAATCAATGATAAAGATAATCCATTATCCCAATCGAGTGGTTACTTCAAATTCAAGTTTAAGTTTCGGAATGGACCCATGACATTTCTGCTCTACACAGGCGACTCATTCCGCCAAACTGTTCAGATAATCTATCAGTCGGGGTACGGGTCGTCAATGGAGGTTCCATTCTTTGTATTTCTACCTCCACGACTCAACCTAGTAGAGAGCAAGATTCTGTACAGGTTTCGGCATGAATTGACACATTTGAACAATATCGATCCATTTCACGCACCGGTAATATTTACGCAGTCAGGATTCCCCGCCCTCATAATCTATTGTTACTTTTGTCCTGAAAGTGATGGAGGAAAATTTTCTTCATAAGCAAACGTCTTGAAGACGTGACATCATTTGCGACTTCTCTAAATTCCCACGGATACGGCCGAACAGTCCAGATTCACAAAACGTCCCTTCCAATGTCACTCATTGAAATCATCACCGTTCCTACTCAGTTCTGTTACCAATTTTTCAAACGCCACCGAAGTGGACTAGAAAATCTATTTCTTTCCCAATACTACTGTCCTAAACCTGATCTCCTGGCATGGTCTCCGTTCCAAGGCGCACTGAATATCTCAATAGTAGCTAATAGTCAGGACATACCTGCCAACGAGCGAGGCGAGCAATCATGGCTTACTCAAGTGCGAATTGGAGAGGGCTACTGGATTTCAGTTCCAAATGAGTACGCAAACACTCGGGGTACAGTGGAAGCATATTTTAAGCCTCAGTGGGACACTGTTGCCGTATGTAATGATTACTACAAAGGATCATTCACGACCTTTGACCCATCTTTCTTCACAATTGTTCATAAGCATGTGTGGATGTGTCTGTTGGCCGTAGCCCTGGTTCACGTTATCATGTTCCGAAGCATTTCGAAAGGATTCAGTCTTTGGTGGACAGTGGTCGGATTGAGATGGGATAAATTTGAAAGCTATTTTCGGAATAAAGAGACATCCTGGTACATTAAAATGCTGGCTCTGTATTCGCTTGTGTATCAAAGCTACATTTCGTCTGACAGCTTGCGTCTGCAAGACATTCAAGAATTCCCATGGTTCATTGAACACCATTTCAAGCTGAATGTCCCGGAAAGATGGTCCTTTGCCTACTTTTATTATCCAACGTTTAAACAATATATGCCTAAGCTGGACGCGCTGTTGAAGGGTCGAGACGTTTACGACTATTTGGATGACCAATATATGATGGGCCTTGATTTTCTCGGAACGGTAAAGCGAATGTCCGACGACAATCTCATTACGATGGCCCATAGTGTCCAGCAGGAGCACTTTCATGATTTGCTTAGATCTGGTCGGAATCTGATTGAGAACCAGTACAGTTGTCAGGTGCTAGATATAAGTAGGCTGGTTAGTATGCCGAGTAGGAATAGCTATCGATTTTGGGGAATACTTTCGGAGAGGTGGAGAACAATTTTCTTGAGATGGACGGAAATTGGATGGTTTGTGAAAATGGAAAGGCTGAAGGGAGTATATTTTAATTACAAGTTTAACTATACACAAGTAGATATTCTTAGGCTTGATAAATTTCCGCCAGTGATGCCTGTTGGGAAATGGTCCATGCTGGGATTTTCGTGTGCGGCTTTGGTTGCTTTGGAAGTGGCGTTGCTGACAGTTTTCATGCTTGTATGGCTGTATCGCGTAGTTTACCTTAATGCGTCGCAAATTCATGGTGGGATGCTCGTGTTATTTTCACATGTATTTGGCAATTGGTGTGTAAAGGATACAAGCGTGATTAAGATTTAATTAAGTATGTATAAAATTTTTCACGTGTAAATGAATAAATAAATTTATACTTCAAATGTGTAAGAATTAATATTTCAAATAAATATACAATGAATGACGACACTTTCGTAAGGTCAGAGCTGTAAATTAATTTTCATAACTGTCGGCGCACAAAATCTACATAATGTAATCGAACATGTCGTACAGTTGTGGGAAAACTTGATTAGATATTTCCGAAAGCTTGTACATGTAAAAACTGATTAAATAATTACGTATAAACACTTTCACATCTACGGGGCAATGTCAACGTTGCCACGTATTTGTGCTAAAATTGCGTCCTGAATATCTGTAAACATGTGGAACTTTGTACATCAGTATCATAGTGTTTAGGTATATAGGTACATAATGAGAGTTGTACTTTGCTGTGCGTTGCTGTGTTGACTATTTGTGATTTCATTCATTTCATTTTTACGCACAGTCCAAATGATGCATGTTACAATGCTGTTTTATAAATGACAGTTTTATAGAGGAGCGAATACGTTTCCTATAATACATAGTTGGTTGAATGATCTCCAGTGGCGTGTTTCGATTAGCTATGGCGGAGGTAATTGTTCCCATGATATTTATAGTAAATTTATATTCGTTCGCTGGTTTGGAAATTTAATACCCTAATAATGTTGTTTGTCAAATTTGCATGCACAGCTAATTTAGTCTTTGCACAATGCGTTACATCCCATGATACTTTACAAATCACCATCATCCGATGTTAAGTAAAATTGGTCGGCATCCTTGAATCTTTTTTTATCATTTAACATCGTTTCGAGAATGTAGCACCAGTACCTGCTATCCGATTGTGTGGATGTTCTAATGAACTTATTAGAACTACTAGCACCAGTTAGCACCAATTATCAATGCTGGTTAACACCAGTCGCTGGTTTCATCAATACATGATACAACTGGTGCCAGTGTTCACGGAATGAAACTGAGGTACATAGTATTTTGTAGGACAAAGTGCTAATTGATTTTGAAGCTGTCGACAATTACACCGTTATATAACCAATTAGTTGCCGTTACATATGTCATTATAAATTCCAGCCGCTAATTTCTATCGCCTGACTTATTTCAATGCTCATAAAACAGTCCAAGTCATAACATGTTCTTTCTGTGAGTGGTTGGTTAATCGCACCATGAAAATAAATGAAAGTGAAAAGTATGATGTTTTGTCATCCTGTTAATTTTGTTCTCGCGTTTTCCTACTGCAAGCCAAGTGCAATAAAATTTGTTCCACCCATCCTACTGTAAGCCCCCTGAGGGATTTAAATTGTTTCATCAGAAATGGAGAACTCGAAGTGGCGTCCAGCAGCTAGAGTCGTAGCCATATTTGACATCGTACGTGTAAATTTTAAATAGTCTCAATCTCAAGTCAACTTAACTGATGTGTGTTTTTGAATAAAATACAAATAATTTTGTAGATTACTGCATGCATTGGGTGCATTGCACTGATTAGTGGATTGAGCTGGTGTGCCGTGGTCATTTACAAAGTTGAGTCGGATCCCACAAGCAATGCAACATTTTACATAGTGGAGTCAAGTGATGAAGGGCAGTGTAAGTGCCATATGTTTTAAAACAAAATTATTTTTGCTTGCATGAAACCATTGCAACTTTGTGCTGACTGACTGCATTGTACAAATGTTACTTTTGGTTTCAAGATACATCAACAATTTCCGGAGTTATTGGCTTCGTTTTACTATTTACTGGTTTCTGTGTATTAATTATTGGTATTAAAATGTGGGCCGGTATTGAGCTGCTCAGCGCAACGAAACTGGTAAGTACATTTTTATCACCTGAGCCTCACTGTGCTTGCATAGTATCAATACCAAAGTAATATGAAATTTGATTACCACATTCAATGTTTCTCCCCGTCAAAGGGTCACGAGCCGGAACACGCCATGGGTGCGGCCACTTCTTGGGGATGCGTAACGACGACCTTTCTGCTTATTACCATTGTCGGATGCCTTTTGTTGGTAAATCTGTATGCTCTTGGAGTGGTACTCGTTTGGCGCTTTCCAGCGCTTATCATTGTGTACAAATATATTAAAGAGTTGGAACCGCTTCTTTAATAGCCAGGGTATAATATTAATTCCGTATCAATGTCAGGAATTGAATGACCGAAAGATGAACAAAGCGAAAGGTTGGAAAAATACATTCTCGCATAGCACCAAGAAATCTAAAAAAATGTGAATGTAATATTTTTATGGTGTCCGACAGCACAATGTTTTATTTATTATTATGCATGGTTTGAGCATTTGTTATAACTTTGTATTCTCAACGCAAAAAATTCTAATAACTATCTTTTTGCTCTGTCGCGAGTTACAAAGTTGTTTTGACGGAATAAATGAATAATATTATTTCCGCATCTCCTGAGTACGCAGAAGAGGAATCTTAATGTGTTCTTTACTTTTATTACATGCTATATTGCGCTGCATTGTTATACTATTTTCAAGTGGCATTATAGGTATATTAGCTTTCTGAAAATGCTGGAGGTGCTAATTAAAATTTAACACAGATTTTCATCAGTGTTCAGATTTTTGCAAATTTGCTGCACTCCAATGCCATCAGTAGCAAAACTACATGCATTCATTTAACAATAATTATTACTGTGGACATGTTCTTCATCAGTGTCGTTCAGTGTTGCGACTGCGGCAACCCATAGACTGCAACAGACAAATCCGATGGTTGGGCTTGAGTGGTATTATAAAGAAGATGATAAAGCGGAACTTGTTATGTACTAGAAAGGTATTTGTGCTCAATGAATCATCATAAACTCGAACAGATAATTCATTAATTTTAGCAACCTACGATATGATTTAGATTACTTGGTGAAACTTCAAGCGGAATGATTTTTGTTGCTCTCGAAGCCAATGCTGTCGAGCCTGTTGACAGGTAAATTCATTTCAGTAATTACTTTGGTTTCTTCAGTCGCAACATATTTATTTTCCTAAAATGGACGTAACATGAACTAATGACAGAATCTCTTTATCTTACAAGACAAGATTTCAAAGTGAAAGCGGATTCTTGAAATGCTTTAATACGTTTTCACATATTGAATAAATCATAAACATTAAAGTTCAATTTTGGCCGATGTATCTTCTTACTTGTCTCGTATATATTAACTTCACTTTAATTGAGTATCCTGATTTTATTTGTAATATACATATTGAAATATTATTACCGTATATACCTATAAAATATTTACCTTTTCCTGCAACTTATAAACAAATACAATTCATGCACTTTTCAAGCTCGCTTCAGCTCATCTTGACGGGATTCTGGCTCAGTCACCACCGACCCATTCGTAGTTACTGATATCACTCAAGGATTCATGAATATCTGGCACGTTAATTACCGTTGTGGACCCATTGGAGTTACTGTTGAAGCAGGTGCATTTCGAGCCATCACATTTTCCACCGTCATTCCCTGCGACAGAGCAGCACGAACTACACCAGTCTGGACTGAGTGGGCAGTGTTTGTTACACGTCTCACGGGCATCACCTTTAACAATTTATAATGTATTTTATATTCAACAAAATTGGCCGGGAAAAGGTAACTGTATTTAGTCAACAAAAGCCAACTAACAAGTTTAAATTTTACTTACAAATGCATTTGTTCTCAGCACAAGTTCCCAGGAAAGACCCCTCCAAAAATCCCTTCCGCATGCAGCAATTCATGCAGCCGGTAATATCGCTTGGACAGTGGGTATCACATTGCTCATATTTAGTGCCTTCATATGATAAACACATTTATTTTAATTTTCGATCCTTCACATGGATCACTTAATATATACATTTGACATGATTCGTGCAATACGGAAGTAACCTTGTTATCATTTAAATATAGCCGATCATGTCTCTGAATGAATTTCTTCGAAAAATTACTTACATACGCATTTTATATCGTCACAGTGTCCTTCGGTTCCGAGCCCATTTAATTTGCAGCAAGCGCCACAATGATGATTTCCGTATTGCGGTATACACAGTCCCTTACAATCAGCGGGAAAAAGAGCGTCTGCTTTTGCTGTCAATATAAAATATATCGTATTTACAAAAACGTCAATTTGAAGGAGAATGCAATCAGGGCACTTGTTGTACTTGTATAATGTAATATTTTGCTTCTTACCCAATTGAAGTTCCAAGGATAAAGTTGTAATAATTAGCAATATGCTAAATAATATACCGCTATAAAGAGCCATCATGCAAGCAATTAATTGCAATGAGCAGAGTCTGGTAAATTCGGGCTTAAACTTTGCAATATATGGTACTTAAAACATAATGTGAGGCTTGATAAGTTTAAATACAATGTGCAGTGGGTAAGTAGCACGAGTTTAATTTGTTTTGTTGAGAGTGGACTTGTCCGACCTTCACATTTGACTATCTATTAAATTCCTAAGCCGTGGAAAAGCTAAAATTAGTGGACAAGAATTTTTAAAATAAAACAAAAAATCAGCACGTACGTCGCTGTACCACTTTCCAACAGAACAAAGGCGATACGATATATGGTACTTGATGCTTACATGAGTTGTTAGAGGCAGTTAAGACAAACACGCAGTAAGGAACAATAATTTTAGGTACGAGTGCATTCGCACCAGTCTGCTGGTATTTATGCACAAAACAAATACAACCCGTGCTATTCAACCAATGCACAATGTGCTTAAATGTGTCAAGCATTAAGCATCACATTTTATCTCAGAGTTTTGGAATGAGTTTACCTCTGTATTGTATGTATAGAGCTTGGCATTAGTTTGTAAGCTGGAAGAGATAATAATGGATATATGCGTATAAGAAAGTCTGCATGTATTCCTGTCAATTTGTTGTACATGTACAAAATTAAAAACCAGGTAACGCAATACAAATAAAATGGTTGCAAATGTTCCACAGTATGAAATTAGACGTTACATCTAGCACGCTTATGGCCAAATGTAGACATGAAAACCAGATAAGTTAGCATTCGGATGTCCTTCCGGGCTTTTATTCGTAATTATTTGGATACTTTTCATGATGGATTACATTACTGTTGATATTGTCATTCTAAAGTGAAAATAGAAACGTCAACCGACATATGAATATAATATTTGTCACAAATTGTTGTACTTAAAAACAAATACGTACATTGGTTCCATTTTTATGCATCATGTAAAATAAAATCAAGAGATCTGGACGTGCAGTCGAAGCAGACATCATAAATCATTATGTCGTCGTGGATATGACATAGTAATGAAAAACAACGTTTTCACATATTCATATTTAATCCTATTATTTCTTGCAAAGCTGTAATGACAGCAAACTGACAAGAACAATAAATTAAATCCGACAAACTTATACACCCGAGCTATAAAGCGATATCATTGGGCGGAATCATCAGTCCAAATCCATTTATAGGACGCGCGGTTCAAAATTATATGTTTAGTCGAAAACAGGGACGAGTTAAAGTGGAGCACAAATCTTTATACCTCCCACGACGCAGATCACAAGTTTTGTAAAATTGAAACGAAATGATCTTTCCCATCGTGATATTAGCGTTTTTATGCCCAGCGTTGTCAGGTAAGCAAATAAATTTATAAGGATAGGTATGCATATGAATTTTGTTTTATGCATTTATTTGCCATTGTGTCTTCAGACGCTGCATCTTGTTTGGATGGCTGGACGCCCTACAAAGATGAGCTATGCATCAAGGCTTTCACCAATTTACTCACTTTTACTGAGGCAAACGACTTTTGCGTTTCACATGGCACCGAGAAATCCAAATCGTCACTTGTTATGGTCAAGGAATCTGATCTTCAGGAACTTGTGGCAGTTCTCACAGACGACATTTACGATAACGTGTGGCTAGGAGGAAAATACGACAGGGAAACTTCAGAGTTCAAGTGGCTGGACGGGGAGCCAGTTAACTACACTAACTGGCAAGATGGCTATCCAACAAATGTCACCGATCCGGAGCATTGCATTGAACTAAAACCTGTAAATGCAAAGTTGTCAACGGATATAGGAGGTAAATGGGCAGACGTGGCGTGTCAGAGACGAAACCTTGTAATGTGCCAAATGCCCATACTGTGGACATTAGAAGACGCAATCGAAGAAATCAAAAGAATCCGGAAACAACACGAGCAAGATTTGAATGCTGTAGTGACCGAGTTACCGATCTCTTTGGCCAAAGTTGATCTGGGAAGATATCACGAGCACGTATGCTGGCCTCTTCTTCCGAGCATCCGGTGGTGGAGCAGAGAGCTGGGGAACCATACAAAATGAATGCGCACCACGACTTACACAAGTTGGTTACATTTCCAATCCATATATATCGTATCCTTCACAGATAGATCTTCCAACAAGTGGATGGTCAGAATATTGTCTATCCGCCATTAGCTACATTGAAGGGCAAGGGTACTTTCGCGGTTTACGGTTCAACACCCACACTTGTGAAGTTCGGCCGCGTAATCAAGCTGTAAGGGTTTGGAAGCGGTCAGGTTGAAATTTTCGGCAGTAACATATTTCTTAATTTGTTGTAATATTTAAAATAATGAGTGCCGATGACATGACTAGTAATTCATTTACCTGGTCACTATAATAATAAATATTTAAACTTGAAAATATAACCAACTAATCCTTTGAGACCACCTCCATTATTTTAAATCTCTGGATCACGTTATCAGCGCCACTGATATTTAATTTATCGCCCAATTTTATGCATACGGCAGCTCCAAAGGAAAAAAAACATTTCAATCTTTCGCATCCACAATCATATTAGTATTTTTTATCCGTACTTTGTGTTATGTTAGTCATAAACGCAAACAGAAGGGCATAATTTTTATCCAGAAATATGAACCATTTCACTTTGTTTATCCATCATAGTCATTAGTTATAGGAATACAGATTATGATATGTTAAGCACTGTCATAACTCCGTTCACATTCTAGTCTAGTCTTCTACTGTAATATTAGATTTATGGGATCAAATGGGACTAATAATTAGCTCGACAATGTTATCAGTATCGCTGTAAATGCAGTCAGTGATACGTTGATACATGTAATCCCAATAGTTTACAACATTACGTATCGAAATGATGTGATTACCTACATTTGAACTGCACATGATGCACTATCCTAAATTTAATTACGTTTCCGCATAGTTTCAACGTACTGTGAGTGCGGATAAATATAAATATTAATAAATAATAGTGTATAAATATTAATAATTATGCCAAATTGGATTATCATCCGAAACATGATCATTGTTTCATGTTTTTGGTCTCCCTAGAGACTGATTACAGGGGAGGTGATTAACTTGCATGATAACTAACTCAATCTCTTATGCACGTGAGCTGATACTAAGAAATCATATTTTGTGTAGAGACGATAGCAAGCAACGTAATATTTGACCTTTTCAGGGACAGTGTACATTTTCGGAGATACGACGGCACAAAATCAAATATCACGGTTAATGTGAAACGCAGTAGCATGGTGAGGTCTGCAAAAAATATAAGTTCATATCTGCAAAGTTGAATACATACCAGGAGTGATGCCTAAATATAAGATCCAAAGAAAACGTCAGAAAATGGGAAAGCAAGTGAAATTGTGTTTTTGCATCTGCATACCTACATTGCTTCTTGCAGCGTATTGTATGCATGTATGTATCTCATTGCATGCATGCTCCATGATGCCATGTCGAGTGAGATGACTTTTCTTCATGAGCGAGATTTTTCTCAACACTTTTAGATGATTCATTTGCTCTCGTTTTGTATCACAACGGAAAGGCCGTAAGAGTCTTCAGACTCTGAGATATGCGTGTCTTTCAGACGTCAACGCCTACGTTACTGCCACATACACACGCATTAATTTTGTTACCGTAAATAATATCCAATTGTATAATCACCTGCATTTTACATTTCCATGCTCAAGATCAATAATAGCCAATATGAACGCAAACCGTAATGGAAACATTTTGTGACTAGTTTGGTATTTGTTCGTGTATTTATTCAGAACTTTTATTCAATCGAAACGACCCATGATGCCTTAATACATTGAAAACTTACCAAGGTAATCAAAACTGTTTATTCAATGAACCAGGATTTTCAACACAAACTAAATCTTAATGGCTTCGAGAATGAAGACTGAAGTTTGCAGGTCAAACTATGAACGAAGTGAAACTATGAACACGGGTCCTCCAAAAACATAATTTCATTTACATACTCAACAGTTACACCCAACACAGCTACCACGTCACTCCCTCCTGATATACCTTTGTGGAATAAACATCCATTCTTCTTCATAGTTGCAAGATACGTGACAAGATCTCGTTTACCGCAAAACTGGAGGACAAGAGTCGCGTTGTCCGCGGTGATGAATGTTTGTAATGAAAAGCTTAAAATTTACATGCTGGCAATGTCACAAACATTGGTATGTACTTGGCTTGTCGGCGGAATGTATGGAACCGTGGAACTGTACAAAAAAATTCCAAAGTTAAGCTTTGTGGCGTCACCATTATTGTCGCTTGCCACTATATGTATTTTTCACAAATGCTGGAAATGGCCAGTCTTGTTATGTAAAGCTCAAGGACGCTTCTCAGAACTACATCAGAATGGCTGGTTCATGAAGTTTTGTAGATCTTGTCCAGTACTCTAAATTAGAACATGCGGGGTGTTTTATGTGGATGGAGGATGATTCCGATTTTGCCCACAAAGATGCATATTTGTTATGGTGTTCAGTAGAATGGTGGAAGTGATGTAGTATTACGAGTTGCATATGCATTGATTCATTAAGTTTTTGCATAATGGAAACCGTATTTGCTAACGTAAAAATGTGGATGAATTTTAATATAGGTTACGAATAAATGCATATGCCTGTATCTTCAATCAAGCGACTTGAATAAAATATGATACCTGAAAACAAAAACATACTTCCGCTTTGAAGGGCGCCATTGTATTTTTACAATCTTGATGGTAATGTTAGTTCCATGGCATTTCCATTTCATTGATCATATACATAGGCTTGATGCACTACAAAAAATATGGACAGATAGCAGCATCTCTTTATGTGTTGATTACTTCAAAATATGGGTCTGTAAAATAATGTATCTATATGTCATCATGAAAACACACAATCTCGTTGTGGAGGTGTAAGGAGTTGACATTTTCTAATTGTATTTTTTCACAATCTGAACGACTAATAGACGACAGGGATAATTTGATAGGCATTTGCAGCAACACTACACTCGTTACTCAACCTTACCATTACCCGCACAAGCATTATGGAATGCGGATTCGTGACATCATAATGTAGTCCATGAAATAATTGCACTCATAATTCAGGGCAATAATGCTAAACTGCCTGTGTGGCTTCTCTAGACATACATAAAATAATAATAAATTCTATTGTTGTGCTTAAAAGAAATTTGGCCAGGGACAATTCATCCAATCAATTAAATTAGAGCTTGTTAGAAAAAAAGTGTTGAAACAATATTTGTGTATTTTATGGTATTGTATGTATGTACTACCAATGCCACGAGAAATACACTGAAACATACCAGATCAAATCGGCACCAAAATGAGATATATCTCATAATATTATGAATGTAGTCATATCAATAACCCAAGCAGAAAGAGAGATGCCTGTTGAGGCAAATGGTTTTTTTAGCTTTGCATCATCACGCAAACTTGTGTCTCTGAGAGTGTTGTGAACCTTAATGCGTCTTCAAGCAGGCTGACCTCATCCGCTGAGTTGATGCTGCTTCGTGAGAGAGGCTCATCCACTATATTAATGCTTACAATGTGATGTACATTACTCCAAGTTACTTCTCAACGGCTAGCCCAAATCCGTGATGTCAATGGGAGAGAAAAGGCCATGCTTTTAGATTTCAGTTCATGTATTCAATTGATAGCATCAAACTATCATGCCAGTTTTTAATGGTGATAATTTTACAGTTCGGTTCAAGCTAGGTTGAGTGTTTGTGGCGAATTGTACATTTGTAAATGATGATAACATGCGTATAAACGAAACGGCACACATTTTTTTAAATAGCTTTGTAGAAATTGGAACTTTATTTACTAGGTACATAATTCAAAGTATTTTTAAATGATAACCAATGGAGCTTTCGAACATTGAAAGCCCGACAAAGTATTTAATGTTGTACATAATAAGGAACACCACAATTTTTTATCGAAATCATATAACGTTTTTGATACTAATCCCGCCACATTATTACAGTACATTTTTAAGCCTCCGTGATTGAGTACTTGTACAGTATTGCCGTAGACATTTTTGCAAATTAATACATAGGTAAATTATATATAATATACAGAACACATTCACATCAATCGGGCTGCAGCAGCAAACACGTGTTTGAGAAATAATATTTAGAAAATTAAAGCTACAACATTATTTGTTGCTCCTACGTGATTAATTACAGTTCTATTTGATATATGTAATATCGCAGTAATTGCATCGGCCTTGCCGATTTCTGATTATAGACGCCTTTGACTGCATTACAAGATTTCCCTTGTGATGGTAGAATATACTGGAGGCATTTACATTTTAGTAATATATATTATAGACGTATTTCACGTTAAACCCTATGAGTTTCTCCTTTGACACATAGAGAAGAAAATCATCACTAGACATTTTAAAGATGTCGTTAGAGATTACAGGAATTACATAGAGTTACATTAAATTGTTGAAATTCTTACTTCTGTCCAAGCAAAATAATTACTTCGTAGTTGACCATATACAAACTTAGCTGACCATATTACTTGTATCTTTTAATAACTTCAAAATTTTTAAACTTTTAGAATAATTACTTCATATGTATTTCAACCACTAATGGTTTTTGTGATAATATATACCCTGTTTAATTGACACATTTCAATAAAACAAACTTTGAGTTAGTAATTAACTGTTAAGATCTTTCGGCATATAATTATTTTCATTATATTATCCGCCTAGATAATTCTACTAGAAATAGATGAACCAAATTGCTGCATTCTTACTGAGGTAGTTTTGCTATACCAATAGCGAACAGTAATGCAAAGTAAAATTAAAGGTATTGTTAACTAAATGATTACAATATTTAATCTTAAGGCTCACGTTCGCCGGAAATGTCAGGACATGTTGACAACTATTTAAGTCATAATAAATCATTATTCATTACGTTAGCACACTTGAATTTATTATGTTCAGTTAAAAGATAATGCTTCAAGGACATTGCAGTGAACCCACTCCGAAACTTGTTTAGGGTAAATTATTTAATATTGAAATTTAGGATCTTGACTCATGTCTTCCAGCGAAATGATTAAAACACTTCCACCTTCAGATAACTATTTTTTTAGATTGCTCAATGTTTTTACTGTTTCCACTTTGCATCCAATCCATGTTTGAAAATAAATTTGTACTAACCCTTTCACAGCGAAGCAATTAGGCAAAAAATGTAAAAAAAAATGCTCAGCTTCTCAAAAACTAAACTTCATGTTTTTTTCTAATAGAACACAACGACTCGTTGGTCGGTTCTTCTTGTGGTGAAATAAAAGACTTTAGACAGTTAAATTTCAATCTGGGCCATTCATAACCATGTTTTGCTCAGCAATACGTTCTTTTGTAGATTGTTTGCTATTCGCCAATTCATTAATTGGGCACTTGCTAACTTGATACATTTCAAGAGTGCAAGAAAAGGGTACTCTGTATGCTTAACACGCTAAACACTTTTTTATTAACTTAATGTGGCTTCAAATTATTAATATTATTTTATTTTTGCCACCTATCTAGTATCTTTGAGTAAAGCATAATTCAATATATAGCTTGTCTTAATATCAAATAACGAATTTGAACAACGATGAGTGGTAAACTGGTTTTTCTTCAACTAATAGTGGCAAGTGCCACGTCACCTGGCCTTGTGGTGAAATAAAAGACTTTAGACAGTTAACTTTCAATCTGAACCATTTCACAAAATGCAATGAACTGCATACGTTTTCTCTGTGATTTTTCTATTAAATATGTTTTTAAACTGAATGGCTTGCTATCTTGACACATTTCAAGAAAGGAAGATTAGTAGACTCTATTTGTACACCTGGCGTCTTTGGCATTTTTTACCAGCCAGCATTTATTTCAAAGCAGTAACAATTTTTCCGTGCTACCTAACATTTATTTGTCGTTATACATAATTCATTACATATCTTGTAACGATTTCAAAGAACATATTTAAGAAATGACGATATACTATCCGCATATTTTTAATTAATAGTGGTAACTGCCACGTCATCTGGCTTTGTGGTGAAATAAAAGACTTTAGACAGTTAACTTTCAATCTTGGCCTTTATACAGTTGGGATTTTGTTTCCCTGTCACCAGTTAATTAATAATTAATAAATTATTGTAAATCTGCAACTTTTTATCTTGACACATTTCAAGAAAAAATATCCCTACGCGAGTTGTCACTAAGCACATATTGTGAATAATGTTTTTTAAATTTTATATCATATTATAATTTTGAGTGTGATAAATAAGATACTTTAGACAATTAAATTGTCTTCCAGTTTCCTACAGTATGTTCAAACTGACATTTGCTTTCACTTACAAAACGTACTTGTATGCATGTGCTACTCTACATAGTATCGTAATAGGAAACTATTTTCCAAATTTGAAATCATGTTCTTGCGATACATTTCAAAGACAAGATTTCGAAAACTGGCTAACCGCGTATCCCAATGGTGATACTGATAATCTATGTTTAATAAACTGTAACATGACTACAGACAACATGAGTTTTGGGATATCCCTTATTGGGTAGCGTTATAGAGTATGGCGAACCGATTTTCATCTAGAGACCTAAAAAACTCCGAGATAATATTATGAACTATTTAAATGGCTTGATTAGTAGAAATTCGAATACACTTTCTATTTCCAGTAATTTGACACATAACTGCAGTTCCCACCTGCGACACATGTGCAGGAGAGGCATTTTTTTACCCTTTATGTAAGGAGTACCAAATTAATACAATAAACTTTACATTTAAAAAAATGCCATGTTTGTTTTACAATGTTTTTTGTATAAAATACGACTCGTTGATCAGTTCTCCTTGTGGTGAAATAAAAGACTTTAGACAGTTAAGTTTCATTTCGATCCATTCATTATATACTTGCACCACGCTTGCTGCATACTCTGAATTATTATTTTTTGTTTGTTTGTAAGCATACTTCTTAGATACATTTCAAGAAGTACGATTATATATACGGAACGTTAGGAACGTAAGGGGTGATAATCAGTGATCTATAGACTGTAATCAAAACATTTTATAGAAAGTTTGAGCTTTGGGACCTTCCATGGTTGGGTAGCGTTATATATTATGGCGAACCGAATTTCTTCTAGACACCTAAAAATCTCTGAGATGATAATATTTACTGTTTAAATCGTTTAATTAGTCAGATTTCGAACACACTTTCGATTCCAACCACCTTACCGACCTGCGACACATGTGCAGGATATGTATTACATATTATTTGCCCTTTTACCCCAAGGGAACTTAATTAAGTTTACATTTCAAAAATGCCTTATTGGATCTACAATGTATTTTTTGTAAAATAATACAACAATTAGTTGCATAGTTCTTCTTGTGGTGAAATAAAAGACTTTAGACAGTTAAGTTTCATTTTGATCCATTTGTTGGATTATTTTGACACACGATGATTGCCTTCGTATTTTAAATTATTTATATTGTTGACTTGGTAACATGCTTCCTTGATACATTTCAAGAGGCACGATTATATTTAAGGATTGGTAAACAATTTCAGGTGCTTAAACATCAACAATGTCTTATTCTTGAATGTTTCCAATTGTCTGCTTGAATCTGCGATTTATCAACTTGCGTAAAATTTGTAAATTTCTTGCTTCTCCATAAAATGGTCTAGATAAACGTGAGCTCATTGTTTCACAGTGTGATAAATAAGATACTTTAGACAGTTAAATTTTCTTTAGTTTCCATTCACCAGTGCGAGTATACCAGTAAGTGGTCTACCATTATTTCATGTTTTTGCATGCTTCCGCTAAATGACTTAAAATTCTCTTTAATTTAGTTGGCATGATTACTTGATACATTTCAAGAAAGGCAAGTCCAGTCACACTGCTAGTTACTATAACTGATCAGTTTTTGAGATTATAACTGACGTCATTTACCGAACCGAAACGGTGGTGGGTTTAGAATTGAAGAGTTAAATTTTGCTATTCCTACTTATTGGGTCAGGTTATATATGTGGCGAACCGAATATCTTCTAAATACATATTTTTTTAACTATGCAATCCATTTCTAGCATTTGACTAAATGTGTCTTGTCAACAGCACCCACTCAAATATATTTTATTATTTTACTTTTACTTGTACCTGTCTACCGTACATTGCAGATAAGTCGCTATTGATTGATTCTCCTACTCTCTAATCAAGATCACAATTTTAATTTTCTATACTGGTGTAATCAGCAACATTTCGTCTCGCTGGTTTGTGGTGAAATAAAAGACTTTAGACAGTTAAATATCTTTCCGCTCCCGTATTTCGGAATACTATGTGATTCTAAATTTTAGCTGAAGGAGGGAGTAAAGTCTTCAATTTTTTATAGTTTTGTAGCTTGCCAAGTTAATACATTTCACGAAGCAACATTTTGAAATCTGGTAATTTTGTAAATGCATTATTTGCATTAATTCATATTCCCTCAATAAAATTATTTTAATGAGTCCTTCCACTGAGAGAGTATTAGTATTTAAATTTAGCTCTTTAAATTTAAACGCTTCTACTAGTTCAAACTAAACCTAGTCAGTGCTCCAGAATGTTGGATACACAATTTCGAAAATTAGTAGACGGTCGAAGTCCTTTCCTGAGATTATGTTCTCAGTAAACCGCAGTGAATACCCGGTATGGTCTAAAATATTAATTCAAGGAGGGTATGGTGGGGGAAAATCTAAGTAGAACTGACATATTTGTTCGATTAATCGATTCCTTTTATCTGAAGAACCTCCTAGCTTGATACATTTCAAGAAGTCGTTAAAATCAATAATGTTGCCAAATACGAATTTTGGCTTTGATTGACCCTTCCATGCTAATTGTAAATAAGTTATTTTGGCATTATCGTATTCATTACTACCGAAATTGGAAAAGCGATTCAATCAATTTAGCAAGCTTGTCATAAATGTCTGTGGAAAATATTAACCATTTTTTTACTTGTGGTATCCAAGTTTTCTTCTTATTGCACGATACATGTCCTGCTCTCATGCGATACAGTATAGACCAACAACGAGTTATATTACTGACTACCACCTTAAAAATATTGCACTTTTAAAGTTTAGTTAGTGTTTGGGTCAAAGTATAGATAAAGGCGAACCAAATTTCATCAAGTTGCAATCATTCAACCACACGCGAGCAGTTATTCTAGCAGATATATTCTTTCAAGATTTAACCAACTCTACTCCGTTCTGATCTACCTGGCAGATTGGATACTGTCTTTCCATTTCCCTGATTTCATGAAAATTATTTACTTGATGTAATCTCCGTAATAAATATGTAACTTCTTCAAAATCTACTACTCAGTTTATGATAACGGAGTATTATTTCCCCATTGACTGGAAGCTAGCTCCATAGCATAATTGTTTACATTCACTACCTATATAGTTTAGGCATAGCATATCATTGTGTCGATTCTAAAAATTCCCTAATTTAACTGGCCTCTCAGTCTAAATAGACATTACTTTAAGGACTATACTGAATATCATATCGATCCATACTGATACATGTATTTGATTTAATTGTTCAATAATATTGCTGACTCAAGTACATTTCAAGGCAGCAAAACTAAATATATCTCCCTCAATCAGGGAAACATAAATACTAATTAATTTTGACAGTGTGTGTCAAGGTGAAAAGATTAGTGATTCGCAAGAGGAACAACATTCGTCATAATGGTGCATTTTTAAAAAAATACTCACGCTTAAAAAGATCAGTAGTGCGAGTTTCAATTAATTCCCTGAAACTGAATTACTGCCTTTTTTTAAACCTGACATTTGGCGACCTTTTTACCTCGTATTTGTTACCGATAATTATCGTAACCTCTAACTTATACTACCAATTAGGTCAGGCTTGCTATAATTTGTAACTAATACCATCTACTTGCATACCATATTTGCTCACAAATTTCTTAATGGCTAATAGTCCACCGGTTGTTATTCTGTTCCTGTGCTGACTAAGAAGATGATTTCTGTACGTGTGAAGTCCTTGACTATGCTGCTCCCTCATGCCGCTGGTTCCAAGCAGAAGGACACACGCTGCAAGTTTACATTTTCCAGGCCAGCCCTACTAATTCTACGAAGGAAATGAACACGGTTATTTAAAAAATATATATTTGAAATCCATATTTCGTATATAATTGAAATTGAGGAGTTCGGTTGTCTATTATTTTAATTACCGTAAATGAAGTTGGAGAATTGCCTATCCTGCATCTCATTGTGGGCGTATCCCAGTATCGGTAGTGCATGGAGTATATAAGTCCACCAAGTCCAATATCCCTTCTAGAGATATCCATGATGGCATCGCTGGTTGGTAGTTGCTGCGTTCATAAAATTAAAAATGGTGAACAAAATAAAATTCCATTTCCTCAACTAAAATATGAGCAGAATCTAATATCATAATTATAACAAACCACTTGGAAATATAATCTTACATTTGAAGCGTCACTGGGCGTGTTCAAAATTTCACCGGTGTCCAGCGGAGAAGTTGGTAATCTGGTCCCATTGTCCATCCTCAATTGACCAAGTTGACACTGTTCACATGCGGATGACCTAAGGATAATTAAAAATATAAAACTTACACTGGAGAAACTACGAAAAGCATTTTAATTAATGGAAAACAAAAATATATTTCAATTTGCTTATAACTGCTTACCAGAAATACGGCATTAGTGTAGTGCATTCTAAAGTAAACTACTGGAAACTACATGTCCAGTTTCTACTAAAAAATACTTTTAGGAATAGCAGACAAATTAAAGTTCACTTTATATAACTAACACAATTAAAATGAGCGAGACTACTACTTCAAAAATCTAACAAGTAATGGAATATATTTATTTTTTGAGGTTTTTAATAATTTAGGTGGGCGTTTCACACTTTGGTTCGTTTTGAAGTAATTTTGACAGTATATAATTTTAGTTGTGAATAGTTTGGTAGCTTGAAGAACAGTGAACAAATTGACGCTAAAGTGGCAGCTACTAACTAAATTTTTTACACGCCTTGACCAGGAACAAAAAATGAATAACGGATAATTTCACAATGGCGACGGATTTTGATGCTTCTTTCTCCTTCGATGTGCACCGTGTAGGAAATACAACGTAGTTGGAATACACGGTGAGGATGCAGCAAGGCAGCTCAACTCTCAGACCAAGCTTTCAGACTTTTCTGGAATAACAGCTCATGACAATAAGAGAACAACAAGCTACGTGATTTCTGTATGCCAAATTTCCTCCGAGCAGGATGGAGCAAGTTAACATGGAAAGGTATAGCATTTTTGGGTTCTTAGGCAACACGGCTTTGCCTTTTGGTTATGTACCTTGTGCTCGTAATGAATGGAGGACAAATGAGAACAATGTGGCTTGGGTTTTTTACCAAGCAGAGCTTGGAGCTGAGTGAGCGATGGGTGTAAGATGGGACGAAGTGGAAGGCTTTCTTTCTATTTTAGTGAATGATTATAGCTTAGAGAATTGAACATGTTCATTGTTCTCGATACATCCAAACTTTATGACGCTTGTCAAGAAAGCTTTATTTTCCTACCCCAAAAAAGTAGGAAAGCTTCATCGCGTTACTTTGCTAACTGCAAGGATAACTGGGGGAAATTTCGGCTGTTTTTGGCCTAAGCATTATTTTCCTACCGCTGTGATTTTCCTAGAAGTGGCCAAAAGTGGGAGTATATTTTTTGGGTCGTAAGCCATGCACAACCTGTGGAAGCAAAAAATGCTGCTTTATAATATAGAGAATAATATTATGAAAGATGCATACCTAATCTGGCGGAATGATTAGTTATCCACTTTTCTTCGGCATTATGAAATTGAACTGAAAATAACTTTATGAGAGATTGGTTCCACACAACAAATTAACTACTTAACACGGATGTTGAATAGTGCATGTGCTTAACTGAACGAAATAGGCAATCCAACATTTTGATTTTTTAATAAGAGCTCAACATTAGGATGATTATTTGTTATTGACAGTAACTAGTAACAAATGATAGTGATGAATTAAAACTTGATGTGATGAAGATGGGGCTACTGAAATGGAATATTGACGCTACATTCAGTATCCAATCATGTTATCATTTTATTTCTCACTACAAGCCGTTAGATACAAGTGACAATTATGACATTCGAATTTGCTACACTTTACATATACCGTAGGGATTTCAGTCTGTGAGAGCATCATGATTTCCTTAATTGGTGTTACAATATTAAGTAATACCTTGTACGTTGGTATGTACGTGCAGATTGATAAGGCCGAGGGAATGAAGAAAAGGCTTGCTTTCTTACGGAAAACAATTATATTGGAAAAAACAAGCACGGCATAAAAATGATCGGTACAGTTTTTCCAGCGCTGTTCTGAGAATGGAAAAGTAGGAATGCATTCATCGTAGCTATTCAATAGTGCAGATTAATGGAACGCAAGAATGAACATGATTGTATTTTTAACGGAAAGTTGCATGATAATTATTAATCTTGTAATCGTTCGATGTAGACCAAATATGAAATTGGTTGAAGAGATGAATTTATAAGGGCTTTATGGGAAGTGCCGCATTTAGATCCGAATTACGGAACGGACTATTATAGATGATACGGAGACTGTATGTGATTACTTATTTGTACTTGATGACATATCAACAAAATATCAAATTGAATAAGAATTATGTTTTTATTTGCGCTACATTTTACGGAATGTGAAGGCCGCTGATGACTGGTGGCTCTTCTGTAGTAGGGTTCGTGGTCTCGGAAGGCACGTATTCTGTTGTACTCTCGTCATTCTGGGCTGTCGTTGTTTGGGATGAGTTCTCATTTATGCTGTATGGGTCAAGCGTTGTTTGCTCAGCATCCTCAGTTGGGGCAGCTTGAGCCGTCTGGGTATCGTCCGTGCTTGGAGATGCTTCCGTTCCAGGATTCCCAAGAGTTGGAACAGCCTATCAAAAGCAAACATGAATTTACAATTTTTGTTGCTTTTCAACTAAAAAACGAAAAAGAATATGATTCCCTTACCAACACTTCAGCCGCTGCGACGACAATAATAACAGTAAATATGACCTTTAACATTGTGACAGAATCTTGGTTTTCTCACAACTCTCGGAATGAGCAATGTGAATTCAATTGGACAAATGACTGACATTTCCATTCAAGAGATATTTGAAACACGTATGTAGTTATGCTTCAATTCGTAACTATCAAATGTAAAAATTGACAATAAATAAGTATATGATTGTTTTATTGTGTGTCTCTGGCATATGGCATGTCGCATCTGGTAAACAGCAATTACCAGAATCATAAAAATGAGAAATATGAAATATTTTCAGTAATAATCATTGGTGCATAACTTGCTCGAATTTTCGTAGTACCCCATAAAAAGTGATCAATCAGGAACAACCGTTTAAGTGGCATTTAAATTTTTATGACAAGCGCGTTTCAAGATTTAACAGATTTCTATTTATAGGGTGACGTTGTATATAAATGAGATGCTCTGGTTCATATCGCATGTTTTTTGACGGAATAAAATTTAATTTAAGAATCAGCAGTAATTAAATTAATACAGATGGCATATACGGCATTTTTGTGACATTTGACTGAGACAGACAAAACATTAGTTTAATAATCGGCGGCATTATATCAAGTTTATGACACATGTTCTTGCGATTCTGAAGCGAATGATGTTATATTTATTTTCCACTATTTACGTGATTTTTATTGCAGTGGCATGCACATCAGATCATATTATAGGTATATGCAAAATCTTCTGCTTATTATGCACCATTTATAAGTTTCAACATACCTAAAAAACAGACTAGAGCAGGACAAAAAGCTACGACGCAAAATGAGTGCTAATGGGAATATGGGAAATTAAAACTCAAAAGGGTAGAGATTTGTTCTGCTGCAATGACTTGGGTACTTGGTTTATAGGCATAATGAACGAAAGGGAACGACGACCAAATGTGCTTTAGTTTTTTTAAGAGCTCAAGGCTACTTGGAACGTACTGGGAGTCTGTCTATTTTTGTAAAGGATTATGATTTTAAGTTCTTAAGTTACATTCCCCACCTGAATTTCATTTTTTTAAAGCTGAAGTTTTCACATGATGTAGAAAAGTATTATCGTTTCAGGTGGAGACACAATCATCTTTCTGCTTGTAATACAGTAATTATCAACTTTGTAATATGGTGTAGGTAATATTGTTAATAACTATGCATTTATTTGTACTTACAAGGGAACGTTGTTAAGTGAATAGAGCCTAGAGAGAAACGAAAATATACGTCTGAATCAGAATTTTTTTCTGATTCCAACGGTACCAACTTTATTCTGCAGAAATGAAATCTGTGGATTTTACGATCACTAGTTTGTTCCAATATTCAACCTGACTAGGCAGTACTATGGGAGACGCGATGACCCTAAACTAACGTAAAAGCTTATGCTATATGTAAAAAGTCAGCAATATTTTAGCTATCGTTATGAGTATTTATTACAACTTGAATGATATTGTAAATACGCTACAAAGGTGGCTGATATTGGGCAGATTTATTGTGCACTTTGCATTTATGTATGTTTAGGTTTCACTTTGAAATCATTACATAGAATAGTCAATAGGTATCATGTTCGACACATATTTCCTCACTTTGACCAATGTATGCCTTTGTATGGCTTGCGTACAAGTTGTAGAACTAAACGTTTCGTGATTTCGGCAAATGACAAATTTGCCCTGAAAGATCATACAAGGGGACGCTTTGTTGTTAGCCTCAACCGTTCAATGCGTAAATTTTTTAATCATTATTAAATTTAATGTACGCATTTGGATGAATCTTATCCTAGGAACATTACTCACAATGATTTACATGAATTTTGATTTTTTTACATTTAGCTTGCACTAATTTATGAAGCATGCTGGTTTAACCCGGGACTATTTCCTCGAAGCCGATTGAATTAAAACAGTTGTACAATCCACAGATTTCATTTCTGCAGAATAAAGTTGGTACCGTTAGAATCAGCAGAAAATTCTGATTCAGACGTATATTTTCGTTTCTCTCTAGGCTCTATTCACCTCAAAACGTTCCCTTGTTAGCGATATTCATTGCAAAATTGTAGCGAAAAATATAACTGAATGTAAAAATTAACATATGCTACACTATTTGCATCGTGTAACCGTGACGCTTTTTAGATTTAAATTATCAATAAGCATCTATGTGCTTCGCTTGAGGTCTCTGGTAGCTCTTGACAGGGGCCTGGTCAACCGTGCGGTCTTGCGTTTTCGAGTTTGTGGTGATGTAGCTCTTGACTGGAGCAACCTTTTCTTGGTGCTTATCGCACTTTCCAGGGGCCGTTTCCGTATTTCCGCCAGTTGGAGCAGCCTGTCACAACGAATGAAAACAAACTTTTAAAATTTCAATGATTCCGGATATTTTGAAGAAAAATACGACCTAATTTGTGATTATCTTACCGACACAGCTACCATAATGGCTGCTAAAAATCCGAAAAGAATTATCACCCTCATTACGATTAGATTTTAAGTTTTGCTGTTTTCGTTGCTCGCAAAGTAGTTTGGTTTCTCTTGGATAACTGACTACTGGAACCGCTTCAACAGCTTTATATATTCCCAGTTGTTCTATTCAATATCGGAAATGGCGTTTGTGAAATATTTAAAATCTCATTTAACGGTCAAATATTTATGTTTCCTGCCACTTGTCTGGTACATGTCTTAATTATGATGTGTGAGATAAGTTAAATGCAAAAAATATCGAAAAATCTAAAAATAGAAATACGACATATGTACCTAACGACATTTTTCGTAATCACTTTCGCGGTTATTACCTTTGTTTGATATCAGATAAAATTCAAAAAATATGGTGAATGTTTTGAGCAGTGCACATAAAATCCGAATAAAATTTTAATTTTGGAAGTCTATAACTCATTCATAAAACTGCCAATAATATTCCAGGAATTCAGCGTATTATTTTGGGAGATGAAAGTCATGAATGATAGCCAATTTAATGGCTTATATAAATACATCTTGAATGCTTAACTCTGATTAACTGTGCTATCACTAATTTATTTTCGGAAATCGCGATTGTACTTAAAGCTGTATAACCTCAATCTGGAGGATCTGCAAATGTCATATTTAGGTATTATGCAATAATAAAAACTTTGCAGAATTGACAATTTGCTGCTTCTGTTGGTATTGGAAACATCGCTGATAGGTATTTTGGAATGTGAGTTTAATTCTATCTAACTTTTGTCACTGACATGGTTATCGTATAGTTTTCACAATTTTTAATTCATTTTCAATGGGATCGTTTTTTGGAGTGACACGAAAAACTGGTAATATTATTGGAATTTACAAACTTTTCTGATTTATAGGTACCATTTAGTAGCAAATGATTACGAGACATGCTAATGATGTATAACAAATGGATTCCAAATTATAATAATAAAGTATTTGCACTAGACTATCTTTGTGCACTACGCATTTAAAGCAAGAATCAGTGGAAGAGATTATGAATATATTAGGTACGAATTATTGCTTCAGGAAAGGGTCCTTGCTTTTCATTTTAGCACTCAATAGGGTAAAAATGTTTTTAACTACACAAGTTGAAATTGCATAAGTGGACAAAATCAATGAAATTGAATATTATTCGTAAACGTGGTTGTCATTCTTCCTTCGATCTCATACAACAAGCCGCTACAAACGAATACCGTGTCCTGAAATAATGTGCTGCCAAAGAGCAACCAAGCTGAACAGAATGGTAAGTAAGATAATACGTTAGCTCTGTACGCTATGCTAGTACTTTTTTATAGTGTGGTAAAACATATACGTTGAGAGCTTGTTTGCTCCTTTCACTTAACGATATAACACCAAACGTAGTGCCTTGTTATTCTTTCGTACATGCCAGTGCAGTGATGCGAGAATGCATATGATTTTTTCTTTCTTCGCAATACCCATGCATGCTGGCACATCAAGAACAATTGTACAAACGTTCAGAAAATAATTTCCAATCACAATAAGGACACTATGGGAAATTTATGCGATATTTGTAATAATGAAGATAATTTATTTTTGTGCATCATGACATTCATTGTGAAATGGTAGAAAAAATATAGCTGAGCGAATAATTAAATATATGCCAGGGCACTTGAGTCGTGTGACAAGTTCATTGGTGAATTCAGTTTCCTAAACTTTTTTGGTGCGGGGTAACTCGTAACTTTTGACTGGGGCCAGGTCAGCCGGATGGCCATGCTTTGCAGGCGCTGAACTGATGTCGCTCTTCACAGGCGCGACCTTTTCCTGGTGCTTCTCACATTTGCCAGGGGCTGTTTCCGTGTTTCCACCAGTTGGAGCAGCCTGTCACAAAAATTAAAATTGGTTTTAAAAATTTCATGCTCTTCGGCACTGAGTGGAATGGGGAAAATTTTCGGGTTATCTTACCGACACTGCTACCAAGATGGCTGCCATAACTACTAAAATGATTGTCGCTCTCATGCTGATCGGAAGTTAAGTTTTGCTGTTTTGGTGGCTCCGAAAATAGTTTGAATACTAATAGATGACTGACAACTGGAACCGCATCAACAGCTTTATATATGATCAATGGACATATGCATGTATGCAAGAGGGAAAACGGGCGTTCGATAAATATTTAAAATATAATGTAACGATCAAGTATTTATGTTTCCTGTCACTTGTTTGGAACATGGCTCTATTCCGGCGTCTGTTACATGCAATAATTATCGAAAACTATAAATTCTTAATAAACACCTGTGACAAATGCATGCAATGATAGTAATCGGAATTCCCCGCCGTCATTATAGTGCTCGATATTAAATAATACAGATCAAAAACGTATGAATGGCAGCAGAAGGAATGTGTAATAAATTGGAATGGAAATTTTTTAATCTATTGTGTGACGATTCATGATTCATTCATAAAACCGTCGAAAATAATCAAGCTATTTTGGGGTTTACTGCGGGAGATGAAATGTCAAGGCGGGTGAGATTATTATTATGATGAAATTTACTGTGCAGAAATATACTACTGATGTTTGGTTCTTTGATAATTATGTGTCTAGTGATGTTCAAGAATATTATGTCATAATTTGGTATGTTATTGGTATGTGTAATTTTAACAGTGCATGGATAAATTACACATATATCAGCAAAATGGAGTATTTTTATGCTGAGCTCCTTTTGTAAGGATTTTCTATAAAAATTGACACCGAAATAAACCTGCCGTCATAGGCACATAAAATTTATAAAACAGGGCAGCATCAGACGGTCTTGCTTTAATAACGATTTCATATGATTTCGTCGCATCCTGAGATAGATAAAAGCAAGACAGTAATATGTACAAGCAGCTTAGAGATATGCTCAGAAATGAGTATTAACATACATGATCTTACAATGCATTTGTTCTGACATAATATATTGTATTATGACTGTGATCAAACCGAAGTAATAGGATGAAAATCTGCAATGAACTCCTTTGTATGCAATAATAATTGTAAGACAATGGAATGCATGAATGAATATAAATGAATAGATGAAAGTATGTTGAGTTTTTTGTTATCATTTATAGGTAGGAGAAATATTTTAATTATGCACTACTTAAATTATACATAATTCAAGATAACTAAGAAATTGGCTAGGTATGTAGCTAAATACTTGACATGGCACTGGAAGATATATATTGAAATTGATACAATCGTTTTACATGAGGATTTTCGTAACTCTTTGCTGGAGCCGCTTCAGCCGGATATCGCTGACTTTTAACTGGAGCCGCTTGCGCTGGATGTTTCTGACTTTTTGATGGAGCGGCTGCCGCCGGATACCTCTGGCTCTTTGCTGGGGCCGCATTTAAATCGCCAGTGTCCTTGACGCTGGTTCCTTTAATATGGCTATCCTCACATTTTGCTGGAGCTGATTCCGTATCTCCAGTAAGAGGAGCAGGCTACCGCAACAAATCAATGAATTCAAAATTTCATATCCCACTTTTGGAAATATAAAATGACTAAATGTCTGATTATCTTACCGACGCGGCGACAGTAATACATGCCAGTATTCCAATAAACATATCCACTTTCATGGTGATTGCAATTTTTGTTTTGGAATTTTTGTGGCTTTGAATAGATTGATCTCAATACTGGTGTGAGAACTGGAACCATGTATGTAGTATTTATATAGGATGCTCCTTTGAATGAATGAATACATGCTTGCAAAATAAAATCTGATTTAACGAGTTGTTGTTGATGTTTCCTGCCACGTGTCGGTGATAAGTATGTAACATTTCCGGCGTACGGCATATGCAACTTTTTAACATACCGCAATTATCAACAAACAAGTAGTCTGCGATTACAAGCGGCACTAACCTTGCTTGATATTAAGTAATAATTTACAAAAAATTATGAATGAAAAGTTGAATGTACGTTAACCTGGAATTATTACGTTGGCTTTAGTCTTACAAGGGAAGTACTTTCGCTTAAGTCCTCCGAATTGGCTGAAAATTTGGATTTCTATGAAATCGGCGATGCTGAAAACCATGGAAAAGTTTGTTTCTGCTAAATGTCAAATCTGTGGCACCTGCAAGCAATTACATCAACAAACATCATGTTTCTTGTTAGTCTTGTGTCCCACTGTGCAAGTATACGATGACTCTCCAGAAAGCTGTAGAAATCAAAACACGATAATTTGAGACCGAAAAGTGTGTTATTACCAATTACAGAATGCTCGCAAAAAGCTATGCCATTGCAACATGTGCCAAATCCGTCACCATGTGTCACGGGGGCTACAAGATTAGTTTGATGTCGCAAGTAAATGAATACTTTTCTACAGGTAGCGTTCCATGCATTTTGGCAATATCACCACTATGCATTCGGGCTATACCACTGTAATGGATTCGGGATATACAGGTGTAACACAAACGTAATGTTACTATTAGGATTTTCAATTCGTAAAATATAACTGTGACCCCTACACAACAATAACCCGTACACAAGAATAACCCCTGCACAAGAACAACCCCTACACAACAATAAGCCCTATACAAAAATAACCCCTACAAAACAATAATCCCTACAAAACAATAACCCCTACAAAACAATAACCCCTACAAAACAATAACCCCTGCACTAAAATAACCCCTACACAACAATAAGCCCTATACAAAAATAACCCCTACAAAACAATAATCCCTACAAAACAATAACCCCTACACAACAATAACCCCTACACAACAATAACCCCTACACAACAATAATCCCTACACGACATTAACCCCTACACAACAATAACCCCTACACAACAATAACCCCTACACAACAATAACCCCTGCACTAAAATAACCCCTACACAACAATAAGCCCTATACAAAAATAACCCCTACAAAACAATAATCCCTACACAACAATAACCCCTACACAACAATAACCCCTACACAACAATAATCCCTACACGACATTAACCCCTACAAAACAATAACCCCTACAAAACAATAACCCCTGCACTAAAATAACCCCTACACAACAATAAGCCCTATACAAAAATAACCCCTACAAAACAATAACCCCTACACAACAATAACCCCTACACAACAATAACCCCTACACAACAATAACCCCTACACAACAATAATCCCTACACGACATTAACCCCTACAAAACAATAACCCCTACAAAACAATAACCCCTGCACTAAAATAACCCCTACACAACAATAAGCCCTATACAAAAATAACCCCTACAAAACAATAATCCCTACACAACAATAACCCCTACACAACAATAACCCCTACACAACAATAACCCCTACACAACAATAATCCCTACACGACATTAACCCCTACACAACAATAACCCCTACACAACAATAACCCCTACACAACAATAACCCCTACACAACAATAATCCCTACACGACATTAACCCCTACACAACAATAACCCCTACACAACAATAACCCCTACACAACAATAATCCCTACACGACATTAACCCCTACACAACATTAACCCCTAAATGACAATGACCCCTTCACAGCTGTTATGTAAGAAGTAACAGTTTAGCAATGGGTGAATATTAAGTAAGCGGTCTTGTGTAAGGAGGAAGTGTAAGCGGTAACTGTTGTGTAACGGGTCATGGATGAGTAACGGGTCACAGATGAGTAACGGGTCACAGATGAGTAACGGGTCACAGATGAGTAACGGGTCACAGATGAGTAACGGGTCACAGATGAGTAACGGGTCACAGATGAGTAACGGGTCACAGATGAGTAACGGGTCACAGATGAGTAACGGGTCACAGATGAGTAACGGGTCACAGATGAGTAACGGGTCACAGATGAGTAACGGGTCACAGATGAGTAACGGGTCACAGATGAGTAACGGGTCACAGATGAGTAACGGGTCACAGATGAGTAACGGGTCACAGATGAGTAACGGGTCACAGATGAGTAACGGGTCACAGATGAGTAACGGGTCACAGATGAGTAACGGGTCACAGATGAGTAACGGGTCACAGATGAGTAACGGGTCACAGATGAGTAACGGGTCACAGATGAGTAACGGGTCACAGATGAGTAACGGGTCACAGATGAGTAACGGGTCACAGATGAGTAACGGGTCACAGATGAGTAACGGGTCACAGATGAGTAACGGGTCACAGATGAGTAACGGGTCACAGATGAGTAACGGGTCACAGATGAGTAACGGGTCACAGATGAGTAACGGGTCACAGATGAGTAACGGGTCACAGATGAGTAACGGGTCACAGATGAGTAACGGGTCACAGATGAGTAACGGGTCACAGATGAGTAACGGGTCACAGATGAGTAACGGGTCACAGATGAGTAACGGGTCACAGATGAGTAACGGGTCACAGATGAGTAACGGGTCACAGATGAGTAACGGGTCACAGATGAGTAACGGGTCACAGATGAGTAACGGGTCACAGATGAGTAACGGGTCACAGATGAGTAACGGGTCACAGATGAGTAACGGGTCACAGATGAGTAACGGGTCACAGATGAGTAACGGGTCACAGATGAGTAACGGGTCACAGATGAGTAACGGGTCACAGATGAGTAACGGGTCACAGATGAGTAACGGGTCACAGATGAGTAACGGGTCACAGATGAGTAACGGGTCACAGATGACTAAAGGGTAATAGTTACGTAATTTGTTATGGCTGTGGAAACGAACGGGGTCACAGTTGTTGTAGTTATATTTTACGAATTGCAAATCCTAATATTAACATTACGTTTGTGTTACACCTGTATATCCCGAATCCATTACAGTGGTATAGCCCGAATGCATTACAGTGGTATAGCCCGAATGCATTACAGTGGTATAGCCCGAATGCATTACAGTGGTATAGCCCGAATGCATTACAGTGGTATAGCCCGAATGCATTACAGTGGTATAGCCCGAATGCATAGTGGTGATATTGACAAAATGCAAGGAAAGCTACCTGTAGAAAAGTATTCATTTACTTGCGACATCAAACTAATCTTGTAGCCCCCGTGACACATGGTGACGGATTTGGCACATGTTGCAATGGCATAGCTTTTTGCGAGCATTCTGTAATTGGTAATAACACACTTTTCGGTTTCAAATTATCGTGTTTTGATTTCTACAGCTTTCTGGAGAGTCATCGTATACTTGCACAGTGGGACACAAGACTACCAAGATACATGATGTTTGTTGATGTATTTGCTTGCAGCTGCCACAGATTTGACATTTAGCAGAAACAAACTTTTCCATGGTTTTCAGCATCGCCGATTTCATAGAAATCCAAATTTTCAGCCAATTCGGAGGACTTAAGCGAAAGTACTTCCCTTGTTAGATGACTCATGTGTCATTGATGAAAAAACACATTTATGACCCACGTGCACACGCACAGCTTGTGTGCAAAGCAATTGAGATGTGAGTTTTGGATTTAATTGTAAATGATGTAAGTACAATTGGTTGGATTGTTGGCAGCAGTATAATGAAATGCCTAGCCAGTCTAGTGGCTGGTTTCAAAAAAGGTAAATGTGGTGAATATTTAGGCATACACCTGTCGTGAATGGTCTGGTGACAACAAGAAGTCAACGTGATCATTCCTGAGAAAGTTACATATCATCATTTAATTGCAGGCCTTTATGTCTATACTAATTTTGGGATCGTGATGCATCTTGATAACTCTTAAGCATCCCAAACAAAAATGGGAGGACAAACATAATGTTCTCGGGTGTAGGGAGCATCCAATAGGGCGATGTTGGCTTGTGCGATTGGGAATCAACTTCTGTATATTTGATGGATGTATGTCTTTGGTTTCTATAAATCAATTTTGCAGGTTTTCAAGGTAGTACGCTAATTCAGAATATATTACTCAAACAAGTATCAGTTTTGAAGTATAAAAAAACTTTCTCCGAGAAAATTATTTTTATTGTGCCAATTTGCCCCAAAAAGCCTTTTCATGGAAGAATCCTTACCTATCCAAGGTTATCTATGAAAAGTTCGTTTCTCCGAAAAGTAGTTATACTATTAAATTATATTCTGACCAAAAACATGCATACGTTGTCAATGAGTTGAGTGTGATGGCATTTCAGGAAAATCGGGTTACCGTACAAAAACACTGTTGACTTGAAAAGTGAATACATTTTTACTTCAAGTGTAGTGACATATTTTAATGGTAATATAATATGTTTATTCGTGCAGATAAAACATATGACCAAACGTGACGTCGTTGGTTGAATGATATGGACAATCGACAATAGGTTAAATTACTGTCCTTGTGAGCACTCTCATAAACGTTTTGAAATGAATGAAAAGTAATGCTAGAATTTCGATTCCTGCCGCTTGAAATTTTAAGTAATAATTTTATTGACGAAACTAGTCAGGTTGGTTATGGGTTGGTTAGGAAATAATGGAATGTATTGATGATTAAAAACTGTAGAGAACCAGTGAACTTTTATGTGCTCCCTTTTTCTGCTTGTGGTTTCTGATAGCTCCTCGTGGCGCCGGTTTTAATATCGGTCGTTGTCTTAACTGGACCACTCTCAGCCACGCTTATGCTCTTGGATGGGGCACTCTGTGGATGTACCGAAGCTGGGGCTCCATTAACCGAACCGACCTGGAGAAACAAATAAAAATCTCTTTGAAAATTCCACGTTATTATTTAAAATCCAGCAAAGGTGGCTAATCTGCTGGTTGACTCACCGAGTATACGGCCAAAATGGCTGCCAGCAATCCAATGATGATTATATTTCTCATGATGATCTGAGTTTTTGTGTTGTAACTTTCCTCGCTCTGAATTGTTAGAAGTGGCTTGGTGGAATGAATTTTTGTAACTATGCAAGCGGTTTTATAATCACGCTCATGCTTGTGAAAACAATCGTTTATCAAGCAAAATATAATTTTACGACCAACTGTTTATGTTTCCTGTCGCATTCTTGGCCTGTCTGTATTGCACCATGGCATGGGGTGCTTCCGTTAAAAACAACAATAATCTTAGCCGTAAAGAATGTTATCAACGGCGGTGAGACGTGACATAAATGAAATGATAACGTGCAAAACAATGATAGATAAAAGAATGAATCCAGAGTGAAGTCAAGCTAATATCTTTGGTTTATCAGCACAAGATCCATGACGAAAATCCGCCGATCGTTGACTCATGAAATGAAAAAGAGCGACTGCATATTTTACAGAATAGCGAGCAAGCAATCATCTAGATAAAATACATTTACGATGCACGTGTTTAGATTGCGTAGGACCGAAATCGTGTACGGTTCATTCCAAATACCAATGACATTGGATTGTTCATGTTGATTAATTTATTGATTCAATCGTATCGTAGTTGTAAAGTTCCCATTAAGAAATATAAGTGAATTATAACTGAATTCTTTTTGATGAATCAATGATTGGTGGAAAAATAACGAAAGGAATCATAGAGAACCATCGGAAAAAAATATTCCACACAATGAAAATGCTTGCAATATACATGCCAACATTAACTTGAATTGCTTGTAAAACTATACATTGTTACTTGCGTTAAAAAACGATTGAATTACGACAAAGCTTTATTACTGCATTCCAGACCGGGTGTGCTGATGAAATACTGAATTCTTCTTGTACTCTGATTTGTTGGCAAGTCAATAAAGTGGTGTATCATGCCGCTGCAAGCAAATACAAAAAAGTGAGAGAATACAAAGGCAATATGATTCCGAGCAGAGCTGACCATCAACGCAAAAGTAGAAGCAGTTATTTCGCTGTTGAAGCTGTAGCTTGTTCTTTTCCATATGGAGAGTCAACAGAAACATACCAAGATAATGGACTGAAAGCTGGTCTAGACTTTCACACGACAAAGCTTGCACGGAATGAAATGCTTGCTAGATTCGTTCATGTGTGAATTCATTGATGGGAGAAGCAGTCATATTAGCATCATGCTTGTATTTTGCATTGTGGCATTTCGTGAAGCCCTGATCATGGAACAACTATTTAATTTCTAAGAACGAAAGGGTCAATTGATGATATAACAATTATGGTGATGATGGATTTATTATGCACTTTGTACCATTCACTCTGGAATGACAAATAGAAAAACATAATACAGTACAAATTATACGTTATTAAATACCGGAGCATTTTCCATGTTTCTCTACACTTCTTTCGCGTTAGGTCTTTGATAACTTTTTACTGGCGCCCAATCCGTCGGACTTTTTGCCGGAGCTGCAATCACGTCGCTCTTGGCTGGTACACTTTTATCCTGGTGCTTGTCACACTTGGCTGGGGCTCCTTCTGGGTCTCCGCTAATTGGGGCAGCCTATCACAACATAAACAATCGATTATCTTCAGCATTTAATTTTCTTCAAAACATTATTAAAGGAAAACAATTATTTGTTATCTTACCGTTACTGCAACCACAACGGCTGCTAGCACTACAATGACGATAATATTTCTCATGATGAATTGAACTTATGTTTTGTCTCTTGAGTCGCTTTGAATGATTATGATTGGGAAACCCGTTGCAATCTGATCGCTGGAACTCTTCCGGGAGGTTTATATATGTGAACTGAAGTGAACAAAACTTGATGAAGTGTCATCGAATTTAATGGCTCATATTTATGTTTCCTGTCACATGGTTGACAAGCGTCTCATTTCTTACGTGTGCTTTGTTGCACCTGTTGAAAACAATAATTGCAAAAATATAAAATGAGAAATGAAATTAATGGTGAAAACGGACGTCGTATTCATTGCATAGGTATGCACTTTCAAATAAACAACCCGTTAGTACGTCAATCAACAACGATAAAATTCCGTTTATTTTTGTCACAAAATAAATCCAATACAAAAGCACGTAGTTTGGTTGATAGGGTACATTTCCATTCATGAAATGATCTAAACATTTTTTAGTTAAATTATTCATTACCACTTAGGTAAATAAATAAATCAGTTTATTATATGAACTTTAATATCACGTCGCAAATACCAATAATTTATTACTAACATTTCACTTGAATCCCTCCGCAAATTAATGGCGGAAGGAATGAGGAAATATTACAATAAAATTTCAGCTTTTTTAAATATCGCCACATCATTCACAAATTTAACAACATCCTATAAAAGAAAGCCGCAATTATATTTTGCACATCTGGAGAATGAGGATGACGACTAATAAATATATGATGCGAAAGTATATACCTACTCTCGTAACATCCTATTGCATTCCATGGCTTTAAGTGGCGGCATGTAGAAGCTATTATTGTGTTTTATTTCCAGTTTTTATGAACAAAATCAGCCATGGTATATAAATCCGGCTTGTACATTATATTAACTTGCCCTGAGCATTTATTCAAAAATGAATTCTGATCATTCTGAACTAGTTTTCATGAATCGATTGTCTTTAAAACACTCAATCATCTTTACCGTTGTAATTAATTCAGTTCATACGCTCAATGCATTTATTAAAATATTTAAAAACACTGGGATCATACAGATCGCGGAAGTATGGCAAAAACTCCAATTCTTCAAGATATGCAGACGGCATGTGATGATTAGGTATGTTTTAATGGATTTATTTCGTTCATCTCAACACAGAAATACACAAAAAGATGTCATCAAATGCATTTAATGCAGCCAATATATAGAACAAATACGTATATTTAATTGGTATGAACGGAAATTGAATATTTGTAATTTTATTCATCATTCCGGAGAAACAATTATAAAAGGAAGATCATTAACGTGATAGGTAAGTACATGCCAGACAATGTCTACTATTTACACTTCTTTTGCCTTCGGTCTCTAATAGCTTTTTACTGGGGCCCAGTCCGCCGGATATTCGTGATGCTTGGCTGGGGCTGTATTTACGGGGCTCTTGGCTGGGGCAGTTTTTTCCTGGTGCTTCTCAGTTTTCGCTGGAGATCCTTCCGGATGCACACTGGCTGGAGCGGCCTATCGCAACAACGCAAAATATGTCTTTATGAAATTTCACATTCTTTATAGAAATGTATATAGAACAGATTTTCGGGATCTCTTACCGTCACTGCAACGACAATGGCTGCGAAGACTCCAATAATGATTATATTTCTCATGATGATTTGAGCTTCGGGATTGCTACTTTTGTAGTTTTATGTGGCTAGGAATGGAAATCTCTTGGACAAGTGACTTCTGGAATTGCACATGAAGCTTTATATATGCTCACGAGAGCGTGGAAACGATTGCTTGTCAAATAAAATACAGTATGACGAGAGCCAATTTATGTTTCCTGTCATATGCCTGGCAAGTGTCTAATTTAAGACCTGCGATATTGTGCACCTGTTAAAAACAACAATTATCAAAAATTATAAAATTAAAAAGCTTGTGAAGTGTTAAAAGGGATAGTGAATTTATGGAAATAGGTGTGCATATTCCAGTAAACCAGCAGTAATATAACAATAAAGACAAATGCCTTTACCGATTTAATCTGTCAAAATAAAGTAAAACCATGAACGGGTACCGGCATGCTGAATCGTGCTCTGCATTGGATAGTAATCATGATTCCAAGTTGTTCAGTACAACTTAATCACATTAATAATGATTCTGTAAATTGCTATTTTCATAAAGTAATTGATATCACAAAAAGGAAAATTACTAATAGGTAATTGACGCTAAAAATAAATCCGTGAATGCCAATTGCACTTTCACATAAAATTAGTTATTTTATTAAGTTTATTTTTGCCCCACACTTAAACTTTTAAAACATCAGAATGGCTGCAAAATATAAAGCACATGTTAGTACCAACTTCCAGTGCAGTGTACGGCTGACGGGGTACATTTCCATTCAGTAAAACTGACAAAGAGTCTTTTAATCACGGTATACCGGGAAAACTATGGTAAATACTTATATATGTATAACTATGAAATATAGTGTTAACTCAGGAATTACCAGTATTTTGGCACTGCTATTTAATTTGAGTATACCAACGCATTGATGGCGAAAGGAATCAGGAAATACATAAATCAAAATGTCGAAGTTTCATTATTGCCAGATCATCCACAAAAATAACAGCATCATATAAAGTAAATATAAACAATCAATTATGTTTTCTAACACGTAGTTATTGAAATCGACAAGTAATTGCTATATGAGTGTGGAACATACACTCTATATTCATAATATTACGGCTGATAAATTGGCACTTTTATATTTTTTGATTAATGGAAGCAGCATGTAAAAGCTAAAAAAGCGATTACTATTTATAGCCATGCATGCCCCGGAATATTACTTCCGTTGTTATAAAAACTATCAATTATGGTTCGTAAATAATCATCACAACCTTTTATTTTAAACATGATGAAGTTACGCTTTAAAAATCTTATTTTGTTACTTTTTAAAAATATTAACCGATTGATTTTGAAAGTCAGGGATAAGACAGTTACCGATAAAATGTCCCAAAAACACTTTAAACAATTAATTTCAGGTAGAGGTGGCTCATGATTTTCAGTGCTTCTACAGTTAAAGAGACGGAATATTTAATGTATTAATCAATTTTAACTAGTCTACATACTAGCATCAATAAAATACAGTATTGACTCTGAAGAATATACTAGTACACATTGAGTTCATTGTTAATTCCGAATTAGGTTATCACGCATTATACATTCCGTATGTACAAATTGTAATCATATGTTGTTTTACTTAATAGTTCCTTGTCACCAATTACATAAAACACAGTTTCAGTATCACCGAGATCAAAAGACGTGAAGAGGTAAATGTTTGTTTCATTTTTCCATACTCCTCCATTTTATTGCCACCTGAGAATCTGTAAACAGTAATATAAGATGAATTAGTCAAACTGCATTTCCTTAATGCATAAGTATACACCTAATTTTGTCGCAAAAAAATAATACCGGGACAATTGTTAGCAAAAAGGCGTTCGTGCCATGGATTTATGTTGTAATAGCCTCCGTTGAGCTCTCCGACACACAGCCTAAATTACAATTTACGTTACCAACTGCATCCAACAAAATCTTTGGTACATTGAAACTCTTTTCGTAATAATATTAAAACGTACGATTTTCTCATAACCAAAAAGTTTATTCATAGGCAGTATTCCTGCCAGAGACGCAATAATTACCGCCGCGTTGGCATCATTCCGATCCCCAATCATATTCCATCTCCAAACTTGATATCCATTTACACCAATGTGGTAGTCGTAATATCTAGACATAGGAAACAGGTCGTACACATTTAATTAGCTCTGGTGATTGAAAATCACAAAACGATTGAATTTTAATTTGCCAGGAGTTAACAATTTACTCGCAATCTGTATTTTGCACAATATTTCTACACAACAAAATATTACTCGGAAAAAATAATGAAATAGGTATCTCAAGTCATACCTCTGTTTATAATGGCATATTATGGTCAACGCAATTTGTCAGGAGGTGAGTATTTACTTCTACACTCATTACTTCTGCACTGCTGTGGGAAACCGTGACACAGCCGATAAAGATCCCTGAAATAAGGTGAAATCCAGATCGAGGATGATCCAGCGAATCCGGGTCTATTTAAAATGTAAAATCATAATTATAATTTAAAAACAATGTTATTAAGTGCACAACTTGATTAATTATTATTGTTGCAAGATTATACATATATGATACCTGTTTCCTGTTTGGCTGGACTGCCGGACAGACGTCATTTCATTTGGTTTGGACATCCCCAAGAAGATGACTGGGACCGGCAATGTTCCTACTATCTTAATTAAATTAGAATACATATGTTTAAAATTTACGACTAAAGTGATGATGATAAAGATGTAAATAATCTGATAACAGTAGGAATATTGAGAGTAGTGAACTTACCAAAATGGGGTTGGAAAACTTCGACCAAGGGGACAAAGCCGGTAATTTAGTCTTGTGCCCTTTTATGCTAATTAGATTGGTTAACGGAAATATGTTCACCAGTATACACATTATTAATTACACTTTGGGAATAACGTGCTTTGTTTTTGTTCTCTTGTGCTCGTGTTCAGTGCTAAACTTGGAGCAGGATAAAGATTTCTTGAACGGGCTGACTCGTCTGAAAACAACGAGCTTAAAGCCACTATCATCTCCTCATGTGTTGGTAATGTTAGCTCTACTTGTAGTAAACCAAAACGAACCATGTAGCAAATTGATTGGGAGCATTCACATAATAAGACAGCACCACTAACTGCTATGGTAAGTACGACCAATTAAAAAAATAATACATGGTCCGGCATTGGCGCAGCCCAATTACTCATTTCGTGTAGATCAGTTACTTCCAACAGATAGTTTAATAATATTCATAATGAATTACATTGTTGGCACAGACTGAATGTACAGCCCCACATCTCTGAAGCAAGGCAGCGATGATGCTCAATGTTCGATGCTTGCTCATCGTCACTCAGCACTGCAGACTAATGCAACAAGTAGCAAACAACTTTGTTCTTTTCTGAGCATTCACAGCTGCATGGCATGAAAATGATTTTTTTTACATGTAAAGCAAAGTGCCTGAGTAAAAAACCTAAAATAGAAACATTGCACACCCAGACATATTGTTGTGATTGAAGATGTGTTTTCTTCAATATATAAATTATGAATAGCCTAGTACTCCGGACAAATTTATCACTTGCGTTTTGTCTGACCTTTGACACAGAAATTGCACACACTTGAACTCGACCATTCTACACCACCATATAGTATTACCATGAAAGTATAATGACTTTGAATGAAACAGACAACCAAATGCAGCAAAACAGCCTCACAAGGACGAATGATTGAAAGCAATTGATTGATTATATTTATCAGAAGCAGCAATACATCAAACAGTATTCTTTCATTTGAAGCCACTGAAGACAGCACGACAAGATGTAATGTCAATTGCTACGCACATCATATTGAAATTGTGTATACATTTTACACTTTACATCGTACAGTACGAACACAGAATCGTTAGCGTGAATAACTCCTTCGAAGTTGGTGCAAGTCGTACAAATAAATGTGTGTTTCAGTGAAGTCAGTTTTTGCTTCTTCTCTTCCAATAATTTTGCCGAAGGAATGGAATGATAAAAACTTGTTTTGCTATCAATATGTGATTACACGAGAACAAATTACATACCATCAAATTTTTAACCCGTGTATTATCAATATTATATAACCTGCCAAGACATGATATGATATTTTACGACGTACTCATGGGATCCTTCAGCTTTAGCATGAAATGTTCGGTTTTCACGAAAACGAATCAGTCCATATTTTTTTATAAAATTATATTATTGTCGTATCGCATTATAAAAGTTCCAGAAAAATCCAAGCAAAGTCAGTTACCATTTTGTCCCGATTCTCTCAAGTTGACTTAAAATACAGGCAAAACTAAAATGCAGCGAATTTATTTTGTTTTACTTTCGGTTGTATTATGGTTCGCAGTAGCAGGTAATTTTGCACAAATTATTAAAATTATGGTAATCCTTATTACAATTGAGTAAACCATCAGCATAAGTATAGCTAATATTGTTTTTCTTTAGACGCAACATCTTGCAAGGATGGCTGGACCGCATATCGTGACGAGTTCTGCATTAAGCCATTCACACACATGCTGAACTATCAAGACGCAAAGGAATTTTGTGCCGCTCAAGGGAATGACTTGTCGAAAACGTCCCTTCTGGTAGTCAAGGAGCCAGACGTGCAACAATTTTTAGTGAACTTTACCCTTGACATTCATGACAATTTGTGGCTCGGAAGCAAATATGACAATGAATCAGCCTCATTTGAATGGCTTGATGGAGAGACCCTGAACTACACCAACTGGCTAGAAGGCTATCCCAGAAACGAGACACAAACCGAGGCATGCATTGAACTGCGCCCGTCTGATGCCAAGATGAGCGATATGAACAGAGCGAAATGGGCTGATGTGACCTGTCACAAACGGAATCTTGTCGTATGTCAACGGCCACTTATCTGGAGTCTCCAAGATGCAGTAGATGAAATAAAACGAATTCGGAAACAGCAGCAAGTGGATCTAAATGCTGTCAGCGCGGAACTCAAGGAGACCACAGATAAGTTGGAGAAAGTTAACACCCTTGTCGTGCCAGTTGGTTCAATTTATATTGAATACAATGGACAGCCAAGCCCACCCAGTCTGTGGCCAACATTGACATGGACAGATATTTCGGATACATTTGCAGGCCTCTTCTTCCGCGTTTCCGGTGGGGCAGCAGCAAGTTGGGGATCCACCCAGTCGGAATGCGCTCCAAGGATAACTCAGTTGGACTTCCACGCTAGACCAGGAACTCGGTTTTCGTACTCTACTCATATTCCTTCAAATGGGTGGTCCGATCGGGCAAGCGTGGGGGATAACAGCGACAATGGTGGTACCCACTGGAGAGAGGGGATTAGGATGCATACTCAGGGATGTGAAGTCCGTCCCAGAAATCAAGCGGTGCGCATATGGAAACGGTCAGCGTAAATAATGCTAGCCAAACACCAGCTCCCATTATTATACATTCCAAAAATGTGTAAGCCATTCGATAAATAAAGTGCACACACTTCAATCATGTATACTATTACCATTATTTTATTTCTTCGTTAACAAAAAAGCTTACATATGTAGTCATATAAGCAAGATGTTAACGTCATTTATTAGAAACATTTCCTAGTGTACTTTGTACAGATCCACAAATTGCATTTGCCAGAAATGACATAACCAGTCCCCTCTGTTCATCAGCATCTTCATCATCGTTGTCGCTCGCCGGACCATGAGCCAAATTATCCATAAACGACACCGAGCTGTATCCACTGCGTCCCACTCCGTGTAATGACTCATCCTGGACAATGTTAGTTTAAAAATTAAATATTATCATAACATCCATTCACATAAGACGATCAATATAGTACATTACATTTTTATCCCATCATCACCATCATCGTCATGCTGTTCATTTCCTGTGCACTCGTTGATGTCATGTAGTTTTATTCGCAGATCGCTGAAGCTTGGGCGCTTACTGGAATCGTGCTCCCAACAGAGCAGCATTGTTTCCCATCTGCAATCACAATTATGGTTATAATTGCAATATAGAGGAATAAGTTATTGTTCTGACTCAAAAACGATTGCCCCCTTTCAGTTTCCTTTCTGAAAATGGACGATATTAGTGGCAAGTATTTACACAAATATTTAATTAATATTCGTATTTGATGTGCGTGCGTGATATAGGAATACATTCGACGCGAGACTGTATTATTACCTATTTTTAAATTATTGAGAGCAATTTCTTTTAATGTATTATAAGGAACCGCTTCAACGGTTTCCTCCACTTGTGTATCATTATTTACACAGAGGCCATGAATGGATCCATGGATTCCGTTGTAAAATATTGTGATTTTCTCGTCACTAAAACGACGAGGTTTCTGGAAAGCATTCACTTGTAATTTTAATGTTGTTTTTTGAGTAGATAATAGGTAAGTATTTTGATGTATTTCTAATTGTGTCTTACTACATGACAAAATGTGAAGAGAAAAAATACCACGACTGCCACGGCCCATAGGTTTGTTCTCAAAGTGATCATCCACCATCCGAAGGATCCGGTGGATTCCACCTGCCACGGTATCTGGAGTCGGAAACTAACATTGCTTGTCCCCATCAAATTTTCAGCTACGCAGGTGTAATCGCACTCGACATCCTTCCAGGAAGGCGCTAAGAAGACGAGAGACCTGCTGGGTGTTGTTTTATTTTCACTGATGAAATTGCTTCAACCAAGTCCCTCCTACATTAATTTCGGGTTGTTGAAATGACCAATATGGAATACATGATAAGGCGTAAGAACATGTCAAAGTAGTATACATACAACAGGCTTCCCATTTTTTAGCCAAGAAAGTTGTATGGGATCTCTAAAACTGGCGCAAGTTAGGTTCATTCCTACCGTGTACGTATATCGGTTTCCCTTACTGACAATTGTAATATTAGATGGTTCTGTAATATTGTATGAAATGTTCTATTGAGAAGGTTCATTTGTACTAAAGTATCCCATTTCTTTAAAAAATAAAAATTACAAAGGTCATACCATTGACATAAACAGAGTATACATTTTTGTAGCATGTATCATTGTTTTTTAAATAAGCCTGGCAAACAACATGAGTTATATCCGCACTTGGAAAATCCAGCCATGCTGATTCCACATGAATAAAAGGATCCTGAGTTTTTAATGAAGTATCTTCCGGAATAAATATAAAGTAATAAAAGACAACATTAATGAGACAATTCCATTATGAATTGTATGAAGTATTCAAAATTATCACGATATTGTAACAAGCATACTTTCAGTGTTCCGTACTGTCCTGTAATTTCCATTCCGAAATTTATAATACCAATCACATCTAGTTTCAAACGATGATATAGGCAGCTTGCAGTTAAACGGGAATTTTATGGGATCCCCTTTGTAGAACTCATATAAATCACTGGTCTGCTTAACTTCAATCTCGGCGCGAATAATGTCCTCTATATGTGTTACGTTACAAATTAATATATGTAAATCTGAATCAACACTTGGCCGTACATTTGTGCTCAAATTGGAACGCTCGTGTGCATGAATAATTATTTTAACTCCGCATTCATCAAGTCCGAAATGATGCTCAGTTTTTGTAGAATTCAAAACGTAACCGTGTTCATGTATGTATGATAGAGTGTTATGCGTATTTTGCATGTGCTTGCCATCCTGTTCCAAAATAAATTGCAAATTAGGTAATTGCATTACTATAGAATTTTAAGGTGCAGTCAATTAATGATCCATGTATGTGGAATGATTACCTTAAAAATTCCAAGTGCTTTATTCTTCACTTTATCCAGTGGATAATTCAGTAGACACGGGAATAGTATAGATGCTGCATTAATAATTATCACTGAAGATTTTCCCTCGTGGCTATTGAGATATGGAGGTCTACAAAATGTCACTCAATGTAGTGCAAAGGCATTGCTATCGCGATAAACACTATAAAAATTATCTGCTTGCAGATATTGGCATTGCATGCAGAAGCATTGATATCACATTTAATAAATGCGGTGATGACGTGCAAACTCAAGGTGCAAAGTCGTTTTCTCACAAATCCCATTTTCACGTTTAACAATTTATTACAAATCATGTTCTACAGATCAAGAGCTGCACTAGTATTCAATCATGTTCAAACAGGCACACGAAACATGATGTGTTGTAAAATCTCACAATTTTGAGTCTAGATGTATATTTTTTTCTAGCAAATAATCACGCAAAATTGCAACAAAATCGTTATATTTTTTGTCGACCAGGAGATTTGTACGCAAGTCAATGAAAGACTGACAGAAAAGAAGTAATGAATTGCCCTGATCGGTATAGTGAGCGCATTGATATCTTCACGTACGGTCATGTCTCATTATTCATCGTGCTAGGACTATATGAGTGCCGAGTAAAGCAAGTACTTTGAAGAAACTCACAGAATGGCAGCAGTAAAACTTTTGTGTTAACTCGTGTTCAGAGTATATATATTTGCAAACAATTTTGCCCTAACTACGTACTTCAAATAAAATTGAACTCGAGGAAAATTCACCGTTGTCACAAGAGATTCCACTGAGCGCATATTTTCCTTGGCCTTTATACGATAAAACAATCTATTGTTCACTCATTGATCTGCTACGCATAAATATATTACGCGATAAAAATATAACATTGCGGTTTGGTTGCGTAGCATCAACTGCTTTTGCCACATGCGTGCAGTAATAAATACGAGTAAACGAAAATTGATCGGTCCAACTTGGTTCGATCATAAATGTGATGAACAGTTGGTACATGACCTTGCCAATTGACATGCGATTAGTATGCTTATATTTTTATTACCATAAACATTTGCAAACAGCGTAGTATTACACACAGTTAAAGCTAAATAAAGTACTGGATATAGGTTAGCATGCTGCACGTTATATTGATCAATCCATGCGATTGTCCGGAAACCGAGTCAAACTACAATTGTATTTGAAGGAATACAACATTAAACTGCGACAACTCTCAACTCACAAGGTCGATCAATCCAGTGATGTCGAACCATTCAGAAGGAAACTAATGATATCGCTATGACACTGATGGACAGTGCGATATTCTCCGCATCAAAAACTAAACCGTGAAGTTCAGAAACTTTGAACTATCCACATGTAAATTTGTGTCGTCAAACATTTAAATTTGAAGTTATTGTAAACCGCGCATTGACAAAATCAAAAATGGAAAATTCAGTGTGGCGCCCAAGGGCAAAATTTGTTGCTGTGGTTGATACGGTAAATATTGTGTTGTTTTGAAAAATATTTTGTAACGATTGTTTAAACTATTTAATTATGTTGTTGCTAGATGGAGACGAACAATATCAACATATTCATACAATGTTGATATTACGTTTGTCCTGTGAAATGGTATATTATATACGCATTCATTTTTCAACACTTTTAGATTCTGATTGCAGTTAGTAGCGTTATTGTTGCTGTGGGTATAGTTCTAGTTTCTACTGGAAGATTCAAGTCATACGTCACAGATGAAAGTGCGATTACAATACTAGCAGTTATTTATGGGACTGGTAAGAAAAATATTGTATAAACAATATATTTAAATGTGCAACAACTTTTCATATATAACGACGACAATCCCATAAATAAGTCGACGGTATTACCATTTTATTGTAAATTGTGCAATTATTCTTCAGCGTTAATCGAGATTTGTTGGCGTTCGTATTTAGATGACGCGTGGACGGATATTAACCTAATAGTGGTGGCAATAATTGGACTAGTGGCCCAGCTGAGTGCTGTGTTTTCCTTATTCCGAGCAGTAGAATCGGTAAGCCACATGCTCTTATCTTCAGTGATGCATTGAGTATTACCAAATTGTGTATTATGCAGCATTATTTTACATACCGGGATCGAAACTCCATTTTCGTTTATGCTTACAGGGACGCGATCCCAAGAAGTCACTGATAAAGGCCAACCACTGGGAGGTGGTGAACTTGCTACTCCTTGGCATCTACATTGTCGTATGGATTTGCAAGATACCCTTTCTCATTCCGCTTTCTGGAACTACTATTTGGCGAATTATTGGGCTCTTCGTTGTAGGTAGATTCACTCAAGAGCTCCAACTCCATCGAACGTCCACATCAGCCACTGGTGACGATTCCGGAAAGGAAGAAATTAAGGACAGCTTGCCTCAGGACGTATAGGCCCGTCGTGTATTCAATTGTTTATAAAATTACATTTATATTTTGACCATGAGTTCATATTTACAATGACACAGTGAAACTCAGTCACCAAATAAATGGGATGAATATTTTGTTGTCGAATGGCCTTGTCCATTGACATGCAGTATGTGATTTTCATTTCCTCCTACCTCACACAATTACAAAAATCACAATATCAGATTCCGTTAAACCTGAACCAAACAAAATACAACCGACATGTTAGCATGTTGCACGTTATATCATTCAATAAGCGCAATGGTCCAGAAGGCATGCTCGTTTCATTATCCTTTTGCGAATACTGTACGAAATTGCGGCTACTCCCAACTGCCAAGGTCGAGTAAAATAGTAATGCGATATTAATGATATCCAGTCCCTGTGACGAAGCTAGTGTAGCCGGCTAGATTTTATATCAGTCTGTCCAGATTCGAAATCACAAAGTGAATGTTGGAAATATTTTAGACACACACATCTTTGGGATTTAACTGCAAGAGAATTTTGTACGGTGAAATAATTTTTGCAACAAGTTTAATGGAACGTAAAATGGAGGACTCTGTATGGCGCCCAAGGGCAAAGGTTGTTGCAGTGGTTGACATGGTAATTACTTTGTTGTTTTGGGGAAAATATTTGGTAAGTTTGAATAATATGTGTATACATATTTGTGACTTTCTTTCAGATTCTAATAGCCATTAGTGGGGTACTTGTGTTGGCGGCAGTGATTCTAATTGCTACTGGAACGTTCAAGTCGTACGTCACAGATGATGACGCGATACCAGTATTGAAAACTGTTTATTATGCAGGTATAAAAAATCAATCAGTTTAGCGAAAATAGTAAAGAAAGTCGTAACATATTTTCAAGTATCAACTTTTAAGCTGGACTTGTTGACGTTCAAAAATAGGTGATGAGTGGATGAATGTTGACCAAATTGTTATGGCTTCAATATGCCTAATCATTCAACTCTTTGCAGCCATATCCTTATTTCGCGCGGTAGAGATTGTAAGTAGTCCATATATATTTAATGACGACACCAATATTGCAAAATATGTACATTGACCGGTTATAGAAACCGGGATCAAAATTACATGCTCCTTTATCGTTTCAGGGGCAGGACGCCAAGCATGCACTGATAAAGGCAAACCATTGGGAGGTGGCGAACATCTTGTTTCTTGTCATTTGCGTTATTACAGCCATTTTCAGCCTACCCTTTCTCGTTCCTCTTCCCGTTAGTATTTTGTTTCGTGCCGTTGCAATGTTCATTGTTGGGAGATTCACGCAAGAAATACAACGTTCTCGAACTTCACCGTCTGCCAAGGTTGACGACGCAGATAGGAAAGAGAATGCGGAAAGCTTAATGGCGGATGTATGAAACTAGAGTGAGGTCAACGATTTCGCCAATTTAATAAATTCATTAACTTGGGAATACCTGGAAGTGGCAAATAATTATTTACTCATTGAGTGCAGAGCATGTTGAATCCATCCACCGTGACCAATGAATTTATGCGCACCATGTCCCTTCAAACAAATGCACACATTTCCCTAATCATGCAGGAATACCAATGCAAGTGTATCATTCCAATTTGCAACAAACAAAATTTGTTGCATGTAAACGAGGGAAAATTAAACTTATATTTGCATTGCAACTACCATCTCATTACCTAATTGTCTAAAAAGAAGGATGCGTCCTTCAACCGTACATTGCAGAGATCACTCATATAAAAATTAACTTCAGACCCAACGTGAACTGAAAAATAAAATATATTGTTATTCAAAATGATGTAGATCAGAATATTATAGGAATTTTGCCCTGTAAATGTCATTTATTGTTGTGCTAAATTATAAATCTTTGATAATTCTATTCATTTGCGTGACGCTGGATCTGATTTTTTATGTCGACTTACTCAGAACTTGAAAGGTTTTGACATTTTCCAGAATTTTCTGTTTTTGTACTAAATACGGGCCTAATAGAAGACGGATTTCGTGGAAATTGGATTCAGATATCCAATTAATAGATGATTATATACGTAAGATTACTAAATTCATGTTAAGCTTGGTTTTTCAGGGTAGTGAAGAAGTCATGCGGAATGATATCTAAGCCACATCCACATGATTAGAGTTATTGATCGATTTTTTTATAGTTCTGGTGCGCGAATAATGGCTAAATGCGTTCATTACGCTAATGATTGCAAAATGTACTCCGAATTTGCTGTAAATATAGTTTCAACTCAGCTGAAGATGGAAAGCTGAAGATGGATGGAAAGTACTTGATCAGGTTTCCACGAAAGTTGAAAACAAATTCTGATCGCCGTAGCAACATGAAAAGACTCAACTCTTTGTGGTTTTGGGTTGCAGACAGGATGATCGGAGAATAAGAAAACATAGACATATTCAACTTTTTGTATTCCATAAGCATAGCATTGTGCATTTCTTATTGTTTCTTCAAAATTGGTAAAAATGGAGGCGAATAGCCAAGCAACCATGCAAAAGTTACAGTGGAGGTCACCGGCTCATTGCTTTGCCATGGTGGACTTGGTACGGTCATTAATTCCAACTTTACAATAAATAATATTTTTTTTGCTAAAATATACGTTTTCCTAGTAACGATATATTTTGAAATTCAGTTGGATCCCGTACATTGGTTTATTAATTTCAAAGATGATCACAATGAAATATTTTTAACATCTTTCAACTTCTTATTTGGGTCAAAATATTTCTGATCGTATTTGTGGCGACATATGTCGCAAATTCAAGCAATGCTCAACAACAAACAATTACGGGACTGGGCCACAGTGCCAGTAGCTGGAAGGAGAGCACTTGGTCAAGTAAAATGCATTCAAATAAAAACAGAACAAATATGATCTTAAAATACCGATTATTTAATTTTTATTATCTACCCAGTTCCGGTTTGGCTAATTGTGTTGATAGTTGTAATTGCGGCACACGTAATCGGAACACAACTCTTTGCTGCCGCAAAACTGCTCCAAGCTACCCAAGCTGTAAGGAATACAAACATCTTAACCAGTTTTATGTATCGTAATTTTGGTTAATCAAAAAAAAATATTCGATTGTTGTCGTTTTAAAGGGAAGTGAGCCCAAGGATGCCCTCCAAGGTGCCCATATCTGGATGACGGTCACCATAGTATTTCTTGCATTTTCCGTTATTGGATACATTAAAAGTCTCCAATGCATACCTCTTATCATTACGAACATTTACGCGGGATCAGGACTGTACATTGTTTCCAACTTGAAGCAAGAGTTGGCAAGCGTTATGGCGTCTCAATGTGCCAGACGAACCACTGTTCCGAACAGTTACACTGTTGGTGTACCTGCTAGCGCATAACTGACTGAGAAACATACACGTAACATTATGACCATTGAAAATGTGTTGTATCTTTATTTGGGTACTGGTATTTCAAAATCTTAGCCAATTCTAGATTTTCATTGTTTCAATATATAATATCTCAGTTGGTTGAAAAATAAGTAAATCAAATAATGCTTTCCCTTTATAATTATTAAGACTTACCACTATAAATAAATGGTTTGTTGTGTTATTTTTTTGATCTTTGCATCCATCGTCAGTTTATCTTGTATTTGCACCATTATGAGGAAACGGAAACTTCATCCGCGTTACGGGTTATTCTATGTTGAAAAAATGTTTAGCCATTCTCAAGCTTTCACATCTGTTGAGTTGGGATGAAGACACGCCTTTTTGCATTCTAGGTTAAAAAAAATAATACGTATTATCACGTCAACGGAATACGGAACGACAATGCAACCTATAACTCATTCTAACCTAAATTCATGGACTCCATCTCGTTAATCATATTTGCCGTTGTCTTGGCCGTACTGTGTCTTGGGACTCAAATATTTGGTGATATAATACTTGTACGATCTGCCTGTCATGTAAACATAAATTAGCACAGACGCTAATATTATCGAGGCGAAATCACTGATACTTTTAAAACTGTTAAATGCGACCTAACAGAAAAAAATGTATTAAAAATCAACAGTGAAATAATCGGGGAACACTATTTTCTGTTGCCGAACACGCAACCCGAGGAGGCCTAAAGTGTCGACCGGATCTAGAAAATGGCAACAACGATGATCTTTGTGGTTGTGTCCATGATGTATTTTGTCGCCTTTGAAGTCATACAGGGAGCAGTTGCGATTATCAATGGTGTACCTGGACTCTATGTCGTCTCCAAATTCGTAAAGAAGTGGGATCGCGTGACTGAATATGCCTCGAATAGACAAAATAATATTCCGAAAACTTCAGTGTCTTTGAATGATCAAGTTATATTTGAGACACGTTTGCAAAGTGACACTGTTTCCATCATGATTCGAAACGTCTTTGAATTTCAATAAGGACATTGCAATGGTGGTTGTTCATAATGCTTACAATCATTATAAATTCACCTTCCGTTATCATTTGAAAGCATTTTTAGTTTTTATGTAATAGCGTTTTATGTACATGAAATCTATGCGTTACGGGTACCAAGTAAATAAATATATTGAACAATTAAACTATAATTGCATTAATAATAATGAAATGCTTTACATTTATCAACTTGTTGAAGCCGCTATGCCCCAACGTGAATGCGTATGATATCATCAATATTATTAACAATGTTTACCTCACATTTTTGACGACGTTTGAATGGATTTCCGTAATTGCAACTCATTTCCATTGAACCCAGAACCTGGAACGCCAGCCTGGCTTTGTTGCAAATATATGAACGACATTCTATCAAAACGCTCACAACTGCCAATGCAATTGGTACCATCCACAGGTAAAACACGACAATAACATTCCCTCCCATTGTAAGTGGAGTTGGTTGTTTTCGCTTGTTTTCCCTGTCCGCTCTATACTGGCAAATGTCGGACTTTACATGTCCAGGCAACTGATTAGGTTGACTTTTAAGCCACAAACTGGTCAGTCCCGAATGCGCCAGCGCACCAATTCTTTTCGAAAATGTTTCCGCAGATAAGGACAGCTGCTGAAAAAACCAAACGTAGTTCAATTGCTCGTACGGACCTGAGCTGATGTGGAGGTCCGACTCATTTTTCGTCAGATTATATCGGATCGTGTTGGAGTACATATATCCCACTTGATCGTAAGGCGCAATGTATGCACTACGGTTACACTCTCTAAGCATCTCATACAGACTATGATCCCTACCGGTATTAAGGTAATCTCCAAGCGTTTTGGGTCTGTAGATCAATGGCTCTATTCGACTTGAATACTGATGATCCTCAAACAGTGTCAAGTTCTTCAGCGAGAAATACGTATCCAGTTCCGTGTTGCAATATTTCATGATACATTTGGTTTCCAAGTAGGTCGTATCGTTTACTAGGGCTTGATACGGAATCAGTTCTTCTTTTAACGGCAACGGAAGGGAATAAAACGTGAAATTGAAGTCGATTAGCTCGAGTAGCGTGTCAAAAGGTTGATCGATAAGCTGACTAACTACTGACGTTATATTATCTCCTTTATACTCGTTGGACAGGAACATTCCTACCAGAACCCATGGCAACAATATCACCTTGTAATGGTCAACAAAGCCCAATGGTTGGGATACGAGCAAGTTGAACGGAATGCATAGTTGGTCCCATAGAGAGTGGATGGTAGAAAATCGCCTCATGTACAATATTGTTACTATGGAGAGCACCAGATACAGCATCCAGATTCTGCCCTCGAAACCGGATATGAAGCCGCCAAATGAAAACCGTTGTGCGACTTTTAATTTGGAACAGGACATAAAATGTAGTGGGTACGGCGACCGAGTGATGGAAACATGCTCCGACGCAGGACTTTCAGAGATTAATACTTTTGGAAAGGGTAGCGCCAATGTATAATCTTTAAATTTAAAAGCCCTTAAGCTCGAGTTGGGGAATAGCGTGTAGAGGTACTTGCAAATCATGTGGTCTATGCGGATCATGTCGTCTTTAAAATACACTCCTAATAGCATAGGATCGACATCTCGCGTGCTCAGATTCCATATATTTATCATAGAAGTCCAGTTGTCGTTTGATATAAGCTCCCAATTCATCTTTGTAAACTTGGTGAGCGCTTCCCTGATAAGTCCGAACAAACCCTCCAAGTGTAAAATTGATGTTCGTGGGTCCTTAATGTATAGCGTGACTTGAGAGATACGTGCAGACAATTCCGAGGCCTTTTGGAACGGCGAGTGGACCATGTAGATGGTCTTTACCTGGAAACTAGATCCATCTTGGAATTTTTCTATTTGAAATTGCAACTTCACAGGGCGAACCGCGATTTGACTTCTTATGAAGCCGTAGTCGACAAAAAAGAAGATTGAATTCCAGTTGGAATATTGCTGTGTGAGCGATTGAGAATCCCGGGCAACATGTGCGAAGAACCAGTAGTATTTACAAAGAGCAGTTTCTTTGTTTGGACCCGTAAATGCAATGTCAAGTAAGGTGTGTGGCAGGATATTGAATTTATGTATTTCGACGGAATATAATGGGATCAATATTTCCCACTTTTCGCAGCGCTTTGGGTCAACGTACACATGAATCAAGCAGTTTAGATTCTGCGGAACAGTACTCTGGAAACGGAATTCGGATGAATTTCTTTCCAATTCCATATGCGTGCCGTCGCAAACTAACATACCCGTATTACTGGGTATGTATTTATACATGGAACGGACAACAGGAATGGCAGTTGGCGCAACTTCATATGACCCTTCGTAATTGGTGAAGCCTCTGCCAGAAACATGATTGATCATTAGATGTATTGAACAGTTCTGGAAAGGAGCAAGTTGACGACGAAGATCCAGTGTCGGTTTCATATTGCTTTTAAAGCTTGAAGTGAGGGAAACCGAAGCGGATAGAAATGTTTGAAATAAAACGACAGATGCGATAGTGTTCCACATCTTTGTGATTTAAGTTTGTAGTTCACAGTGGGAATAGACGGACGCGTAGTATAATGTGTGGGAATTGTGACAACGCTAGGCACCAGTAAACGTAACCCTTGTCTTATAGTCGTCGACTAAAACGCAATACACAAATATGTTGTTCCACTTTGACCATGCCATGGCATTAATCGATTTCCGGTGTCAGAATTCTTAATGTTGAATATATGTAGGAGATAATGGATAGTCGATCCGGCCAAGCGGCGCTGTACTATTGAAGGTATAATGATTTGAACTTGTAGTGTAATATGTTGGCTTGGCATGACATGATGAATCCCAATTACATTCGGCTGAAGTAAAAGCGTGTGCGTATATTTCATATACCCCTTTGTGGTGTGTAAGGAGCACACTAGCGAAAAAAACAGTAGGATTTTTTTTATTTCCGTCGTATTTAAGCGAAATATTTTTGTGTTACAATCATAATGCCAGAAATCGATAGTCAGTATGAAAGCATGTATACGATGGCATCGGAATAGTTGTTTATGGATTCTTCCTTCAAATGTTAATTAGTTTCCAACTTATATCATCATGGACACGTCGGACTTATTATCTTAGCCCCATGAATATTGTACGACGAGTATATATTATATACCAGCATGGTAACATTAATGTTATGAATATATTCATTCCATCGGGTCGTCCGGAGAGAATGGATTGATTTAGATGTTATATGTTTGTAAAGTTAATGGTTTTACGCCGATTTGCAACAATGTGCCAAAAGTTGGAACATGCCTACTGTCGCTGACGCTAATGAAGGAAGTATCAGCTTGCCCCAAATAATTATTTTGTTTATTTTATTTTGAATATTATTTATGTCTCATGTTAATTATTAGGAAAGAATTACTCATATTTTGATGTATCCATTTTTGTTTTACACACCTTTGTACTTTTAACCAACATTTAGCCAACTTTTAACCATTTTAACCACCTTTTAACCAATTTAGCCAACTTTTAACCAATTTAACCAACTTTTAACCAATTTAACCAACTTTTAACCAATTTAACCAACTTTTAACCAATTTAACCAACTTTTAACCAATTTAACCAACTTTTAACCAATTTAACCAACTTTTAACCAATTTAACCAACTTTTAACCAATTTAACCAACTTTTAACCAATTTAACCAACTTTTAACCAATTGAACCAACTTTTAACCAATTTAACCAACTTTTAACCAATTGAACCAACTTTTAACCAATTTAACCAACTTTTAACCAATTTAACCAACTTTTAACCAATTTAACCAACTTTTAACCAATTTAACCAACTTTTAACCAATTTAAGCAACTTTTAACCAATTGAACCAACTTTTAACCAATTTAACCAACTTTTAACCAATTGAACCAACTTTTAACCAATTTAACCAACTTTTAACCAATTTAACCAACTTTTAACCAATTTAACCAACTTTTAACCAATTTAACCAACTTTTAACCAATTTAACCAACTTTTAACCAATTTAACCAACTTTTAACCAATTTAACCAACTTTTAACCAATTTAACCAACTTTTAACCAATTTAACCAACTTTTAACCAATTTAACCAACTTTTAACCAATTTAACCAACTTTTAACCAATTTAACCAACTTTTAACCAATTTAAGCAACTTTTAACCCAACCCTCAACCAACACTGGTTTAAGATATTTCCGTCGCCTTTGCGCGGCGACGTGCAGCTCGCGTTCATTCCAGAAAGTCGAGCTCGCATTTTCGTTGTACATCATCTTTTGTATTTTTGTTAAGCTGAAAAGCAAGTACGTATTTTATGTTCAATTTTGTCCGTTTACCTTTTATTCATGCTCTCGCCTTCAGCGGAGTGACTTTGACTTTTATTCTTGTTCAGCTCAGAAGCAAGGGTGAAAATTATTGTACTTGGATTTTGAGCTCTGTCCTGAGCTAATAATTTTGTCCTTGGATTTTTCTGCTCTGACCTGTGCTTTTTGTTAATTATGTTAATTAACATTTTGTTAATTATTGTTGTAATTCCCTGTAATAAATTAACTACGCTTTATTTTAACTGTTACTCATCAGGGAGTTGTCTTGCAGTTATTTAGAAATTGACATTTGAGGTCATTGTAGTTAGTTTTTGGGAGTTAGCACTGTCTGTTGTGGCATCCAGCATCAGGGTTTGGGAAGACAGCAGTGTTCAGAAAAAATAACTCAGTCTAATCGCTCACCATAATTTCCGAACCAGGTCACCATCATCGCACACAGCGACACCTACCCTAAAATGAAACAAATGGCGTCCGCTGCAACCTTCGCCATGAGAAACGAAAATTTATATTTTATAAAAAGATTTTTTATGAATTTTTGAAAATTTAAAGTTTTGAATTTGCATGGTTGGTTAATGCATAGGAATATAATGGAAAAATCTGTGTCATCAAAATATATCCGACGGTCTTTATGAGGCACCGTGACTAATTGGCAGATCAAAATTATTATCAAGTTCTCTTGTGTACAAAAATTATCTGCTAAACTCATAAGATTTCACGACTAGAAGTCCCAATAACGTTTGCATAAATTTGAGTTCATAACTCACTGTATTTCTCGTTTCTCGTCGCTCATAGTTTAAAAACAAACATACTTCATTAAGGGTTGGTCTCGTTCCATTATTATTGATGCAATCGTTTGCGCATTTTGCTGAGTTATGTTTCTTCGCCGATACGAAGTGTGTGTTACATGGCACATATCTTACCACAATACCAAGCGCTTCCACTCATCGCAACTTACAATCCGTATAGCATCAAAACTATTCTGTGTTAACTAAATGTCGGTTTCGTTAGTTTTCGCTCATTGTTTACAACGGCAAAACGACTTAATATGAACCAGGGAAATAATGACATGCCAACTTACGTACGTGGTTGTCCTGATTCTTATCCCTCATCGCTTTGCGTGGCTTTGTGAAGAATTTTTATTACAAGGCCATGAGTTTTAGAACTTTGTGGTACATTTTTTCCGACAATGTAATTCATAAATACATATTCTGTGGAACAAACGCTGAAGCTCTTTCAAGATACGACATTCATGCCTATAATTGAAATTGATTACACAGCCTGGAAAGTTCCTGGAGTTTTCAGACGAATAGCACGGAAAGGAATTTGTGAATTTCAGCAAGTCAAAAAATTCCCACATAGTTTATTTGCCAAACTTTATAATTTAAATACGAAATGGATTGCCCGGCTTCTAAAACTGCTCACACCCGTTAATCATCTATGACAATTTTTTTACATTTTGCTGGGGATATGTTGATTCATACTCTCAAGTTTAGCTGCAAGTTTAACCATCGCGTAGCATAAAAAATAGAGCATGGTATTACTTAATGTGTACTTCCATCCGGAGATTATATGCAATTGCTGCACTAGATATACAAATCAATTCAAATCACAAATCCACTAGTTTTTGTGATGGCCTTCAATTGCACTATAACATTGATAAGTGTAAATTAGGCCATTGTGAAAGTCTTCGAATGTATGTCTTCAATGTACACGTTTAGCTTTTCACGCCACAATAACAAATATTTTAATTGCCGGCACGAATCAGCATACCTGATTTGTCATCTGTTATCTATGCTTCCAATGGAATACATATTCCAAAGATAACGTTGCTATAAAAAATCGTACTTTTATATGAAAAACAATTATTCCTGAAACGACACGAACTTCTCATACATAGAAAATAATCACTTATTCAACGAAATAAAATTAACAGTGTATGCTAATTGCTGACATTTTGGATATAATCAGGCATTATAAACTAAACTATTATTATTATTTCGTCGATAGTTTATACCATCAAGACAGTAATTAATGTATCGGTAGATAATCATTTTCATTAAAACGTTCATTTATTTTAGCGCGGACACACCTCTTGTGGTAAGCAGCCTGTCAGTTTTAACATAGAATATGAGGGTATTATTATCATTACATCATTACTTTCTTATAACACTGATTAACCTACATTTATTTACAACTATATGCTACACAAGTACGTATGCAAGCTTGATATACAACGATGTATTTATACAACTTTGGTTATATTTTAATATCTGGCAGCATTGCATTGCGTATTTACATATTACATATTCGTTACCATTAAAGATGAAGTACAAACATTAAATGATAACACATTTTTTAAAATTAACTACACTCATCATAGTAAAATACTCAACATCTACAAATCCGTCGAAGTCACTATGCGTTAACGCGAATACGTATGATATCACTAGTATTAGTTACAATGCATGCATCACATTTTTGGCGACGTCTGAAAATATTTCTACATTTAAATCCAATTTGTATGGACGAAAGTAATTGCAAACCACGTCGGGCCCAATGCAAAAAACTAGAACGGCATTCAAACATAACACTGACAAGTGCCAATCCAAGAGGCACCATCCACACGTAAAACACGACAATAACGTTCCCTCCCATTGCAAGTGGAGTTGGCTGTTTGCGCCTATTTTCTCTGAGTGCCCTATATTGACGAATGTCCGCCTTCACCTGACCTGGCAACTGATTCCGTTGACTTTTTAACCAAAAATGGGTAAGCCCCGAATGCGCCAGCGCACCAGTTCGTTTCGACAGTGTTTCCGCGGATAACGACAACTGCTGAAAAGACCATACATAGTTCAAGTTTTCGTACGGTCCTGTGCTGATGTGGAGGTCAGATTCATTCTTAGTCAGACGATGCCGGATCGCGTTGGAATACATATATCCCACTTGATCGTAAGGCGCAACGTATGCGCTTCGGTTACACTCTCTCAGCATAGCATAAAGACTATGATCCCTATCAGTATTCAGGTAGTCAGCGAGCTTTTTCGGTCGGTAGATCAATGGCTCTATTCGTCTCGTATAAAGATGATCTTCAAACAGAGTCATGTTCTTGAACCAGAAGTACATATCCAGTTCCGTGTTGCAGTATCTCATGCCACACTTGGTTGTCATGTATGTCGTGTCGTTTACTCGAGCTTTGAATGGGATAAGTTCTTCTCGTAATGGCAACGGAAGGGAATAAAACGTGAAATTGAAATCGATTAGCTCGCGTAGCGTGTCAATAGGTTGGTCGAGTAGCTCACTAACTACCGAGGTTATATTTTCTCCTTTATACTGGTTTGAAAGGAACATTCCCACCAAAACCCATGGCAACAGCAGCACCTTATACTGGTCAACAAAGCCGACAAATGAAAACTCTTTTGCGATTTTAAGTTTGGAACATGATAGAAAATGTAGTGGATATGGGGCTTGAGTGATGGAAACATGCACTGAAGTTGGACTTTCAGTAATAAATACTTTTGGGAGAGGTAATCCTACAGTGAAGTCTTTAAATTTGAAAGCAATCACGGTTGAATTTGGGAGCAACGTATAGATGTCCTTACAAATCATGTCGTCTAATCGGATACGACCGACTTTAAAATACACGCTTAAAAGTATAGAATCCATGTTTTGAGTGCTCAGTATCCATATATTCAGCAAAGATTTCAGGTTTTCAGTAGAAAGTACCTCCCAGTTCATTCGAGTGAACTTGCGGTACGCTTCGTTGGCAAGCCCAAGTAAATGTTGCAACTCCAATATGGATATTCGTGGGTCCTTAATGTGTAGCATGACTTGAGAGAGACGTGCAGACAATTCCGAGTCCTTTCGGAACGGCGAATACACCATGTAGCTGGCGTTTACATGGAAACGTGATCCACGTTGTGATGTTTCTATTAGAAATAACAGCTTCACAGGGCGAACCGCACTTTGACTTCGTATAACCCCGTAGTCGACGGCAAAGAAGATTGAATTCCAGTTGGAATATTGTTGACTGAGCGATTGAGAATGCCGTTTAACATGTGAAAAGAACCAGTAGTATTTGCAAAAAACGACATGCCTATTCGGGTACGAAAATGAAATATCAAGAAATGTACGTGGCAGGATGTTGAACTTGTGTATCTCAGTGGCCACTAAAGGGATCAGTATTTCCCATCTTTGACAAGCTTTTGGATCAGCGTAAATGTGAATCAAGCAGTTTAACTTTTGTGGAATAGTACTCCGGAAACGAAACTCGGATAAATTTCTATCCAATTCCATAGGCTTGCCGTCGCAAAGTACCATGCCTATAGTACTGGGTCGGTACTTATATAATGAGAGGACAATGGGGACCTTCATGGGCGCTACGGCAAAGGAACCTTCGTAGTTTGTAAATCCCTTGCCAGAAACATGATTGAGCATTAGCTATATTGAACAATTCTGAAACGGAGAAAGTTGTGGTTCCAGGTTCATCAGACTCCCTTTAATTTTGTTTTCAAGGTTTGCAGCTAGGTAAACTGGTGAGGAAATAAATGTAAGAAACAAAGCCAAAGATATCCTGGGGTTCCACATAGTTTTTTTAAATTTTAGTTGGTCCTGTACAACATGATTAAATGAGTGCTTGGTGAAATATTTGAGTATTTAGGCAACGCTATACGCCACCATATGTGGCTCTTCCTATACATTCGTCGATTCAAATGAAATACATACACTAATGTGATGTGCTTCGTTTTGTCATGGCAAAAAAATCGATTTCCGATCAAATTGCTTTATGTTGAATATGAGCAGTAGATAGCGTTATTGGATTCGGCCAAGCGGCGCCGTACTGTTGAAGGCTTGATGATTCGAAATAATATTATAATGGATTGGTATGCATGATTTGATGGATCATAATTCCATCCGCCTGAAGTAATAACTTTTGAGTATATTTGTAATATATGAAGAGGGTACTTTTAAAAAAACAGGAAGGTCTTATTAACTCCGTTTTGTATCAGCGACACTTTCAACAGCTACTAAAGTAAATGTGCAATCAGCAGTCTCTCTATCAGCAGTCATCATTGTATAGTACTATCGAAGTTCATGTCAAGACAACCAGCTTGAAATGGTAATTAATTTCGGACATTAAAACATGATGAACACGAGCGGGGTTATCGATTTAACCCAATCAATATTAATAGATCCCTTTATGTCGGAGACGGGCAATGCAAGCATAGTGCAATTCATAGAGTTATGTCCTGTTATTCCACAAGACGTAATCATCTCAGCGTTATGCAAATATTAATGTATTAGTTTTATTATTTTGTTTTACATGCTTAGGGTTTTCATTAGTCATAGCCTCGACAAACAAATAATTATATTAGGTAAAAACATAGTTTTGAATATTATAAAAATTGCATTTCGAATTTTCGAGATCCGGTAATGGAGTGAAATATATGAACAAGATCGGAATCTTTGAAACGTGGATATGACCTGCACAATACATAATAACTAATAGATAGGGCTAAATGTATTGACTCAGCATTTTATTTATATTGTATTTAACAGTACAGACCGCTTTTATATTCAAAACAAGCATGAAATTATGCACTTGCAGATGTTCTGTGCTATAGTTAATGCGTCAAACAAATTACAAGCATGAAAACACCAGACAAATACGAAGCTCTGCTTAATATATCGCATGTAATTAATGCTCGTCAATACATATAGCTAACTGTCTCAGCCTTTATTACACATTTTGTATAGTAGCTTCGCAATACAAAAGCATCGCTACAAACGACAAAACATGAAGATGTAATAGACTTTACACGTCAAAAGTGTCAATATATTTTTTATCACGTGCTCATATGGACAATTATTGCCTGCAATGCTTTGATGATTATATCACGATTCCGAAGTCCGATTAAAGTATGCATAAATATGGCTTCATTACTCATTGTTGATCAAATTAGTTGTCACTCAGAGTATTAAAATAAATTTATCGCATTACTCTTTGCAACAACCGGACCGGTATTGCTGCATTGTGCTGCACGGCGTATATGAAGCATGTCCTGCATGGTACAAGTCTTATCTGATTACTACAAGGTCCAACTCTTCAAAACAGTCAGGATGTACAATCAGTTGGTACTTAAAATTTATAATGGTCAATATTTGCTCGATACAGTTACCTTTCATTCATTGTTTCTAACGGCAAAACGGGTTGGGATGCACCACGTACGAATTGTTATGTCATTGTAATTGTTTGCGTTCATTTTATCTCCTATCATATTGCATCCTTCCTATTTACAGCAAAGGTTTTTGGGAATGTTCATGTCAATTGAATTTAGGTACGTGTTCCGTATATACTTCGTCGTTTCAACATTCATGGTTTGCAACAAAATTATTATATTAACCAAGACGGACCAGGATTCTAGTCAGGAGAGAGTGATTAGGTTTCGTCCAGAAGGTCGTAATAATACTGTGACGTCTTCCACTGTCTGATAATGATTCATCATCATTTGAGAAATATTCCCTCAAGGTCACAACGTTTCTATTATAACTCAAATCGTAGCTGAACTTTAATACATGACATTGCTCCCGGATGAAAAGAAACTCCCATGCGGGCGTTAGTACAGCTTATTTATAGCTGTAGTCATTATATTTACTGACAATCTTTCAGGAATATGCTGTGGGAATACAACGTTGATTGGCAATAAATTTGAGAGTACAGATTATTTTAAGAATTAATTGCTACTGATTTTGTTTGATGCATAAATTATTCGTCATTCATACAATAAATGTGTATTATTACAATTAGTACTTCCTTATGACTATGGCTACCTACTTACACTTACAACTATATGCTACACATGTACGTGCTCCAGCTTGATATCTTACGATATTTTTAACTTTAGTACTAATTTAATATATGTATGTTGGCATTATCTTTATTCGTTTGCAACAACAGTTATATAATTACTTTAAATGAATAAACGTTTTTTAAAAAAAATTGTATGTTAATAATAATAAGCTACATCACGTCAATCAATTTTTCAAGCTATTATGCCCTAACATGAACACGAAACATATCATCAACATTATTTACACCGATTAGCTCACATTTGCTACGAGGCTTGCATGAATTTATACATTTAAAATTAGAATACATTTCAGTAAGGACTTGAGTACTCAATCTGGCTGCAGAACAAATATATGCACGACACTCAATCAAAATGCATACAACAGCCAATCCAATCGGGACCATCCACACGTAAAAGACGAAATCAACGTTCCCTCCCATCGAAAGAGGAGTGGGTTGTTTCAGCTTATTTTCCCTGTCTGCTTTATACTGTCGAATATCCGCCTTCACGTGACCAGGCAACTGATTAGACTCACGTTTATGCCACCAATTATTCAGTCCCGAATTCGCCAGCGCAGCAACTCTTTTCGAAAATGTTTCCACGGACACCGGCAACTCCTGAAAAAGCCAGATATAATTCAAGTTTTCGTACGGACCTGTGCTGATGTGCAGGTCAGAATCATCCTTGGTCAGATGATATTGGATCGTGTCGGAATAAAGGTTCCCCACCTGATCGTATGGCGCAACGTACGCGCTTCGGTTACACTCTTTGAGCATAACATTTAAACTACTATTCCTGCCTGCTTTTATGTAGTGAGGGAGCGTGCTCGGTCGGTATATCAATGGCTCTATTCGATTTGTATACTGATGGTCCTCATACAGTGTAATGTTCTTCAACCAGAAGTACAAATCAAGTTTCGTGCCGCAAAATTTCATGGAGCATTTGGTGGCATTGAATGTCGCGTCGTCCACATTGATTCGATGCTGAATGATCTCATCCTTAAACGGGGACGGAAGGGAATAAAATGTGAAATTGAAATCGATTAGCTCGCTGAATGTGTCAAGTGGCTGGTCAATAAGCTGACTAACTACTGACGTTATATTGTCTCCTTTGTATTCGTTGGACAGGAACATTCCCACTAGAACCCACGGCAACAGCAGGACCTTGTACTTGTCAACAAAGCTGAGCGGCTGGCACACAATCAAGTTGAACGGAATGCAGAAATGATCCCAGATCGATCGGATGGTAGAAAATCTTCTCATGTATAGCCCGGTTAATATCGACAACGCCAGATACAGTGCCCAGATCCTTCCCTCGAATCCGGATATGAAGTCACCAAATGAAAACCGTTGTGCGACTTTGAATTTTGAACATGATAGAAAATGGAGTGGGTATGGGGCTAGAGTTATGTATGCATGTAATGATGTAGAACTCTCGGTAATTACTACTTTTGGGTGTGGCAGCGCCAATGTATAATCTCTAAGTTTAAAAGCCAGGACGCTAGAATTTGGGAATAACGTGTTGACATACTTGGAAATCATATGATCTTTTGGGATACTGCCGTGCTTGCTGTACACGCCCAGAAGCATAGAATCGATTCCTTGAGTACCCAGTTTCCATATTTTCATCATAGATGTAAGGTTGTCATATGAAATGATCCCCCATTTCATCCTTGTTAATTTACCGAATGCGTCGCTGGCAAGCTGAAAACAATGTCCCAGTAGAGTTAAACCTGTTTTCGGATCATTCATCTGTAGCATGATTTTCGAGAGGTTGACGGACAACTCTGTGTCCCTTTTGAACGGTGCGTGAACCATGTAACTGTCCTTTATGTAGAGATTAGATCCAATATCCGATATGCCAATCCGGAACAGCAACTTCACTGGACAACCAGTGACTTGAGATTGAATGAAACCGTAGTCGACGGAAAAGAATATCGAATTCCAGTTGGAGTGCAGGTCGACTTCGGATTGTTGAGACTCCCGTTTTACGTGTGCAAAGAACCAGTAGTACTTACTAACAGCACCGTCCTTCCCCAGGTACGGGAATGCAGTGTCAAGAAAGCTGTGTGGCAAAATATTCAGGCTGCGTATTTCATGAGCAAACAAAGGGAGCAGTAATTGCCATTTCTCACAGGGTTTTGGATCAATGTATACGTAAATCAGGCATGTCGGCTTTTGAGGAAGGACACTCCTAAATAGATATTCGGATGCATTTCTCCCCAGTTCCGTCTTTGTACCGTCGCAAGTTACCAAACCAGCCGAACTGGTCTTGTATTTGAACAAGGAGAGGACGACAGGGACTTTTGTAGGTGCAATGGTGTAAGAACCTTCATAATTGACGAAGCCACTTCCAGAAACGTGATTGATGATTAGCTGGATTGTGCAGTTCTGGAAAGCCGCAAGTTGTCCTCCCAGATCCAATGATCCTTTCGTCTCAAGTTGTGCAGATAAAGAAAGGGACACGGAGAGAAACATGTGAACTAGTTCACACAGAGCTAAGGATAATATGCGGTTCCACGTCATTTCTGAAATTTCTTGCTGTTGGTCCACAATGGAAACGGATAGATTGTTTGAGTATTGTTCTGGAATGCTCGCAACACAGAATATACAGAAATTTAACCGTCACCATCAAATGCTCAACTCAAACGCAATAAACTGATGTATCGTGTTTTGTGTTACCATTGCGACGTATTAATTGTCTTCATATGCCGGACAATTCATAATGGTGAATACACGTAGATAATGGTTTTTCCATCAAGCCAAACGGCGCCGCATTGTTCTAATTTTAATCTTGAAGTGAAAACTTGCGCATATTATTCGCATATGCGTCTTCGTGGTATATACTGCCGAAAAAAATAAGTTGGCAATTGTAATTACTTTCGTCCTATATACATACGCAGCAAACTGAGAGAATATGACTAGTTAGATGAGCACTCACAACCGTGACTATACATATAAGCACATATATGCGTATATAGCTATAAGGGTTTTTTAAAATACGCTTTAAATGCTAATTAGTTTCCAAATGTTCAACATAATTGGCACGTGCGGTATTATCGATTAATTGTCATGACTATTTTACGGGATCCATTTCGATGTGATGTGTGTGTGTGTACTTAATGAGAATACTCCAATAGTAAACAACATAAAACAACAAGTTGAAAAATTTTGAGAATCACTAGCCACCCATAACCATGTCCACCAGAAACGAACAATGATATTTAGCTTCAAAAATATGTTATGAAGTATTTCTACTAGAAAAATTTTAATGAATGACATATAGTTATTAGTGGTATCTCTAATACAACAAGCAGGCTGAAAGATTCCGCTTCCATTTTACCGATGAAACGATGAACGGCATATATGCAAATGATTATGGTACAAGTTCATATCTGGCCAGAAAATAGTCATCACAATTCCAAACAATCATACATATTTATGCAATATACAAATTGTTCATTACATTAACCTTTTCCAACCTTACGATTATCATGATCGTTAGACTTAACTTACGTAGTTAAAAAATTGGTTGTTGTCGTTTAATGGATGAAATGTATTGTAAAAATTGCAACGAGTCAAACATATCTCACAATTACTCATCATCGAGGAATTTGCTTACGCTACAATACGACATAAAACCCTTTGGTCAAGCTGAGCTCTATTTAACCTATAGACATGAATCTTGCCGAATATCATTTACCTAAACTATGATTTAGTTAATGTGAACGAAGGCAAATATTTTGTTGAGGACGCAGTAAATTGAAGAAATATCTCTTAACTTCGTATTTCCTATCCTTCCACCTTATTCAGTGCGGCTGCATATATCCACTTACCGTTGGAATAACCAATACGTGTAGGGCAACCGAAAACCGTTTTGGTAATCGCCAGCAACATATGACCTTGACTGACCATTTCGTGAAACAAGATACCTCTTCATATAAGACCATTCAAATTGTTTGGAACATACACCAAATTTTATGTCACGATACCTGAAATTTAATTTTAATTTAACTCATTTTCCACTAATTGTTTAGATTCACTCTCGTCAATCATATTTGCCGTTTTCTTGGCCGTCCTGTTTCTTTGCACTTAGATATTTGCTGACATAATGTTTGTTCGAGCTACCGGTCAGGTAAGCATATATTTCAGACTATAATATTTAGGAGGCGAAATCAGTGATACTTTTAAAACTGCCAATGGCCGACCTAACGCAACAGTGTATTACGAAGTTAGAAGGTAAGAGCACTCTCAACAATATTTTCTGTTACAGAACATACAACCAGATGTAGCCTTAAGAAGCGCCAGGATCTGGACAATGACAAGAAAGATGATCTTTGTAGTTTCGCGCATAGTATATTTTGCCGCGTTTTCAGCCGCGTTGAGGAGGAAGTAATTACGGTTATCTATCGTGCACCAGGACTCTACACGTCGTCATCAAATTCGTAGAGGAGTTGGAAAGCTTGACTAATTGGAGTCTAGCTCGGATATTCAACAAAAGTATTGCGAGGACTTCCGGTGTCTGAAACTGATCTTAGAGAATGGAATATTTTTATTTTTATTAGCCTGCTTGTGTAGATAAAGCGCAGGTATTAGCATTAAAAAGCAAATAAATATATTAAATGCTTATAAAGCTATTAAATTAAGTACACTCTAATATTACCTAAATACACTACGTATATCATATTATCAAAGCGCCTATGCTCTAACATGAATACGTATGATATCATCAATATTATTTACAATGTTTACCTCACATTTGCGACTAGCTTTGAATGCATTTGCACATTTGATATTAATCACAATTTCAGAAAGGACTTTAAAATATTGCATGGCTGCACTGCAAATATATGAGCAACACTCAATCAAGATACTGAGAATGGCCAACCCAATCGGCACCATCCACAGGTAAAACACGACAATGACATTCCCACCCATTGTAAGTGGAGTTGGTTGTTTCCGCTTATTTTCCCTGTCCGCCCTGTATTGGCGAATATCCGTCTTCACTGTCCCGGGCAGCTGATTAGGTTGACTTTTAAGCCACAAATTGTTCAATCCGGAATGCGCCAGCACACCGACTCTTTTGGAAAATGTTTCCGCGGACAACGACAATAGACTAAAAGCCAATACATAATTCAATTTTTCGTACGGGCCTGTGCTGATGTGTAGGTCGGACTCATTCTTCGTCAGATTGTAGCGGATCGTGTTGGAATACATATATCCCACTTGATCATAAGGCGCAATGTACGCGCTTCGGTTGCACTCTCTAAGCATAGCATATAGACTGTGATCCCTGTCGGTAGTCAGGTAGTCCGAAATCGTTTTGGGACGGTATATCAATGGCTCGATTCGATTTGTATACTGATGATCCTCAAACATTGTAATGTTCTTCATCGAGAAATATGTATCCAGTTCCGTGTTGCAAAATTCCATGCTACATTTGGTGGCCATGAATGTCGTGTTGTTTACACGAACTTGAAATGGAATCAGTTCTTCTTTTAACGGCAACGGAAGGGAATAAAACGTGAAATTTAAATCGATTAGATGGAGTAGCGTGTCTATAGGTTGGTCGATGAGCTGACTAACTACTGACGTTATATTGTCTCCTTTATATTCGTTGGACAGGAACATTCCCACCAGAACCCATGGCAACAATAGCACCTTGTATTGGTCAACAAAGCCCAATGGTTGGGAGACGAGCAAGTTGAACGGAATGCATAGTTGGTCCCATAGAGAGTGGATGGTAGAAAATCGTCTCATGTACAATATCGTTACTATGGAGAGACCCAAATACAGCATCCAGATTCTGCCCTCGAAACCGGATATGAAGCCGCCAAATGAAAACCGTTGTGCGACCTTTAACTTGGAACATGACATAAAATGGAGCGGGTACGGGGACTGAGTGATGGTTACATGCTCTGACGAAGGACTTTCCGTAATTAATACTTTTGGGAAGGGTAGCGCCAATGTATAATCTTTGAGTTTGAAAGCAATTAAGGTGGAGTTTGGGAATAGCGTGTAGACATACTTGCAAATCATGTCGTCTATTCGAAGCAGACCGTCTTTGAAATACACGCCTAATAGAATAGGATGGATAGGTCCCGTGCTTAGACTCCATATATTTATCATAGAGGTCCAGTTGTCGGTTGAAATTTTCTCCCAATTCATCTTAGTAAACTTGGAGAGCGCTTCCTTGGCAAGTCCAAGCAAATGTTCCAATTCCATTGGGGTTGCCCGTGGGTCCTTCATGTACAGCGAAATGTGCGCAATATTTGCAGACAATTCCGAGTCCTTTTGGAATGGAGCATGGACCATGTAGCTAGCCTTTACTTGGAAACTAGAAACACTTTGGGACGTTTCTATTAGAAACAGCAACTTAACTGGACGAACCGCGATCTGACCTGTTGTGTAGCCGTAGTCGACAGAAAAGAAGATTGAATTCCAGTTGGAATATTGTCGGTTGAGCGATTGAGAATCCCGTTTAACATGTGCAAAGAACCAGTAGTATTTACAAAGACCGGCAAGTTTATCCGAAGACGTAAATGCAATATCAAGAAAGGTGCGTGGCAATATATTAAATTTGTGTATCTGAATTGCCACCAAAGGGATCAATATTTCCCATTATTCACAAGCCTTTGGATCAATGTATACATGAATCATGCAGGTCAGCTTTCGAGAAGGGATACTCGGAAAGAGAAACTCGGATAAATTTCTTGACAACTCAGTTTTCGTACCGTCGCAAACTACCATACCTGTAGTACTCGGTCTGTATTTATACAACGAGAGTACAATAGGGACAATTGTTGGTACAAGAGCATATGACCCTTCGTAATTTGTAAAGCCTCTGCCAGAAACATGATTGATCATTAGATGTATTGAACAATTCTGGAAAAGAGCAAGTTGACGTCCAAGATCCAGTGTCCCTGTGATATCGATTTTATGGCTTGAAGCGAGGGAACCCGAAACGAAAAGAAATGTATGAAATACAGCGAAAGATAAAATGGTGTACAACATCTTTGCTTGCAATTTAAAGTGTTATGTACAGAGGGAATATACGGATGCGTAACGTTACGTGTGTGAATTGTGACAACGGTAGACGCCAGCAATCGTAACCCTTGTCTTGTAGTCGTGGACTGAAACGCAATATAAAAATATCCTGTGCTCCGTATACCAAGGAAACTTATTAATCGATTTCCGCTATCAGAATTCTTTATGCTGAATACAGAGGGTGCCCATAGTTTATTCTGCCACCCACGCGCGATCCTTGTGTCGGACGGGTAAATATTTGCAGCAGCTTAAGTTTTTGTAGATAAATACAACCTACTTTACTAGGTGTTAGCCGAGTTTCATAATAAAAGGTCTCAAAAACCCTAAAAATTGTACACATGGGACGATTTTAAGGTGTACATCCACCATGATGTTGCGCCTTCACTCACGGCAAACAAAACTCAGCGGTATTCGGTAGAGTTACAGAAAAATAATGAACCAAAGCTCATTTCCAACTCTGATATACCCGTCAAGTCTGCCCATATCCCCCCATGGGCATAGTTCGATTTAGGTTTTTGAAACAAGCTATCGGGAAGCATCGGGCCAGAACTTTGGATGGTCTTTGGAAATGTGCCAAATGAGAATACTAAAATATTCCTTGTACTCTGGTGGGCACCGTGTTTGAATCGTGGAAAAGGAGATGCGGGTGGTAGTTCATGAACGTGGCTATCATATTGAGCGAACAAATCATTCGAAGAAATATTGTATTTGAATTTATCGTAATTACTAAAGTGGCAGAATAAAGTATGGGCACCCTCTGTATATGTGGCAGATATTGGGTATTCAATCCGGCCAAGCGGCGCCATACTATTGAAACTATAATGGCTTGAATTGTAGTATAAGCTATTGGCTTTGCATGGCGTGATGAATTCCAATTTACATCCGCGTGAAGTAAAAACTTGTGCGTATATCACAAACTACTTGTGATATGTGAGGAGCACACTGGCGAAAAAACAGTAGCAAATTTTATTATTTCCGTCGTATTTCAGCAAAACATTTTTGCCCTACAATCATAAGCTGAGCAATCAATAATAGTCACTATGTAAGTATGTATATGCTGCTATCGGAATACTTGCTTATGAAACGTTTTTGAAATGTTAATTAGTTTCCAACTTTAAATCATGATGGACACGTGCGGATTTAATGATTTAGCCCAATAAGTGTTATCAGACGAGTCTGCCCCGCAGCCTCTCATGGCAACAGTATATGTTATGAATATCTTCATTCTGTCGTGCCATCACAAAACAAAAGATAGATTTAATTGTTATATGTTTGTATATTTAATGATTAGGTATAGGCCGCTTGACAACAATGCGTCCCCAGTTGGAAAATGCAGAAACTCCCGTGCCACCAATGGCGTAACCCATGAGAAAGGAGAAATGGTATCTTGTGAAAATATATACTGTGTTTTTTTTTAAATTTAAATTAATTTTTTCGTTGTGTTTAGCTAATCACTCTATGTTGCCCTCGTTTATCGTCGCTCTTACGTGTAGTTCAAAAAAGTGACAGCATTGCGTTTCGGTTTCAATTCAATGTTCGATAACCATTGTACTACCCTATAATTTCATTAGATGTGTCCGCTCTGTCCGTCGTTGCGTGCGTCGATCCTTGTGCGCGATATCTTCCTAACTGAACATGATTTTTATGCCCCAAACCGAGCGCATTGTCAGTTGATAAAGTACATGTCTGCACCCAGATAATTCCCACCCAAGATGCTGAATCTCAATTAAATCATTTGTTCATATCAAAATCACCATGAGTAAAAATATCTTTATCGCACATGGGCCCAAAATACGTGGCCCCAGCAGGATCGCCAATATGCGAGGATGGGGCCTGGTTATAGCACAATTGGTACAACTTCAGATGTTTGAAAATATTCAAACACCGTTTGATAAATATTCGGTCATGGTCGGAACGATCGTACTCTAATTCGAATCGTAATTGAGCTTCATTGCAAGATTTTGCAACATAATGATACTGCGACACGTGCTTTAATAACGGCAGTCTCTGGTGATTATAATAATAATTATAGATGTTTCACGTTGATTCTGATTTAATATCTTATAGGATTGTTTGTTTAGGTAATACAGAGGGTGCCCATAGTTTATTCTGCCACCCACGCGCTATCCTTGTGTCGGATGGGTAAATATTGGCAGCAGCTTAAGTTTTGTAGATCATTACAACCTATTTTACTAGGTGTTAGCCAAGTCTCATAATAAAAGGTCTCAAAAACCCTAAAAATTGTACACAATTGCACACATTTTAAGGTGTACATCCACCATGATGTAGCGCCTACACTCACGGCAAACAAAACTCAGCGGTATTCGGTAGAGTTACAGAAAAACAATGAACCAAAGCTCATTTCCAACTCTGATATACCCGTCAAGTCTGCCCATATCCCTCCCATGGGCATACTTGGATTTTGGTTTTTGTAACAAGCTATCGGGAAGCGTCGGGCCAGAACTTTGGATGGTCTTTGGAAATGTGCCAAATGAGAATGATAAAAGATTCCTCGTACTCTGATGGGCACCGTATTTGAATCGTGGAAAAGGAGATGCGGGGTGATAGTTCATGAACGTGGCTATCATATTGAACGAACAAATAATTCGAAGAAATATTGTATTTGAATTTATCGTAATTACTAAAGTGGCAGAATAAAGTATGGGCACCCTCTGTATATTGATACAATATCTGTGGCAATTAAGTACATATATGAAATGATTAATCTGTTTTAAATTAAGTAATCAATAATGATTAATTGCATTTACATCAACATACTTATATACACTACTACGCCCTAACATGAATACGTATGATATCATCAATATTATTCACAATGTTTTCCTTACATTTGTGACGAAGCGTGAATGAATTTCTACATTCCAAACTGACATTAATCGAAGTAAAAACGTTCCAACCAAGCCTGACTCTACTGCAAATATATGAACGGCATTCAATCGAAATGCAAACGACTGCCAAACACATCGGCACAATCCAAACGTAAAACACAAACATAACGTTCCCGCCCATTGTAAGTGGAGTGGGTTGTTTAAGCGTATTTTCCCTGTCCGCTTTATACTGTCGAATATCAGCCTTCACGCCGCCAGGCAACTGACTCTTTTGACTTTTAAGCCACAAGTTGTATAGTCCAGAATGAGCCAATGCACCCAATCTTCTGGAAAATGTTTCCGCGGATAGCGACAACTGTTGATAAAACCTCTGGTAGTTCACGGTTTCATACATGTCAGTGCTGATATGCAGGTCGGATTCGTGCGTCGTGAGACGTTGCCGGATTGCGTTGGAATAAACCTGCCCAACCTGATCGTAGGACGAAACATATGCACTGCGATTACATTCTCTAAGCATAACATATAAGCTATGATTATTTTGGTTATTCAAGTAGTCAGCAAGCATTATGGGTCTGTATATCAGTGACTCTATTCGATTTGTATAAAGACGGTCTTCAAAAAGGGTGAGATTTTTCACCCAGAAATACAAATCAAATTCCGTGTTGCAGAGTTTCATGGAACATTTAGTCGACCAGAATGTGGTATTGTCTACGCTATCCTGGTATGGCTGGATCTCCTCTTTCAACATAATTGGCAGCGAATAGAACGTGAAGTTAAACTTGATGAGCTCGTGGAATGTGTCAAAGGGCTGGTCCATGAGCTGGGTAACCACAGACGTGATATTATCTCCTTTGTATTCGTTGGACAAGTACATTCCCACCAAAACCCATGGCAATAAAAGCACCTTGTACTTGTCAACAAAGCTGACCGGTTGACATACCATCAAGTTGAACGGAATGCTGACTTGGTCCCAGAGCGAGCGGACGGTGGAAAATCTTCTCATGTAGAGTACAGTTATTATTGACAGAACAAGATAAAGTGTCCAAATCATGTGCTCAAATCCGGATATGAAGCCAACAAATGAAAAGTGATGGACAATTTTAAATTTTGAACAGGACAAACAGTGAAGGGGAAACTGGGCTTGAGTCATTGCCATATGCGTTGATGCAGAACTCTCAGTTATTACCACTTTGGACAAAGGTAGAACTGCGCTGTAAGCTTTAAACTGGAAAGCCTTCACGCTTGAATTTGGAAATAACGTGTCAACGTATTTGTAAATCATGTGATCAATTGGGATCAAGCGGTGTTTGAAATACACGCAAAAAAGAAGCGAGTCAGTTCCTTGAGTGCTCAGTTTCCATATATTTCTCATGGAGGTCCAATTGTTATTTGAAATTAAATCCCATTTCATCTTTGTGTACTTGCTGTATGTTTCGCTGACACGTTTAAACAATTTATGTAAAAGCTCCTGTGAGGATGGTGGGTCATTGATGTAGATCATAAATACAGAGAGCTTTTTGGACAGCCGCGCGTTCTTTTTGTATGGTGTGTGAACAAAGCAGCTGGCATTTACGTCAAAATTAGGGCCTCCTTCACACTTGTCTATAATCAGTAACAATTTGACTGGTCGAACAGCAACTTGATTGTCTATGAGCCCATAGTCCGCGGCAAAGAATATTGAGTTCCAGTTTGAATACGTCTCGTTTCCTGATTTGGAGTCACGGGTCACATGTGCAAAGAACCAGTAGTATTTACAAAGAACGACTTCTTTGGCAGAGAACGTGAATACAATGTCGAGAAAGGTGCGTGGGAGGACGTTGAAATCTCGTATCTCAACAGCCAGCACAGCCATCAATATTTCCCATTTCTGACACGGTTTCGGATCAATGTAGACATGTATCAAACAGTTCGGCCTTTGAGGAAGAATGCTCCGAAAGAGAAATTCCGACGCATTTCGATCCAGTTCCATTTTTGTGCCGTCGCAAACTATCAATCCCATACCACTCGGTTTGTATTTAAAGAAGGATCGGACGACAGGAACAGCTGTTGGTGCAACGTTATAAAAACCATCTTGATCGATAAAGCTACTGACGGAAACATGATTGATCGTTAGTTGTACTGTACAATTCTGGAAAGCGTCAAGTTGCTGTTCCAGATTCAACGTCCATTCCTCGTTTTTTGCTAGGTTTGAAATGATGGCAAAGGAAACGGACGGAAATATTTGGAGTATTTCAAACAGAGCCAATGGTATCATTCCGTTCCACATCATTGCTCGAATATTAAGTTGATGATATATTTTAGGATGATGTTTTTGTTATATCGGTATCTTGTGCACAATAAAATGTCAGAAATTTTTATCGTTGTCGTCTAATGGTCAACCCAAACGCAGTAGAATAATCTGATGTGCTTGTTTTGCCCGTAGACACGTATTAATGGCTTGCGGGTATCATAACTCATAATGCTGACTACATGTAGCAGATAATAGCTTTTCTAATCAGGCCAAGCGGCGCCGTACAACGTAGAATTGATGAGGTGAAGAAAGTAATATATCGCATTAGTTTTTTCTCGTCACGACGGCTCCGCATTCAATACGTGTGAAACAAACACTTCGACGCATATCTTACGGAATATAAGTTGCTGTCGCATAAAGCGTTTACGAAAACCCCTTAATAATGCTAATTAGTTTCCAAATGTGAAAAAAACTATTTGCAGGTACGGACTTATTTATTTAACTAAGTGAATAATATGAAAGATTAAAGTACATTTTCGCAAAAAAGAATAATGATTTAATTAGCTTTATTTTCGAGTCTCACCACACAGCCTTACAATGAGACCAATCCGTTGTAAGTTTGAAAATTCCAAGCTTCACCCCCCTCGGTAGAAATTAGTTAAAACCCTTACAAATCCTAGAAACACAACAAGCCAATGGGAAATATAATTGGCAAGGTAGCATGTATATATATGTTGTTCCTATTCCACATAATACACATTTACACATGAACATACAAACAAACAATTTTAATATAAATGGTATACATATGTCTGCTCATTGCAGTCACAATGATGCTTACACTATTGATCCGTTGAAAGTATTGCCACAGAAATCGCAAAATATGCAATTGGTTTAGGTCTGTGGTTATAAATTTTAGTTTTAGTTATTACACAAGCAAAACATGGGCATCCTTCCGATCACACATCATCGCTACTTTCTTTTCCCAGTCAGAAAATAGAGTCAATTGCATAATATATTATGTTTTCTTACATACCTTTTCTGTCATACCAGCATGCAATTAGCAATCGGGAAAACATCAAAAGATACCTCGTTAGATCCTTAGATCAACACCAGAAAGCATCTCATGCTTCGCATTCTTTGCATTTGTCTGTCCCATCACATGTACAATAATAGTTCAAATTGGACAGAATGTATCATCTTACATTCAGTTAGTTGTCATATGAAATAATGGTATGGCATTTTTTAAGAGACCGTTGGCCCAACCTCAACCACTAATCATGAATGAATAAATACAATCGTATTCTTTCGTCGTCATTCAGGTGTAAATTCAAGTAATTATGCCCTACGAGTAGTCATATTTCTTATTGTGTAATTTAGGAACCGTTGTTTATAATTTTAATCATTATATATATTTAGTTTTAGCCTCCATTGTATATCATTTAGCATTGTTTATTGACATAAGATACAATCGTTACAAATAACAATTAATCAAATATTTTAAATGAATATCTACGCACTAATTAAATATAGTACACCGATAATAATATACTACGTCGTACCAATCAATTTATGCAAACTACTGTGCCCTAACATGAACACGTATGATATCATCAATGTTATTTATATCCTTTACGACACATTTGCGGCCAGGCCCGAGGGGATTTGCACATTTAAAATTAACATATACGTCAGCAAGGACTTGAATACCCAACCTGGCTGCACTGCAAATATATGAACGACACTCAATCAAAATGAATACAACAGCCAATCCAATTAAATGCGTCCACACGTAAAACACGAGCATTAAGTTCCCCCCCATTGTAAGAGGAGTGGGTTGTTTCCGCTTATTTTCCCTGCCTGCTCTATACTGGCGAATATCCGCCTTCACGTGACCGGGCAACTGATTAGACTGATCTCTGTGCCATAAATTGTTCAGTCCGGAATGCGCCAGCGCACCAACTCTTTTCGAAAATGTTTCCGCGGGCAACGACAATAGATAGTTCAATTTTTCGTACGGGCCTGTGCTGACGTGAAGATCGGACTCATTCTTCGTCAGATTGTATCGGATCGTGTTGGAATACATATATCCCACTTGATCATAACGCCCAATGTACGCGCTTCGGTTGCACTCTCTAAGCATAGCATATAGACTATGGTCCGGCGCGGTATTCAGGTAGTCACCAATTGTTTTCGGTCGGTAGATCAATGGCTCTATTCGACTTGTATACTGATGATCCTCAAACATTGCCGTGTTCTTGTACCAGAAATACGTATCAAGTTCCGTGTTGCAAAATTTCATGGTACATTTGGTTGCCATGAATGTCGTTTTGTTTACTCGAGCTTGGAATGGCATCAGTTCCTCACTCAACGGCAACGGAAGGGAATAAAACGTGAAATTTAAATCGATGAGCTGTCGGAATGAATCAAATGGCTGATCGATAAGCTGGCTCACAACTGACGTTATATTATCTCCTTGATATTGGTTGGACAGAAACATTCCGACCAATACCCATGGTAGTAGCAACACTTTGTACTGATCAACAAAGCGGAGCTGCTGGGATATGAGCAAGTTGAATGGAATGCAGACTTGGTCCCATAGGGAGTGGATGGCGGAAAATCGTCTCATGTACAGTATGGTTACTATCGATAGCGTGAGATACACTGTCCAGATTCTGCCCTCAAAGCCGTATAATTCACCACCAAATACAAACCATTGAGAAGCTTTAAGCTTGGAGCAGGAAATGAAATGAACTGGATACGGCGCCTCAGTGACTACCACATGGATTGATGTAGGACTTTCTGTAATTAATACTTTTGGTAGAGGCAGTGCTAGAGTGAAATCTTTAAGTTTGAAAGTCATCACGCTTGAATTTGGGAATAGCGTGTAGACGTACGTGAAAATCATGTGGTCTTTTCCAATCCCATCGTCTTTATGATACACTCCTAATAGCATAGAATCGATATATTGAGTGCTCAGGGTCCACATGTTTATCATGGACGTCCAATTATTGTTTGAAATTACCTGCCAGTTCATCCTGGTGAACTTGCTGAACGCTTCGTTGGCAAACCCAAACAAACGTGTCAATTCATATAGGGATGTTCGTGGGTCCTTCATACGTTGCGTGATTTGGGTAAGATGAGCAGACAATTCCGAGTCCTTTTGGAATGGCGAATGTACCATGTAGGTGGCACTTACATTGATATTCGGTTCGCTTTGGGATATGCCTATAAGGAACAACAGCTTGACTGGGTGAACAGCGATTTGACTTTTTAGGAAGCCATAGTGGATGGAAAAGCATATTGAATTCCAGCTGGAGTACATTTGGTTACCGGATTGGTGGGGATCGCGTTTTACATGAGCAAAAAACCAGTAGTGTTTTCTAAGCACCACTTCCTTCTCCATGTATGTGAATGCAATATCAAGAAATGTCCTTGGCAATATATTCAACCTGTGTACCTCCGTTGGCAGTAGGGGGATCAATACTTCCCATTTGGCACAGGGTTTCGGATCAATGTATACGTGTATCAAGCAGGTCAGCTTTCGAGGAAGGGTAGTCCTAAACAGGAATTCGGAAGAATTTCTCGCCAATTCTGTTTTCGTGCCGTCGCAAATTGCCAATCCTGTAGCACTGGGTTTGTAGGTGAACAATGAGAGTACGACAGGAACGATTGTTGGCGAAACACTGTAAGATCCTTCGTAATTAACAAAGCCACTGCCTGAAACACCATTGACCATTTTGTGTATTGAACAATTTTGGAAAGGAGCAAGTAATCGTCCAAGATCCAGTGCCACTTTCATATTTCCTTCTAGGTTTACGGCGAGGGAAAAAGAATAGGAAAGCAATGTACGAAATAAAACAAAATTCACCAGGCAGTTCCGCGTCATCGTTTGAAATTATAGTTGGTGATGTTCAACTGGAATAAAATTGATGATCAGTGAAATGCGTGGAAATTTTGGCAATGCTAATCACCAGCAAATGTAACGACTGAAATATTGTCGTGGATGCAAATGCTATTATACAAATGTATTGTGATTAGTTTTACCACGGTAACGTTGTAATGTCTTTTCGGTGTCAGAATTCTTTATGTTGAATATATGTAGTAGGTAATGAGTTTTCTACATGACCAAACGGCGCCGTAATGTTGGGATATTTAATTATATGAAATGGTAATACGATATATTGGTTTTGTATAATTTGATGGATCTTTATTCCATCCGCGTGAAGTAAGTCTTGTGAATATATTTCATGTACTTCTTTTTTAATTATGAACAGAATGATGGTGGAAAGAAATCTAATGGAATATGTAGCTCCGCTGCATATCAGCGAAATATTTTGTGGTACTGAAAGTAAGTGCGCAACCAATATACACTATATAAACGCATATATAGTTATGCCGGAATACATGTAATGGAATACTTTTCCAAATGATAATTAGTTCAAACGTTAATGCACGATGGACACGAGCGGTGTTATCGATTTAATCTAATCAATATTATAAGATTACGTTGCGTCCCGGACTGGCACTGCAGGAATATTGTAATGCATAGATTTATAATGCCAAAGACACAATTGATTTCAATATTATACATATATTGGTGTATTTAATAATTTTGTTTTACACCACTAGCGTCAGCTTTAGTCATAGCCTCGAGAAGCGAAACCTTATGTTTGGTGAAAATATACATTAATTTTATACAACAATGCATTGATAATTTCGATTTTTCGTGCTCAGGTTAAGGAGGGGAGTACGTAAGAAAAAATCCAGATCCTCAAAATGCATTGTATGACATATATAATGAGCCGATTCAGATAGGCTGATGACAAATCCATTTACTAATCATTCATTGATATTGCGTTCAACTCCAGAGCCCATTTGCATGACTATTTTCAAAACCAGCATGCAATTTAGTACTTGCCGAAATTCTGCTTTGTCGAAGATGCGTTCCATAAGTGCACTAATGCAAACAAAACGGAAACACGATCCTCAACTCATAAATTCGCTTGTTAATAATACTCGTTAATTGCTAATAATTTTATTTAATTCCTCCATTATTCGTCATTCATACAATAAATGTGTATTGTTTAAATTATACAATAAGTACTTTGTGATGAATATGGCTACCTACTTACACAACAATATGCCACACAAGCGCATGTTCCAGATTTATATCTCACGATGTATTTAATTGTATCTATCATTCAATATATGGTGGCATTATGTACTTAGATGACATATTGGTGTGACCAGTAACAAGTAAATAAATATTTTAAATGCTTTGTTGAAGTTAGTGCACTAATAATAATAAACTACATCAATTAAGTGATCCAAGCTACTATGCGCTAACATGAACGCGTAGGATATCGTCAATATTATTTACAATGTTTACGTCACATTTACGACGAGGCTTGAATGGATTTGCACATTTGAAATTGACATGCACTTTCGAAAGGAGTTGAAACATCAATTTGGTGGCAGTGCGAATATTTGCACGACACTCAATCAATATGCATACAACAGCCAATCCAATCGGGACAATCCACACGTAAAAGACGAACATAACGTTCCCTCCCATCGTAAGTGCAGTTGGCTGTTTCCGCTTATTTTCCCTGTCTGCTTTATACTGGCGAATGTCCGCCTTGACGTCGCCAGGCAACTGATTTGGTTGACTTTTAAGCCACAAGCTATTTAGTCGTGAATGCGCCAATGCACCCAATCGTTTGGAAAATGTTTCTGCGGATAGCGACTGCTGTTGGAAAAACCACTGGTAGTTCACTGTTTCATACATATCAGTGCTGATATGTAGGTCGGATTCATGCGTCGTCAGACGTTGACGGATTGCGTTGGAATAAACCTGTCCAACCTGATCGTAGGGCGCAACATATGCACTGCGGTTACATTCTTTAAGCATGACAGATATACTATGATTATTTTGGGGATTCAAATACTCAGCAATCGTTTTCGGTCGGTAGATCAAACCTTCCATCCGTTTTGTGTACTGATGATCTTCATACATGGTAAACTTGTTTAAGTAGAAGTACACATCCAATTCCGTGTTGCAACGTTTCATGGAACATTTGGTGGACATGAACGTCGTTTCATTTACTCGATCTTTGTATGGAAGAATCTCTTCATCAAACGGCAGCGGAAGGGAATAGAAGGTGAAGTTAAAATTGATCAGCTCATTGAATGTATCAAACGGCTGGTCCATGAGCTGGGTAACCACAGATGTGATATTGTCTCCTTTGTACTCATTGGACAAGTACATTCCTACCAAAACCCATGGCAACAATAACACCTTGTACTTGTCAACAAAGCTGACTGGCTGGCATACAATCAAGTTGAACGGAATGGTGACTTGGTCCCAGAGCGAGCGGATGGTTGAAAACCTTCTGATGTATAGCACAGTTACTATTGACAAAACAAGATACAGTATCCAGATCCTGTGCTCAAATCCGGATATGAAGCCAACAAATGAGAACCGCTCAACGACTTTTAATTTGGAGCAGGACAAAAAGTGAAGGGGATATGGGGCTTGAGTGATGGACAAGTGTGATGGTGCAGGACTCTCAGTAATCATAACTTTAGGCAAGGGTAGTCCTATTGTTATATCTTTAAGTTTGAATGACAGGACGCTTGAATTTGGGAATAGCGTGTGGACGTATTTGTAAACCATGTCATCTATTCTCATCAAGCCGTTCTTGAAATACACGAAGAATAGAAGCGAGTCAACTCCTTGAGTGCTTAGTTTCCATACATTTATCATAGAGGTCCAGTTATTATTTGAAATTGTTTCCCATTTCATCTTCGTATACTTCACATATGGTACCCTGAGAGTTAGAAACAATTCTCGTACATAATACGCCGGCAATCTCGCGTCATTGATCAAAACTATAGATTTAGAGAGCATTTTCGACAGTTGTGCGTCCTTTTTGTATGGCGTGTGAACAAGGTAGCTGGCCTGAATTTCAAGATTGGGGCCACCTTGAGCCGTTCCTATAACAAACAACAGCTTGACTGGGCGAACAGCAATTTGAAAACCAATGAACCCATAGTCCACGGAAAAGAATATTGAGTTCCAGTTGGAATACGTTTGGTTGCCGGATATGGACTCACTTGTCACGTGTGTAAAGAACCAGTAGTATTTTCAAATCATAACTTCTTTGAAGTCCGGGGCCTTGAATGCAATATCGAGAAAGGTATGTCTGATGACATTGGAATTCCGTATCACATGAGAGAATACAGGGATCAATATTTCCCATTTTGTGCAAGGTTTTGGATCAATGTAAACATGTATCAAACAGTTGGGTGTTTGAGGAAGAATGCTCCGAAAGAGAAATTCCGACGCATTTCGATCCAGCTCCATGTTCGTGCCGTCGCAAACCACCAAACCCATACCACTCGGCTTGTATTTATAGAAGGATCGGACAACAGGAAATGATGTAGACGCAAGATTATAGGAACCATCTTGATCTCTAAAGCTACTGCCGGAAACATGATTGATCATCAGTTGTACTGTAGAATTCTGGAAAACGTAAAGTTGATGTCCAAGATCCAATATCCCATTTGTCTCAAATTGTGCAGAGAGGGAAAGCGACACTGAGAGAAGTATGTGAAATATTCCACACAGAGCCAGGGATACTACTCTGTTCGACGCCATTTCTGAAATTTGTAGTTGGTGATGTATATTGAAATGTTTCGACGGCTTTTGAAATATTCTGGTATTTTCGAAACACGGATCGCATGGGATTGTACACAGTCACCATCAAATGCTCAACTCAAAACGCAATAAACTTATGCCTTATCTTGCGTGTTAACTTTGCGACCTATTAACCGCCTATTCTGTCGGAGGACACATAGGGTTGAATATACTTGGATAATGTTTTTTCATTCCGGCCAAACGGCGTCGCATTGTTCTAATTTTAATCTTTAAGTAAAAATTTGCCCATGCTATTCACATATACGCCTTCATGGTATATACCGAAAAAAAAGAACAAGTAGACAATTGTAATTACTTTAGTCGTGTATACGCAATCAATTGAGTGACTATGACTAGTTAGGTGACCACTTTATCGTGACTATATATATATAAGCTCACATATGCTTGTATGGCAATAAAAGTTTTTGAAAATATGCTTTAAATGCTAATTAGTTTCCGAATGGTTAACATCACCGCCACGTGCGGAGTAATCGATTAACCCTGATGAATAATTTACAGGATTCGTTTGGATGTAATATGCTGGTGTATGTATTGAATATAAGTCACTAGAGAACAATGCGTCACATCAAGTTAGAACACTCAGAAATTCTTATGACACCCATAACATTAGCTTAGCATTGTCCAAGAGAGGCGAACAATGATATTTCCGTTCAAAAATATTTCATGAATTTGTTTCTTCTACATCAAGCTATAGTGAATGATATGAATAGATATTATTATAGCATTGGCAGTCGAGAAATCAAGGTCTAATTCAAAACGTAGTATAATTCGATTTGAAGATACATCAGCATATTGAAACTGCCACGAATGCAATCATATCGGTAGGCGCTGATGATTATTAAAATAACTATATGTATTTCACGTTGGTTCTAATTTAATATTTATAGAAAAGTTTGTTTACATAACATTTGTAAACGATATCAGTAGGAATTAGATAAACATGTGAAGTCATTAATTATTGTTATATTAAGTAATTAACTAGTGCCCGGCCAGGCCGGGTCCTAGCACTCGCTCCGCGAGCGGGGGCGAGGATACAGTAGGAAAACCCTGTACACAAAAAAAATCACCGAAGCTCTGTCGCTGCAATAAACACATCCTAACATGATGGACTAACACGAGTTACATTATGTAATGATTTAAGATTCGTTGGTTAGTTTAGAACACTATCCAGGGAGGTGGACGTGAACCTCCCTCTCAGTGCTTCCTTATTCAACATACATTTCATTCAAACCTGAGTTAAATCAATTACTGCAGGTGCCATTACATTTTGACATATATCCCCATGCTTAAATGTAAACTGTGGCGACGGATATGGATCATCTCTTGAGTTTCTCAAAACAGCAATAAAGTGATTTTGGTAACCACCTTCTACAGCTTGAGTATGGACAATTAATATAACAGTTTTATCATTATTCTCAGTATTGGGGAGATTCCAAATATTACTTATGTTTGCCTCCACTGCTGAACAGAACATACCGTCTGAATGAATTGGACAATCCGGCAGAACAATACGCTGTGCAACATTGATGGGTCAGCCCTTTCATTATACGAACCGGTTTGCCACCCCGAATATCGCACTTTTTATTACGGAATCAAGATCTACGCATGAAGTTACCCCTGTACACAAATTTTGGTGAAATTCTACCGTGTGACTTTTTGGCGTAGTGATTATAAGATATTTTGATAATAATACTTAAATGCGTCAATCGTTTGAAGAATAATCACACACTTAGATATTAATACGTTTGAAGAATACGTATAAAGACGTAGACGATCTAAAATGATCGAATACGCGTCGTTGTCCAATAAAGAGTTGATGAAAGCCCATTAATAATGCTAATTAATTTCCAAATGTGAAAACTGATTGGCACGTGCGGACTTGTTTATTAAACTAAGTTAATAACATTAAATATTAAAGGACATTTTTTCTGAAGGGGAATACCGATATTAGTAGCATTGTTTTCTCGATTCACCACACCGGCGTACATTGAAGACAATGCGTTGTAAATTGGAAAATTATAGACTTCAACAGCAACACGCTGCAATTAGTTAATTATTTAGAGCAATTCAAAACTTACGAATCGGAACAAGCAAATGAAATAAATACTCGCACGGTTTCATGTATCTACGCTGTTCAAATTCCACATAATGCACACTGGCGCATGATCATTAGAAAAAATAACTTAAATATAAATCGTATAAATCAGGTCATTACATTCATAATAATGCGTACACTATTGATCAGTTAAAAGTATTTGCACCGAAGTCGCGAAATACGCAATTGCCTCAGCTTAAATGTAAAATGTTGTAAATGTTTGTTATTACTGATTTTCAGATTCGGAATTGCATTATCGGGTTGTGCGTTATCGTACTTACCATTAGCCGTTGCCTGCTTAGGGCATTCGAGAGCCTTGAAAGCGACATTTTCAAGAAAATATGGCCAATGAATTATACCTTTCATATTTTAAAGGAATTCGTTTCTCGTGAGATTATTACATACTTGTAGCCCAATGGTAAAACATGTTTATGAATATGTGTTTGAGTTACATTTCAGTTCCCATCTAGGACCAGTTGGTCCTATTATTTGTTGACCCATTGTTTTCCGGAACCCTAGTATGGTTTTCCATTTTGGCCATCCATGCTAATAATGTCAGGATTTTTTTAAGTTGTCGGAATAACGGAATTCAAACAATATGGTCCTCGAATATTTACAGAATTTTGTTAATAAGTCAAAACATTGAAAGCATTTAAATAACCCTATATATTTTTTTTGTATATTGCCGGAGGAGTGCGATTCCCGCAAGATGAGGATTAACTACATATTATGGATAGTTGCGACATAAATATTCCATGTGCTTGAGTGCATTGCGTATACCCTGACCCAGGCAATTTTTGTAAATGCCATGCAGTTTGTATATTTCGTGGTCGTATTTGCCAGCTGCTTCATATGGGAAATATGCCGTTATCTTACCACGCCGGCCCAGACCATGGCCAGACAAGTTTAATTTATTTTAGTTGTAATTTTATTCCATGTAGCATTGTTTGTTTACGGAGTGTTTAAATGTTATCAATAGCAATTAAATAAATAAACTAATTGGTTGAAGTTTTTGTTTAAAAATTAGTATCTACTATGCCCCAACATGAATCCGTATGATATCATCAATATTGTTAACAATGTTGACCTCGCATTTGCTGCGTGACAGGCATGGATTCTCCCATTTGAAACAGTCTGTCAACCAACTGAACTGAAAACCAAGCTTGACTCTATAGTAAATATATGAACGACATTCAAGCAAAATGCTTACAATTGCCAACCCAATCGGGACCATCCACACGTAAAACACGACAATAACATTCCCTCTGATTGTCAGTGGAGTTGGTTGCTTCCGCTTGTTTTCCCTGTCCGCTCTGTACTGGCGAATATCTGCTTTCACGTGACCGGGCAGCTGATTCGGCTGACTTTTAAGCCACAAATTGTTCAATCCAGAATGCGCCAGTGCACCCAATCTTTTGGAAAATGTTTCCGCGGATAGCGACAACTGTTGAAAGGACCAGAGATAGTGCAAATTTTCGTACGGACCTGTGCTGATGTGCAAGTCAGATTCATTCATCGTCAGATTGTAACGAATCGCATCGGAATATATATGACCCACTTGATCGTAGGGACCAACGTAAGCACTTTTGTTACACTCTCTAAGCATAGCGTATATACTATGACCCCTTTCCATATTCAGAAAGTCAACAAGCATTTTGGGTCGGTAGATCAAAGGTTCTATCCGATTTTTAAACTGCTGGTCTTCAAACAGGGATGCGTTCCTCATCCAGAAATACCAATCCAATTCCGTGTTACAAAATTTGACGGAGCAATTGGTAGAAATGAACGTCGTGTTGTTTACTCTGACTTGGTACGGAATAAGCTCTTCCTTCAACGGCAACGGAAGGGAATAAAATGTGAAATTGAAGTGTATTAGCTCGCGAAATGTGTCCAAAGGCTGGTCGATAAGCTGGCTGACTACCGACGTGATATTATCACCTTTGTATTCGTTGGACAAAAGCATTCCTACGAACACCCATGGAATCAACAGGACTTTGTACTGGTCTACAAAGCCGAGTGGCTGTGCTACAAGCAAGTTGAACGGAATGCAGGCTTGGTGCCAAAGTGATCGAACGGCAGAAAATCGTCTCATGTACAGAACTGTTAGTATTGACATCGCCAGATAGAGTGCCCAGATTCTGCCCTCAAAACCGGATATGAAGCCACCGAACGAAAAGCGCTCTGCAACTTTTAAGTTGGAGCAGGACAGAAAATGGAGTGGGTACGGCGCTTGAGTGGTGGACACATGTATTGATGTGGGACTCTCTGTAATAAGGACTTTTGGCATAGGTAGGCCCAAAGATAAGTCTTTAAGCTTGAAAGCTCTCACGCTTGAATTTGGGAATAGCGTGTATACGTACTTGCATATCATGTGATCAATTCGAATCATGTCGTCCTTGAAGTACACGCCTAGTAGTAAAGAATCAACCCCCCGAGTGCTAAGATCCCATATCTTTATCATTGATGTCAAGTCCTGATTTAACACTCTTTCCCATTTCATCCTTGTAAGCTTACTGAATGCGTCCCTGGCAAGTCCAAACAAGTGCGCGGTTTGATATAAAGTGTTTCTCTGGTCCTTAATGTGTAACGTTATTAGCGCAAGTTGTGCAGACAATTCTGAATCCTGCTTGAATGGCGTGTGGACCATGTAGCTGGATTTTACAATGAAACTTGATTCATCTTTGGACATGCCAGCAAGGAACAACAGCTTCACCGGATGAACCGCGATTTGAACATTTATGAATCCGTAGTCGACTGAAAAGAATATTGAGTTCCAGTTGGAGTGCTGTTGGTTTTCTGATTCGGAATCATGCTTCACCTGTGCAAAGAACCAGTAGTATTTACAAAGAGCCGCTTGCAATGTAAAAGGCAATGCAATGTCGAGAAATGTGCGGGGCAAGATATTAAGCTTGTGTATCTCACGAGCGATTACAGGGATAAGTATTTCCCATTTATGGCAAGGTTTAGGGTCAATGTAGACGTGAATCAGGCAGTTCCGTTTGTGCGGAAGAATGGTCCGAAAAAGAAATTCGGATGAATTTCTCTGCAATTTTACAGGCTCGCCGTTGCAAAGTATCAAGCCTTCAGTACTGGGCTCGTATTTGTGCATACAGAGGATGGCGGGAACTGTTGTAGGCGCAAGAGAATATGAACCTTCGTGATTGATCAAGGAACTGCCGGAAACATGATTGACCATGAGCTGAATCGAACAATTTTGGAACGGGGCAAGTTGCCGTCCAATATCCAACGTTCCATTCATGTTTCTTCCGAGGTTTGCGGCGACGGTAAAAGAAACAAAAAGGAATACGAGAAATATTTTATATGGAGCTAGCGATAACGAGCGCTTTTGCATAATTGCTCGAAGTTTTCATTTGGTGAAATAAAGAGATGCGTATTGACCCAAAGGGAAATTTTTAGTACTACCAAACCAAAGGAATTGTCACCGTAGCCATCAAATACTCAATGCAAACTTAGTAAACTGACGTGTTTTGTTCATTTTACCGTGGCAGTGTATTAATCGGTTTCCGATGTCCGCTTCAGTACTGCTATATATATGTAAGTATTGGTTTTCCGTTCTAGTCAAACGGCGCCGTAATGTTGCGTGCGTAGTGACGGAACAAGCGTCCACGTATATCAAAAATTTGCACATACTATTCGCATGTACGTCTTCATGGTACATAACGCTGAAAAATAGCAAGAAGGCAATTTAATTACTTTAGTAGTTATGCGCACCGAATCGAGTGACTATGACCAGTTTGGCGAGAGCTTTCAATCCTGATTATGTACATATGTTCTGTACATGCTTATATCGGATCAAGGGTTTTGAAAAAATGGTTTCAATGCTAATTAGTTTCCAAATGTCCAACATCACCGCCAGGTGCGGAGTAATCGATTAACCCTGATGAATAATTTACAGGATTCGTTTGGATGTTATATGCTGGTGTATGTATTGAATATAAGTCACTTGAGAACAATTCGTCACATCAAGTTAGAAAACTCAGAAATTCTTATGACACCCACTACATTAGATTAGCATTGTCCAAGAGAGGCGAACAATGATATTTCCGTTCAAAAATAGTTCATGAATTTGTTTCTTTTACAACAAGCTATAGCGAATGATATGAATAGATATTATTATAGCATTGGCAGTCGAGAAATCAAATTCTAATTCAAAACGTAGTAGAAGTCGATTCGAAGATACAGAAGCATAATGAAACTGCCACGAATGCATTGATATCGGTTGGCGCTGATGATTATTAAAATAATTATATGTATTTCACGTTAGTTCTAATTTAATATTTGTAGAAAAGTTTGTTTAGATAACATATGTAAACACTATCAGTAGGAATTAGAGAAACACATGAAGTTATTAATTAGTGTTATATTAAGTAATTAATAATAATTAAATGCGTCAATCGTCTGAAGAATAATCACACACTTAGATATTAATACGTTTGAAGTATAAGTATAAAGACGTAGAAGATCTAAAATGATCGAATACGCGTCGTTTTCCAATAAAGAGTTTATGAAAACCCATTAATAATGCTGATTAATTTCCAAATGTTAAAACTGATTGGCATGTGCGGACTTATTTATTAAACTAAGTTAATAACATTAAATATTAGAGGACATTTTTTCTGAAAAGGACTACCGATATTAGTAGCTTTATTTACTCGATTCACCACACCGGCGTGCATTGAAAACAATGCGTGGTAAGTATGAAAATTATAGACTTCAAAAGCAACCCGCTGCAATTAGTTAATTAGTTACAGCAATTCAAAACTTAAGAAGCGCAACAAGCAAATGAAATAAATACTCGCACGGTTTCATGTATCTACGTTGTTCAAATTCCACATAACACACACTTGCGCATGACCATTAGAACAAATAACTTAAATATAATTGGTTTAAATCAGGTCATTACATTCATAATAATGCTTACACTATTGATCAGTTAAAAGTATTTGCACAGAAGTCGCGAAATACGCAATTGCCTCAGCTTAAATGTAAAATGTTGTAAAAATGTTTGTTATTACTGATCCTCAGATTCGGAATTGCATTATCGTGTTGTGCGTTATCTTACTTACCATTAGCCGTGGCCTGCTTAGGGCATTCGAGAGCCTTGAAAGCGACATTTTCAAGAAAATATGACCAATGCATTATACATTTCATATTTTAAAGGAATTCGTTTCTCGTGAGATTATTATATACTTGTAGCCCAATGGTAAAACATGTTTTTGAGTATGTGTTTGAGTTACATTTCAGTTCCCATCTAGGACCAGTTGGTCCTATTATTTGTTGACCTATTTTTTACAGAACCCGAGTATGGTTTTCCATTGTGGCCATCCTTGCTAATAATGTAAGGATTCTTTTAAGCTGTCGGAATAACGGAATATAAAAAATATGATCCTCGAATATTTACAGAATTTTCTTAATAAGTCAAAACATTGAAAGCATATAAATAACCCTATAGTATATATATTTTTTATATTGCAGGAGGAGAGGGATTCCCGCAATATGAGGATTAACTACATATTATGGATAGTTGCGACATACATATTCCATGTGCTTGAGTGTATTCCGTATACCCTGACCAAGGCAATTTTTGTAAATGTCATGCAGTTTGTATATTTCGTGGTCGTAATCGCATTTGCCAGCTGCTTCATTTGGGAAATATGCCGTTATCTTACCACGCCGGCCCAGACGATGGCCAGACAAGTTTATAAAAATAGCGGTTGTCTATAACGGCAATGATCTCTACATATATTTAATTTAGTCGTAATTTAATTTCATGTAGCATTGTTTGTTTACGGAATGTGTAAACGTTATCAATAGCAATTAAATAAATATACTAATTGGCTGAAGTTTTTGTTTAAAAATTAGTATCTACTATGCCCCAACATGAATACGTATGATATCATCAATATTGTTAACAATGTTGACCTCGCATTTTCTGCGTGACATGCATGGATTTTTCCATTTGAAACAGTCTGTCAACCAACTGAACTGAAAACCAAGCTTGACTCTATAGTAAATATATGAACGGCCATTCAAGCAAAATGCTTACAAATGCCAACCCAATCGGGACCATCCACACGTAAAACACGACAATAGCATTCCCTCCGATTGTCAGTGGAGTTGGTTGCTTCCGCTTTTTTTCCCTCTCCGCTCTATACTGGCGAATATCTGCTTTCACGTGACCGGGCAGCTGATTCGGTTGACTTTTAAGCCACAAATTGTTCAATCCAGAATGCGCCAGTGCACTCAATCTTTTGGAAAATGTTTCCGCGGATAGCGACAGCTGTTCAAAGGACCAGAGATAGTGCACATTTTCGTACGGACCTGTGCTGATGTGCAAGTCAGATTCATTCATCGTCAGACGGCGACGAATCGCCTTGGAATATATATGACCCACTTGATAGTAGGGACCAACGAAAGCACTTTTGTTACACTCTCTAAGCATAGCGTATATACTATGATCCCTTTCCATATTCAGATAGTCAACAAGCATTTTGGGTCGGTAGATCAAAGGTTCTATCCGATTTGTAAACTGCTGGTCTTCAAACAGGGATGCGTTCTTCATCCAGAAATACCAATCCAATTCCGTGTTACAAAATTTGACGGAGCATTTGGTAGAAATGAACGTCGTGTTGTTTACTCTGGCTTGGTACGGAATAAGCTCTTCCTTCAACGGCAACGGAAGGGAATAAAATGTGAAATTGAAGTGTATCAGCTCGAGAAATGTGTCCAAAGGCTGGTCGATAAGTTGGCTGACTACCGACGTGATATTATCACCTTTGTATTCGTTGGACAAAAGCATTCCTACGAACACCCATGGAATCAACAGGACTTTGTACTGGTCTACAAATCCGAGTGGCTGTGCTACAAGCAAGTTGAACGGAATGCAGGCTTGGTGCCAGAGTGATCCAACGGCAGAAAATCGTCTCATGTAAAGAACTGTTAGCATTGACATGGCCAGGTAGAGTGCCCAGATTCTGCCCTCGAATCCGGATATGAAGCCACCGAACGAAAACCTTTGTGCAACTTTTAGGTTGGAGCAGGACAGAAAGTGGAGCGGGTACGGCGCTTGAATGGTGGACACATGCATTGATGTGGGACTATCTGTAATAAAGACTTTTGGCATAGGTAGGCCCGAAGAAAAGTCTTTAAGCTTGAAAGCTACCACGCTCGAATTTGGGAACAAGGCGTATACGTACTTGCATATCATGTGATCAATTGGAATCATGCCGTCCTTGAAGTACACGCCTAGTAGTAAAGAATCAACTCCCCGAGTGCTAAGATCCCATATCTTCATCATTGATGTCAAGTCCTGATTTAACACTCTTTCCCATTTCATCCTTGCAAGCTTACTGAATGCGTCCCTGGCAAGTCCAAACAATTGCGCGGTTTGATATAAAGTATTTCTCGGGTCCTTAATGTGTAACGTAATTAGCGCAAGTTGTGCAGACAATTCTGAGTCCTGCTTGAATGGCGTGTGGACCATGTAGCTGGATTTTACATGGAAACTGGATTCATCTTTGGACATGCCAGTAAGGAACAACAGCTTCAACGGATGAACCGCGATATGAAAATTTAAGAATCCGTAGTCGACTGAAAAGAATTTTGAGTTCCAGTTGGAGTGCTGTTGGTTTTCTGATTCGGAATCATGCTTCACCTGTGCAAAGAACCAGTAGTATTTATAAACAACCGCCTGCAATGTAAAATGCAATGCAATGTCGAGAAAAGTGCGGGGCAAGATATTAAGCTTGTGTATCTCACGAGCGATTATAGGGATAAGTATTTCCCATTTATGGCAAGGTTTAGGGTCAATGTAGACGTGAATCAGGCAGTTCCGTTTGTGCGGAAGAATGGTCCGAAAAGGAAATTCGGATGAATTTCTCTGCAATTTTACAGGCTTGCCGTTGCAAAGTATAAAGCCTGTAGTACTGGGCATGTATTTGTACATAGAGAGGATGACGGGAACTGTTGTAGGCGCAAGAGAATATGAACCTTCGTGATTGATCAAGGAACTGCCCGAAACATGATTGACCATGAGCTGAATTGAACAATTTTGGAATGGGGTAAGTTGCCGTCCAATATCCAACGTTCCATTCATGTTGCTTCCGAGGTTTGCGGCGACGGTAAAAGAAACACAAAGGAATACGAGAAACATTTTATATGGAGCTAGCGATAATGAGCGCTTTTGCATAAATGCTCCAAGTTTTCATTTGGTGACGTACAGGTAAAATAAAGAGATGCGTATTGACCTAAAGGTAAATTTTTAGCACTACCAAACCAAAGGAATTGCCACCGTGGCCATCAAATACTCAATGCAAACTTAGTAAACTGACGTGTTTTGTTCATTTTACCGTGGCAGTGTATTAATCGGTTTCCGATGTCACCTTCAGTAATGCTAAATGTATGTAAGTATTGGTTTTCCGTTCTAGTCTAACGGCGTCGTACTGTTGCGTGCGTAGTGACGGAAAAAGCGTCCACGAATATCACACATGCAGGATCTTGTGATATGTGAAGGGTATCCCGGCGCATAACACCACTTGGCAAATTTTATTACATTCGTTTCACTTCAGCGACGGATTGTGAGAATACTGTTAGAAACTGAGTAATGGATCGAATATGTATTAGCACGTATGTATATGTGGCTATCGGAAAAAAAGATTACGAAGCTCTATTTGGAATGCCGATTACTTTTTAGCTTTAATCAGGATGAGCACGACGTGCGGACTTGCTTATTAATTAAAATGAATATTTTAAAAGAAAACATTCCGTCGCCTACTGGTCTCATGCGTATAACGGTATGAGTATCTTATTGTAGTCCTACAATGCCAAAATACCCGACTCATTTCGATGTAACTTGTTTGTGTATTTAATGCGTATACGCCTCTAGAGAACAATTGTTTCAAATTTAGTAACTTCAGAACCAGAACTTCACCTGCCACCCATGAAGTTGTCGTGACGTGACGAATGTACATTTCATCTGAAGCAAGATGAAAATAACATATGCATAAATTTTAGTTCAGTTCACAACCAAATACTTAATATCAGTATTTTATTAATACACTATTCCAAAAAAATGATTTTGCATTACGTTTAGACGTAATCCATCATTCAAAATTATATCTCTAAAAACTATATGCTGAGGTGTTATCCTTATGAATGTCATATCCTATCCTACCTACTTGTTCACAACAAATTAAAAATTAATTGATGATTTTTCCGTTGTGAAATTTTTAACGTTTCAAGCCCATGAAACCACTTGTGTGAATATTTACGCCGCTGTGCCTGCATCAGTTGTTTCGTCAACGGAATTTATGCAAAGATTTTTGTGAAACAAATAATGTACGGCATTTAAAATGCAATTTTGAATTAAATCACGCTTGAGGTATTGCGTGCATTGCAATGCATTAATCGTCTCAAGATTAGCTGATATGTGTACCTATATGAATAAGATAATTTGATTACTTACTGAATTTGTGATACATTGCAAATCAAAGGAAGAAAAAAAATTGTTGCTATTTACTCCTGCAAGGCGATATGTAATGCGTTATCTGTAGTCACTATAATATTAGTAGTACAGCATCGGTTATTTCACAATAGTGGAGAATTATTGCCACCTATTTCTGATTCTGGAAAATGCATGAAACGAGATTGATGCAATGGCTGCTGCTAATAAAATCCACCTTATTTTATTTTTTATTTTAAATCATTCGTTGCAACGGAAAGCCAGTTAATCTGCGGCCAAGGCACATAAAAAATTCCATTCCATTCATTTAAATGCATGAAACTACATGCATATATAACGTACATATTTACAACAAAATAACAAATATTGATTGTGTTCTTGCTTATCCAAGTTTAGTAGGCCAAATGAACCGGAAGTTAATTTAAATGTGGCTTTTGTCTACAGTGATGACGACGTTGTAATCCTTGCAGATTGGAATTATCAACGAATGTTTTATAGTCTGACTCACCACTTTGTATCTATCACGTACGCATTTTTACGTCAGCAATTTGAAGCCTATATACTGTTATGAATGGCACGAGACACATACTATGAGTGTTTATACACAAGCGCAAATGATAAAGGCAAACCACAATAACCTTCACTAATTTGTTGCCGGAAGTAGACTGGCAAGCAGAATGTATAGAACAAGATGTGGCTGCAGTGGCTGAAGACATTCCTGAACCCTATGGTGCTGTAAACTGGTTTGGTAAGTACGCGCAATGGATTCAAGGTCATCCAATCCTTTTTGTTAGCATCTGCTCGCAGCCCCATCAAATTGTGTAACGCAAGTCACACAACTTGTTGAGAACGTGACTTGCCCAATTGTTCTTATAGGTATGTATGCAAATGTTACACCAGTTTTTTTTTACTCATTTTTGGATAGATTCCTGCAAACCAGCTAATTGTATAGGTATTCATCGCATTGATCTATAAAAATAGTACATCAGACCCTACATTCGTAATGCATATTACTTTAAAATGCAATTTGATTTCATTTATTACAAAAGCGAGAAGAGTATTCTTATTTTATAATAGTTACAGTTTTGTACATTATCCTGCCTTCGACACTAATAACGTTTCGATATTTTGTAGTGATTACACGCGTGCGTTTCATTATTTAACATTTTATACATATCTACATTGCACGTTTCTAAATTTGAAAACACTTTACTAGATACCATTATCATTAACATTTCACGGCTACGTCTATTGGATAGCCTTTATTGTTCACTGGTGATGAAGCTATCAGAACATCAAGTTCTTGCATGAATTTGAACACAATCCAAAGTCCCATTCCACGCCACAGCGCCACAAGGATTACTGATGGCCAGTTCATTTGTAGAATATTTCCAATTATTGTGACCGCTGTTATAAAGATGACGACGTTTCTCCAGACTCCAGCAAGAGCCACTGCCTGGGTTGGCTCTCTGATCTGGAAATGAAATTATTGAGAGCATGTGTGCATAAAACGATGTATATAGAACTACATGAAATTGTTGATGAAAGCTTCATTTCTTACTGATTTTGCGGCGCTGAGGAGTATGAAAGCAGCCCAAATTTGAATAGCAATAATGACAACAAAGGAGAATGCTGCAAGCCATGTTATCCAGGGACCAATTTCCGGAGTTTCCGCTGAAAATAATGAGCCACACAATTGCACACTTTACTTATATCATTTCTGTGGGACATGTGTGATTTGTTTTTTTTCAAAATTAGTAGAATAAGGTTTGTTACTGTCGAATTGCAATTTCTGGAGTGCTGTCGTCAAATCCTCCATGGAGTCAATCCCGCCGTTTATCACAGTAAACTGGTACATGAGAAAGCAGAGTACACCTACTATGGAGCACAGCATGGTCTGGAAATTATTTACAAAATACATTAATCTGATACACAAGCGCATTACTTTTTATAAACTAGAACATTAAATAAATTATTTCAATCAACTTAAGAACAGTACTATGTCAAACAAAGCAACGAATTTTGCTCTCCTTCTCCATTCCAAATTGTTGTATCCATTTTGTTCGATTTCCATTTTAGATTTTAATTTTTCGGAAAATCTAAAGCCACTTATTAAATACGTTGGACGTTTGGGTTCACCAGGAACTGTTAAGTTATAATTTAGCGTGTAATTGTTTGTTGAAAATTACTATATTCCAGCAGGATGAAGCGAGTTGATGTGATGATGACGCTGACTACCTTGAAACTGCTAAAACATGCCAAAGGTGCCAAGTGGCTGGAAATAAGTTGTCTGTGGAGCATGTTCATTGTGTACGGTGGGATATCCCATAAACATGTTATGTGGTAGCTTCCAGTACGTTGAGCATTTGATAATCTTATATAACCTGAAGCCTTTTTGTCATATCATCCAACAAAAAGAGTACGAATAAAAAATAAATATAATCATTGAAGTCAGGCAACAAAAAGCCATTGATTGTTCATGATCTGCAGCAGGTCTGACAAAAACTTCACGAGCAGCAAAATCTTTCGTAATTTATCCAAACATGCATACATTCTTAGCATGTGCTAATAAGCATTTACACAGCAGCAGCAACTTGTTTGGGGTTGCCCAAGCACTGCAAGTGTTACCATTGTAACGTATTGTATGCTGAAGTGTGTGTGATGCGAACACGCACTCACAAATAATCTTTGTATGGCAGCAGCTTGTATAAAAATGCGATTGAACAGGTTCATATGCAAAGAGGTTTGCAAGTAGGTATATTGGCATTCCTTCAGTTCATTACGCTACACGTTCAATTCAAGGTCACGATCCTACATTGTATTGCTGCGGCACCCAGATGAAAAAAAACAGGACAATGGAATGATGTAAGGCGTTTTTATTCCTCTCCACTGGAAATGCCAAAGTTTTATGTGTAATTCTTTTTATGTTTTTTTTTATTTGTAGGTATGCGTGTATTGGTTACAGTCGATCAAGAGGGAATCGCGTAATATAATTGTGTCAAACGAATGGTAAGGTTGAATGACGTAGCGCATTCCAACATCACAGTCTTTGTTTTCATTACTGTTCATTGGAGATGATCAATCAGTATAATGTTTTTTATATAAATTTTGAGTCATCCAAAACACATGGCTTATGTCTGTATATGTTTGCATGATTCTTCCGGGTGCGTCATTATGTTTAAGGGTTTTCTACGCCATGCATTATATTAGGTAAGTCTGGTTCATAATGAATCTGTCAAACATGAACGATCAAATGAAAATCAGATTTTGTATTTTTTGAGAAATTAAAAAGAAACAAATTTAAAAGTTCATACTAATTCATTACGTAACCAATATTTTTGTTTTGAAAGAGCCATTTTATCTATTGAAAATTACATTTTAACTTGATTTGAAATATTAACGTGATCGGATAAAATTGATTTCCACCGGAGAAAATATCCCAAAGTTAACATGTCTGATAAAAAATACCATTGATATTGGTGGAAGCGACGAAAATGGTTTTAGCCAGTCCAAGTAGGTTAAAGTACATTAATGTGGCAAAATTTTACTTGACATCATTTCATTATCAACTCAATTTATTGTTTTTAGTGGTAATTGCAATTTTCCGGGTGTGGTCGTACTTAATATAAACGAAAAATTAATGAAATTTACATTTGCTAAATTGGCAGAACTTCAATTTGCCAAATGAGCAAAAGGTATTACCTGGAAATTAATGCATAACCTTAATGGACTTGCGGGTATTAAAATTGAAGTTAATAATAATTGGTAGATTTAATGATTTCACCTTGGGTTACGCTACTTATTTTAGCAGTTATAGGTGCACAAGTATGTGCGTAGTGACAAATAATTTCTTCGCATTTCTATTGAATTCATCCACCCGCTGCTGATAGAAAGTCATGAACGGCAAAAGGAAAAGTCCGGTCATCGTCCCACTATTTAACTTTTATTTTTACTGTGGTGTGATACCCTTCAAAATTGTATATAACGAGATTACCCGGAACTATTCACTGCGAGAGTACACACTCCATAAATTATGGTGCGCCATTTCCCACATTTGCGTGGTCCCGTTCATGATTTACTCTTCGTACAGCATTGTCATGCACAAAGTTACCTCAACTTCTGATTCCACCATGATCATTGCGTGCTTTGAAGCTTTTAGCAACCTTGCAACAATTATATCGAATATGTTTCTGATTTTCATTCTATGGAAAAAACAAGAGGATGTCTTGGAGTTTGTAAATAGAACTCGTCTGTTAAAATCTACAGCCGATTATAACAGAATGGAATTTTGGGTAAGATTACATTGCAAGAAAATACATACATATGTAATACCGTGATTATGAATGATTGTTCCAGGTGTCCTGATTTGTTACTTGAAATATTTCCAGATATACTTTTCCCTCTGTTTCGTAACAATTATGTCACTTGGTACATTTGTTGGTGCAGTTATTGCAACTGGGGAATTCCATCTTGATCTTAGTTCACAAAACGAGATAATTTGGCTTCCATACACAATTGCAATAATCCTGATATCTTTTCATTTTAGTAACTTTTTTGTGACCAACTCTAGTATTTTGATTGGAACATTTGTAGCACTGAGATACGTGGCAAGTGATTTTCAGGCTGATATGGGGAAAATAGTTCATCAAAGGAAAAGCAGTATACAGGATGTACCCAGACCATATGATTGATAATTTATTTGCTCGTAGTTTACCTAACATGTGTAAAGTGGATTGATATGTGCTAATTAATTATTTTTCAGGGCCGAAATATGTTGCATGAGCTGACAATGACTACTAAATTGTTCCGAACTGTATTTGGGAACTACATGTTTGCCAACTATTTCTCATTTATGACTTTTCTCATCGAGTCGCCTTACCTATTGTTCGTAAAAAACGATGGCGGCGCAATTGGGAAAACATCCCTTGCGTTTTTTATGGGGACTGGAGTCTGCTGGGTTTACGCTGCGGAATTCCATAGCATTGTAAATATATCATTCATTGTAATCAGTTGTGCATACTACTCTACATCGATACTTTTGTGTCGAGTATCTCTAATTTTTTCCCGTTTTCAGATTGTTTTATTTCGTCGTGTACTTCTTTCAACTTGTTTGTTTTATCTCAAAGGTTCAAAGGACCATTCGAACCTGGGCGGAACATCACATGACGCAAGTTGACGTAATATCATCTCACAACAAATTTAAATTGTCAGCTATATGCAGTGAAGTCTCGTCTCCGCATTCCCTTGGATTCTCAATTTCTAGCAAATATCTGACGTTGACTTATGACAGCATTGGTTCTGTAAAATTTGTACTGTAATTGCATTCCATTTGTATTTGGCATAATTACCGGTAACGTGGTTCCATTATCACTGCTCCTCCGTTTCAGATGATTGGAATTGTTGTCACTTACGCTGTGATCGTCCTTCAGCTCAATCCTTGAGTAGCCGCTAGAGACAGCCTAGGAATCTGTCCTGAATGACTTGCAGGTTAAATTGACTTGCTTGCAAATTACATAATGAAGGATATAAATCTAATGAGCTTTGCTACATTCAATTAATGAAGTTGTGGCTCCAATTAGTATTTTAAAAATTTATTCGCTAATGGAATCAAGTTGTGCTTCATTAATAAGCAATTGCAGTATGTGGCCACGTTTGCGAATTTTGAGCAAGCTCATAATGAATAAATAAAAGATTGCAATAATCAATAAAACATTGAAGGTTCGGTGTCCAATTGTTTATTAGCGAATGCTACTCGCGTTTTAACGTAATTTGCCACACATTGACGTCACAGGTGTAAAGGAATCCATTCAAATCTAAAGATACACTGATTATTACGTCGCTAGTTGCAGATTTATTAGCACCACACACAGTACGGTCCCACATACATCCCTAAACAATGACTCAAAACGGAAAAAGTCCCATACTTGTTGCTCTATTTAATTTGTATTTTTACTTGGGAGTAATTCCATTTAAAATATACTCAAATGATTTCACTGGAGAATATCTTCTTAAGGAGTATAAACTGCATAAGACGTGGTGTGCTTTCAACTATATTTGTTCCACCATTTTGATGATTTATTGCATATTTCTTGCACTGCATCCATTTAGAATGGAATCTTCGTCCTCTACCTTGTTAATAAGTTTTTTCGGTTGTGTGAGTATTATTTCATCAATTGTTTCAAACATATCCTTAGCTGATGCAGTGTGGAGAAAGAAGCAGGGAATTCTTGAACTTGTGAACCGAACTCGAATGCAACATGTATGCTTGCATTCCCGAAAAGTGCAATGTTGGGTACAAGAAATACTAAAATTGCACAAGCCATACAACAAGATGTTCTTCTCTGAAATATTAATTCAAACTTGACCACATTTTATTTGCAGGTATCCCTTGCCCTCGTGTGTGTTACAATCCTGCATTTTGGAAATATGGAGCTTGCGCTAAGCAAAATTGAAGAACTTCGAGCCCTGAATAGCGCGATGTTCAAATTCCTTAGAATACCAGTCACCGTATTGGCTTTCCATTTCAGTTACTTCCTTGTTGTCAATATGGTGATATTATTGGGAATGTTTATTGCGTTAAAACTAGTGGCAAATGATTTCAAGAGAAGTATGAGGATTTGTCAAGAAGCTGATGATGGCATTACTGAAGTAATAAAAAACTTCGAATTATATTTGCATCAAGTTTCTGTGCAATGTACATAATTTGGCATTGTTCATTCAGGGTCTAAGATTTGTGGAAAACTTGAAGATGATCACATCACTGTTCCGAAATATATTTGGAACCTATCTGTTGTCAAACTATGTCATGTTCGTTTCATTTCTCGTCGAGGCTCCATACATATTGTTTGTACAGGAAAGTCAGACCGGAGAGAAACGTGCACTGGTATTTATGTTTATCATCGGGATATTCTGGTGCTTTGCTGCTGAATTCCATGAAATTGTAAGCCATACCATGATAAAGTTCAACCTTTATTACCAAAACGTAAGCATACGCATTCATTGCACTATTTTTTTAGGTTCAGAGCACCGTAAGGCAGTGGGCAAAGTGTCACATTACTGACCAGTTCAATATATCATCTCAGGATAGATGTAAGCTGTCGTCAATCTCCAGTGCCGTTTCCTCGTCATCATACGTCGGGATTGGGATTTCATGCAACTATTTTTCGCTGACATATAATAGCCTCGGATCGGTAATGCTTTAAACAATCTCGATCTTTTGCTTAAAATACTCACAAAAATTCAATACAAGATGACTTTGCTATTGCGTTGCAGATGATTGGGATTATTTTTACGTACGCCGTTGTTGTATTTCAGCTCAACCCATAAAAGTAAACCCACATTAGTAAAAATTTCAAGATTTTTAGAAAAGTCATTGGGAGTTTTATTACACTTTTGTTTATATTGCAAATAGCAGAAACGAAATCAAAATTTATCAAGTTTTAATTGTTTTAAATATATGTCATTTCAATGAAAGTTTAGAAAATGATACCAACCGCTCAATTGGCATGTCCTCCGCAGTCAAAATTTAAATGCATTTATACATCCGCCACAATAATTCCTTGTCAGAATCTCTTAATACTTCGTTGGCTGGGATTTCCGCACCATTCTTTTAAATAAAAAAATATATTTTCAAGGTAAATAAAAATATATTAGTAACGGTCAATGTTCTCCGTGCTGTACGGTTTAGTACAAAATCAGGAAATTATGATCCCGTTTGTACCTTGTAAGTAACTGAAGGCTGGCCGTTCTTGCTATATGCCCAACTGGGATAGTGAGTGAGAGCTCTGGGATTGTACGTCACTCCAAATGATGGTATAGGCCCATATGGCTCCTTCCCAAATGCGTATAAGAATTCTGCAAAACTTAAATTTCCTCAGATAATTTCATTTCCAAAATTTTTACTTTAAAATCGAAGGATGCTTTTACCATCTTGAATGTTTTCCCAGTGGACCGTTACATAGTCGTCCCTGTCTGGTCTGGAGTGCTCGTGATCAACGCCAAGAGAATGCATGAAGTCATGAATCACATTGGAATATGTCCAGCAGCTTGATTGAAAGTTAAAGCCTTGTTTGCCACCAAGCCGTCCCAGATTTGCCCAGCAGCTACCTTCAGTGTTGGTTACTTCAACGTAATCACCTGAGGGCGTGCCATCAACAGGCCAGATTCCAAAAGGAATGCAGACGACTTGGGAAAGCTCATATAGGGCACGATTCACCATGTCCCTTTGGGAGTCAGCTGAAATAAAACCAAGTTTAAATTCCCGAAAACTGTTAAAGTTAATTAAACAACTTACTGATTGAGGGACCCATGTACACGTGGAAGCGTTCCCATGTGGAACCGGGAATGTTCCTTGAAACGTTGCGCCGGCTCTCAGGGAAGGTTATGCCACAATGGTATCCTGTACTATTTATATTACGGCCGATTTCTAAATAAAGGATTTGAATGAAATGAAATAAATAAGAATGCAATTAGTTGAATAATGAATACACAATTAGTTGACTTATATGACAGAGCAATACTGCAAGTGTTACCGTCATCACTCAAATCGCGTGTAGGACGAGTCGGTGCAATTGGAGATAATATACGGGATGCTTTTGCCATTTCATTGTTGCCGAAATAGATTATCGCGACACACAAAACGAGGGAAATTTTTAAAATCATTACGCCGACACTATTTTTCCGTTTAAATTAAGAACAAATACAGCTGAAGAAACTGGAAACCTACAAAGCTGTTATGTCAGGTGGGACCACAAATACGAACTGTTGTGAAAAGTGTAGTATCATGACTGTTTCGTATTGGAACCAAGGACAATTTAATCTTTGAAAATTATAAATTAACAAATTTGTCAATCGGTGGATCGCTTGTATTCTAGACTAGAATGATGGATGATTAAAATGTTTCGCCAAATGATTTTTTTTCAATATTATAAGCACTCACATGATAAGAATTTGCCGTATCACAACGAGCGATGATAATGTCTTTAGTCGGTAATATGTGAAATGGTGCTGTCAGCCGATCATTTTTATCTATTTTTGTTCAATGCTGACAGTATTAAAGAATTCAAAAGTCAATTAAAAATTCCATGTCACAGATGGTGACAGCTTAACACTAGATTATATTATATTGTTTGATTAATTACAATTTTATTTGTTATTCCGGGCATGCTTATTACTGACATGGAGGTCAATCGGCCAAGGTGACACTCAATATGTTATCTTTTGGATGATTTGTTATGCGTTATGCGCTTAACATATTGTATGTGTGTGTGTGTGTTGGTGGAATCGGTTTCCGTCACTGATATTCGATCGGAATGATTACTGTACGATGTTGCACATGAGCGTCGCAAGGTTGTTTAGCTTTAATGACAAATGTATCTCTGGTTTAAAATTGTCCATGTTCGTTTTCCTGAGACAAAAGCAGGTAGAACTTCATATTGCCGATAAATGCTCATGCTTGGATAATGCTTGTATCGATATGTCATCCACAAAACAACTACATTAGCGACTGGTGCTTTGTATGGAATGAAAAGTAACTTTGGGATTCGGTCAAGATGTTGCCCATGAAATTTCGTTACTTATATACAAACTCTTGATCTGTCACTCATATCTTATCATTGTTCTTAAATTCAAAGTGATTACGTCCGCTTGTAACTACGGTACATTTGTTAAGAGTTAGCATGCATTGTCTACGCAATAGGAACTTGCACCTGCCGAGCGTAATGTACATGCATGCAGATGACACAATGGAACATTAAAACGTCAAAGAAGAAACATAATCAATCATTATCGCTAATTATCAACATATGTACCATTTCGTTGACACAATCTAATAGAGGAATGTTTTTGCGTCGTTGTATTAGACGTCATGTCTCACAGTAAATTGCATTCTATGCAATTGTGATGACGTCAGTACAAATGTAATCGATACTTATACCATCACAAGTCGTACAGTTTACAGTCTGTAATGTTAGTCCAAACAAGCCACTAAGTTAGCATTACTATTGGCCGAACTATTCATTTTAAGCAATTGTTTTATCGAAATGTTCAAACACATGTTGGTAATATACGTCCTGGCAAGTTTTGTGTTGTCACAAATACCTGCAGTAAAATGTGATATAGTGTGCGATGGAAAACCTGGGAAATATTACGGAAGCTGTGAAAATGTTATCGAGATACACGATATATATGCCGACACAGTACGTCGCGATGAGAAATGCGGCAGAGTGTATTATGAAATCCAGAACGTCACCAGTTGTGCAGGTAGTAAATTAAAGCAACACAACTTAAGACACAAACCTGATATTTTGATTTTTGAGCTTTCAAAACATTCCATGAACCACGATTTAACGATACAGATACACACATTGGGAAAGTCGAGTTTCTTTGTGCTGACGGGAGCCAACCTGATTGCAACGACGGGGTCTGCAAAATTCGTTTGGATGGCGGCCCCCGCTATTTTGCGGTGCATTATACATCAACTGAAAATATTCCCACCACTCATATCGAAATATGTATTTCAGTGGATGGGAAGGAACTCGTGATTTACAACGGTGTTATCGATAATGCTTATGTACAGATTCGTAATACCAAAGAGAAATGGATGGAAAGGGATAATCTGCTTCAGATATCTGCATACTTTCGAGAAGTTCTCCGGGGAAAAAGGATAGCCATCAGGTTCGATCATAGGAAGGCCGCGGACAACAAGGACTTTAAGGACTTAGAAACAATATTCTGCGTTAAACAGGAGCTGGATATTGTATAACCACTACAGGTGTACTGCAGACGTCACCCAGGCTCAAAAACGTAACACCAGATGTAAAAGGTGATTCTTAAATTAAGCAATTTATGTACTAAATGAAATTCAAATAAACAGAAAAACTTATTCTGTCGATCTTTTTTCATTTTCGTCCGCTTGATTTTATCAATTTATCATGCTCATAATCATACACCCAAACTCCTAGACCATCTTGGACATCAATACGACCTTAGATATTGGCGACATCGGCAGTAAATCATGTTAGAACAGATATTTGTCATTGGCATTATTCAGTAATGATTTCCCTTCACATTAGTTATAAAAATTTGCATGGTATGCATGGATCGCGTCACAGCGAACGATGTGAACATTTTTAGTTTGTAATATGTTAATTTTGCAGTGGGCCGATCTTGTCAGTCAATTTCCATTCGATGTTGACACTTTTAAAGAATGCATAAGTTCACAAATGTTTCTATGACACAGGTGGCGACAGATTATCAACTGATCATATCAGATTATGTGATAAATTACAGTTTATTTATTATTATTATCCCGTGAAAGTTAATTATTAACATGAATGTCAAACGGACGAGGTGACACTCAATCAGTTCTATTTTGGTTTACTTGTATCGTGTTGTGCGCTTGTATAAAATTAAAAGTGACTTTTGCGTTTGGTCGACGTTATCGCTTATGAAATTATGTTATTTAAATGACAACAATCTTACGAATAACAAATTTCAGCAAAATTAATATTCCAATGCATTTGTGACCGAGCAGTTCCAACAGAAAGCTTGCTAAACCAAGTGCCATCATTGCACTACAACTGAAGAAAACCACCAATACATTATCTGTCATGGAAATCCGTTTCACTCTTTTCCTATTTCTCGTTATCTCTTCGGCCTCAGCTTCGTCCAAGTGACTATTTATCCACGACCTCCAATCCCAAATTTTATTTGCCATTCCACTCCACTCTAACCAGCGAAATCTGTTTTGCGCCAAAGTAGCAGGTAACGGTACATCTTTTGGTATAAGGCCCATTCGTTCATCACCCGGCAATGCGTCCTTGCTTACCGTTACATACTTCCATGTATCCATCGTGGAAGTACCCAAAACGTTTCGTTGCCAAAGACGTTTGATAAGTTTCGGAATCATTCTCCCAATAAACGTACGGGTAGCCACTAAAGCACTGTCACAGTTTTCGATTTTCCGCAGAAAGAAATTGCTTCCTACTATCATTTCTTTAGTTTCTTTTATGGTATTCGGAATATGTAGTCGTGAAAGAAGTCGTCTGAACGATTTCTCCGCGCCGTCACTTGCGTTACCTGCTACTCTCCATCCAGCAATCATTGAGGGAAAGTATATACTGTCTATGAACTTGTTGAATATCGGCGTGTAGAATGATGCATTAGGCAACAACCCATGCGCGTCAGAAATTAGATTACTGTGAAGCATATTACTAATTCCAGGTAGGCTGAAGAGACCAGACGACATGGAAATATGGTAGTCATCCAACGTATTAGGCGAGTATATTGTTATGTTAGCGGAAACAAGCTTTTCAATCGTATCGATCAAATCGGGTTTAACCGGTGCCACCAGTGTACTAATATTGTTACCACGATACGCATTGCTGAGAACAATACCCAAAAGTAGCCATACTGAAACAACCACGTGCAACATTCTTGTTGACGGAGTTACTCCACTGCAGGCGTCTGAAATATTTGTGCATTTGTCCATCAGAATTTTAAGAGGAAATGTGAATGTGTCCAGATTTTTTAACTTCACGCCCAATGGATTCCATCCACTTTCCAAACATCTAGTGAGCACAGTAGTTAAGAAGCAACATGCAATGATCGCAATCCATGTCCAAACGTCAAATATGCTGAAAAGCGCTCGTAGCGAAAGTCGACCGAATGATGGAACATAGCATGTGATCGATTTTACGGATACCCTCTCACCTATCCCGTAGAGTCCACCTGCTTCGTAAGAAATTCTTACAAATTTACCGAAAGTGATCGCGTGGTCGTCAAATATAGAGTAGCACGACGTATTCCCTCTGAACGCAATTATCACTATTCTGCATGCATAGTCCTGCTTAAGCGACTCCTCAACGATCCACAGGTCCGAAATTACGTTATTATTACTCGAAACTTCAACAAATGTAGACTTAACAGAGTACCAATGAACATTATGTAGGTATTGGCTAACGTGCTTCAGAATAATTTCTTCAAGTTCTATCACTGACGACACCTTCTCATATTCTTCGATACTGACCGCAGTCAGGTATACTTCGGTGTCATAAGCAGACTGATTGATGACTTGGAAGGAACTTCCATTACAATTTTTGTGTTTCCATTGACAATCCATGATGGATGGCAAAACTGAATGCGTGTACCTAATTTATCATGCCGACCGTCAACAATTGCTGCCCATTCCTTTATAAACTTGGAGTTTCCTTCTTTGATTACCAACGCCTGAAACATGCCATGCTTAAACCACGAAAGACCATTATTTTGATTCGTGAATCTGGAAACTTGTGATTCACAGATGTTGCTATTCCCAAAAATCAAATCCTTAACGGAATAAGCACCTATGTGGAATATGTTCGTCTTTGCTCCATTCAACAAGTACAGCGCAGCTAAGGCCAATTTGTTATACACTGGAATCTTGGGTCTTGCACATAAAATGATGTGAACTTGAATTGAGCATAGCAGTTGATGTTGAGGTTGTCGGGTTGTGAACCGGAACTCTGAATTATTTCTATCCAGGAGATATCCTTTATCATTGCAGTATATATCAGCTACCCTCTGCCCAGTAGATGGAATCCATCGACTGTCGGACCCCGCGTAAGGGTGCATCATTTCTCGCCTGGATATGCCTAAATCTTCCTCCTCTAAACTATGCCCATCCACATTGTCATATTTGTAGGTAATCAGATGTATCACGCAGTTTTTAAAGGGCGTCAAAAGCATATTGGTATCGGTATTAATTCCTGTTCCAGAGATCAATGGAAACGTTGACGTTATCAGGAATACCAACAGATAGTTGTATTGTAACATTTTGCAAACCTGTAAAAAATCGTTCTAGCAAAATTTGTCTTCGCCTTCTATATTAATAATAATCTATCGGTCAGAATGTATTTACACCTGCACCACTGGATATGTCAAGTTATGATCTGTCGAATAAAGGTGCGTTTCGTCAGAAACCCCGTATCTCTAAGCTGGTATAATGATATCGATTTTTGTTGCTGTTTCAAGAGTGTTCCGCGTCTACCCAATGCCAGTTATTTCATAAGCGTAATTAATCTGGAACTTCCACACTGATACGTAATGTTTTAACATGATTATAACCGTAGCTATTAATCCTCATTCAATTAAACACCTGAATAATTAAATAGTTTTTCTCTTGAGCATCAGCAATATTATATTCTATTGCATTAGCTAAATATCATTCACATATATGTATTCCGGCCGTAAGGGATAGCAACGGTCTTATATGTTCTGTTACACAGCTACCCCAAACTAACCGTGTTCGTAACTACACGCCCACTAATAAAGAAAGTGTTTTTTTCATGGTGAGCAGGAATTCAATTTAACATATGAAAAGCCCTTCTCGTGAGCACTAACAAAATTATTCCTTAAGCTAAAAGTACTTACACAAGCTGTATTAAGATGAAGTGAAAATCGTACAAAAGCTGCTGGTACATATCTTCTTCAATAAACAGCAGCTTGGATTCTTGTATTGGACAAATATTCCAATTAGATCGGCTCCTTCACGCTTCCTAATGCACACTTACACGATCTGATTGGAAATGGGAATTTTTGTAGGTATGAATATTCGCCCAAAAAATATGTGGATTATTAACTAGGTATCCAGCATTGATCAGTAAGTTTTAAAATGTGGATGAGTTGGTTATATGTCGACCACATATATGATCCAATGGTATGCAATGAATAGTTGCTATTAGAATGCCTGCATGCATGTCACGTGCGGGAAAAGAAAACGAGCATTAAAGTTCATCTTTCTATCATAATCCAATTTTTCAGAAATCAATATTTTATTCCAAATTTTCAAAAAAAATAATTTTTTAGCATTTTTGCGCGATAGCAATTGGAAGCGGCAACTTAGTTTGTCAAATTGGAAATACAAACGCAATAACCGTTGATCGCGAAACTAAATTTAATCCGAATCCTGAACAGAAACAATACAAGTTTTTTGCCGTCATATTTTATCTGCATTTGTACATTCGCCTCAAAAGTTCTTTGTCAGAGTCTTGCAACTTATCATTTTCTCCGATTAGCCCTCCATCCTATATAAGACACAACAACCAGTTTGATTGAAGCAAACAAATCGCGGATAGCCTTTGGCCGACCAATAGTATGTACGGTCATATTCTTACCTTGGTTGTAATTGCTGGTTTTCTGTAATCCTTAACGTACGCACGACTAGGATAATGAGTCAGAGATCGTGGATTGTATCGCACTCCAAACGTGGGAACCGGTCCATAAAGTTCCTTTTGAAATGCAAACTTAAATTCTACAAAATAATCAAATTATTTCATGGAGTAAATGAATGACTGGGATTCTAACAATAAATTAGACATTTACCATCCATAATGTTGTCCCAATGAACGGTTATAAAATCGTCCCTGTCTCCTCTGGAATGTTCGTGATCGACGCCCAGGGAATGCATGAAATCATGCAAGACATTTGAGTAACTCCAGCAGTTTGCCTGAAAGTTAAACTCTTGTTCCCCACCTTTCCGTCCCAAACGCGCCCCACACCATCCTTGCATGTTAGTTACGTTAACGTAGTCACCGGAAGGCCGGGAGTCCACGGGCCATATTCCAAAGGGGATGCAGACAACTTGGGAGAGCTCATACAGGGCGCGGTTTACCATGTCCCTTTGAGAGTCGGCTGAAGTATAAAATAATTTGTTAAGAATCTCTTCACACTTGTTAACTTAAATCTGCCATTCCACTTACTGATTGAAGGACCCATGTAAACGTGGAACCGTTCCCAGGTAGAGCCAGGTCTATTTCTGGGAGACATCCGTTGTTGGCTTTCAAAGTAGTTCATGCCACAATGGAATTTTGTGCCATTTCCAGAGGAACCGATTTCTGAAAGTGAAATGTAACAAATCTGCTTTTCCTTTATATTAGTCTTGTGTAATTTAAAAAAAACAATTACTTAATACCGTCTTTGGTCAACTCTCTGGTAGGTCGGGTAGGGGCGACTGGCGAAACAATACAGGAGGCGTCGGTGAATCCATTGTTGAACTGAAATAGGGCCCCGATAAAGAGCACGAATGAGAAACCCTTGTTCATGCTGACTTGCAAATTTTTAATGTGCGGAAATAGTTACAAAATTTAAAAGAAAGTGATTGAAAACTTCAACTCCAGTTGAATTGAAATAGTAAAAGTTTGCGTTTCAACTAATATGCGTTACGCTTCCCGAAATCCGCTTCAGATAGTGCTACCAAAATCAGTTAAAAATAGCATTTTATACATCAGTACAACCAGTTTATGGTGACCGCAAAAGGTTCAATTTGCAACTAATATTAATGTAGATATATATAACGTGAATTACACGTACATTAACAAAATGTGTGAATGATTTACGGTCACCAAATAATTGCAGCTTACATTTTAATTACTTTTCCGAAGTCGGCCATTCAATAGTTTGAGCAATCTCTTGCAAAAATGTATATTGACATGAAATATGTTCGTCGCGTCACCGCAACATGCGCTTATTTCACCTAACTATATTGACGTTGTGTTGCCGTCACCTTGACTTTCCTTGGAAAATCTAAAACACAGCTGGTGAAAATTAAAATAAATAAAAGCCTAACGTCAGAGCAGACCATAATGAATCAAAGTAATGGAACATGAGCAGATGGTAATATCTCATAACCTAATCAAGGTTAATTAAATATCTGCAAAGTACTATCATAAAATTTATCAATGGATTCATTTCAGTTCTTCTTGGTTGTGATTATTCATTAGACACTTGGGTGGTCCCCATGAGTAATTTTAAGAATTCCATTAAACATACTGATATTACCAATTATCCTTAATAATGCTGTCTTGAATAATAATATACTGCATTGCCATTCACTAAATGACAACTCAGTAATATTCTTTCTGAGTGATTTTACTTGATTTACTTTTTTGTTTCAGTTGATACAGTAAAACAAAATTGTCGTGGAACATGAAAAGCTGGTAATGACAAACAGTGCGCTGGAATACTGTAAGCTTGTATTGATGAATATTGTAAAAAAAAATCCTTGAATTATATTCTTCGGAAGTGTACAATTTTACTTCATTTCAGCACAACATGCAATCCCAAAAGATATGAGATAAATTAATATAACATAGCTCAAATAACCCCAACCTCGAATAATGTTTTTTTACTGCATCAGATCAATGTAATTTCGTATTTATGATGGTGTCAATAAATGTTTATCTCCTAGACCGTCGTAGAACATCTAAAATACAGTAACTCAATGAACTCGCCTCACTGGATCAACTCTCCGTGCCATTCTGGTCTCCCACAGTATAGCATGTTACCATGCTCGTCTGCAGCAACTTCAAAAACCACATCCTTGCAATTAGTGCATCGTGGGACGAATTTGCAATTTTGTTTCTGATACAGTATTTGCTAATTGAAGTTTGGCAAGTGCAAAAATATCTAATTGTAAGAATAGAGACAAATTTGTCGCATTACCATGAAAACAGGAAGCTGAAATTACTGCGGTGATGCATATGCGGGAAATCAGTACTAATTAATAGCATTCTGTGGGACGATGTACCATGGATCCATCCGCATCGCCATTAAAAGGCCAACTACATCAAAGGTGTTAAGAGCTCGTGCGAATTTCCAGAATCTCAAAAATTTATGTTATCAAAATATAACCATGGACAATTTCCAGTGGAGATCAAAAACAAAGGTTATTGCCCTCATCGATGTCGTAAGTAATTATTCATTTTGATATAGAATTACTACCTGTTCGTAGACAATTTATTGTGGAAGTTGAAGAGGGAAATTCATTGCTCATAATTGCCAATCTTTCAGTTCATTTTGTACATCAACATATTTTTGATCCTGATCGCGATACTATATTTGGACACGGCAAACGGTACAGAGTTGGACAATCAATGGAGAGCAATATCACAGATGGGTTCCGGCGATAGTTTTTGGGAGAGGTTACCGTCATGTAAGGGTGGTTCAAATTATGAATTTATTCCAACATGAAATTAATCCTCCTTAATACAATTTTAATTTCAACACAGTTCCTGTCTGGACAATACTCTTAATTTTTGCCATTGTTATGTTGATTCTTGGAACTCAAGTATTTGCGGCGTGTAAGCTGCACTGCGCGACGGAAACCGTAAGTGCATTTGTTTATGGACAGTATTTTTTGATGGGGAATATCTCGTCATTGGGACTCGTTCTTGACAATAATGCATGATTCCTTGCTATTGTTAGGGGAAGGATCCCAAGGACGCAGTACAAAATGCCAGGATATGGACAGTTATAACGTCTATTTTCTTGGCAGTTTTTGGCATTGGATATCTAGCCATTCTTGCCATTACACCTCTTGTAATAACGATCGTTTACCGAGCCATTGGTCTATATGTCGTCACAAATTTTATTCATGAGCTAAAACGAGTCAGCGTATCCTGCCCAATGGGTCGTCAATGTCGCATTGCAATGTTCCAAGAAGACTGGAACCATTCTTAATGGGCCCGGAAATACTTGCATTGTACTGTACCACCGATTATGTTAGTAAATAAAGTTTTAATGCACAGCTTTCATTTCATGTAAGAATACAAATATATTTCGTAATTACCCAGATCAAATTATGCTTGTCCACATAACTGCAAAAATAAATAAATGTTTCGAATAACGGCAAAACATATTCCATTTCGGTTTTTAGCCTTTGTGCGAAACAAACTGGAATAAAGTAGCATTTTTGTTACGTCATAAAATTGTAACTTTTTATCTCGAATTCCTACCATTCTAATATACTTTCAGATAAACGTTCATACTCTTACCATAAAAGTATTTATGCTCGGTGCCGTTAACAAAATTGTTTACGATACTCTCAAGTCCTTCAGGTTTAGATAACACACAGAAGTTGGGCTAAACGCTAAATGCATAGATGTGAAGTTAAACGAGTTGAGTGTATAATTCCACTCGAAAATATATAATTGTGCCCTACCCAGAAAAAATATTCCTAGATGGCCGTTTTGGTTACCTGGAAAAAAACTTAAGTGCAAATGGGCTCGCCGATGACTTTAGTGATGATATCACGATGACATTGAAAATGGAAAGGCACGTGCTACAACTCCTAGATATTATCAGTCATTTCAGATACCGGTGCATCATTGTAATGGTCCTTTGAACATATTAACAACAGCAGTTCATTTTGACAAGGACGTTACAGATTTGGTTTCCTTAGATAATTTATTTGTTACAAACGAGTACCCGGCGGAGCCGGGCCCTATCACCCGTTACACGGGTGCGGACGAAGATAGAGTACATTAACCCTGTACACTTTCTACATAAGCCAAATTAGCCCGGACCAAAGTGGTCGTGATGGCTGTCACTAGTTTGTTGATAGTAAGGCTGACTTAATCGTCAAGCCGCCGTACGGGCCAAGGATAGTGAATTTGTCACGTAGTTACAAAATTTGTTCATGATTTTATTGCAAATCCGCAACAATGACTAGACGACTGGGCGACTCCCCATCAGTTTTGCGCCCAAACTTCCTCAAGTTAAATGTACATTTATGTAACAGATCCCGCATATATGCACGAAGTTACCCCTACGCAGACGAGTTAGGCTAGCTGATGTGAGGTTTGACCATATCAGATTTATTACGGATAGGTTAGGTCCGCCAGTTATTATCTTTGATCCGCCGTAGCGGCAAAGGAGAACATTTTTGGCCTATGGCTCTTTTACAAAATTTGATCAGCTTTTAATTCTCTATCCGAATCCGCAATAAATTTTTTTGAAATTTTTGGGTCGGTGCACCGGTTTTTGGCCCGTAGCTCCGTCCCTTGTGTTGAATATCGCACTTTTTATTACAGATTCGTGATCTGCGCATGAAGTTACCCCTGTACACAAATTTTGGTGAAATTCTACCGTGTGACTTTTCGGCGTAGGGATTATAAGATATCTTGATAAAAATTATTGCCTAGTAATGTTGATGCATTTTATGTTGACCATTAAATAAATAATACAAGTGCAGCTGAGAAAAATGCTATCATGGATAATATGAACTGTCAATTTATTTTATGTCACTGACATTTATATTTTTTATGAGAACCATTCACCACTTGAACGAAAACTTTACCAGTTATGCACACCTGATCTACTTCTTCTCGACTATGCAATCAGCAGGGCTGGTTTTCTCTTCCGGAAACACACATTTTGCGGGACAACTTTGCTCCCCGATCAGCATAAAGACTACAAGCAGGGCAAATCCTCGCCACATTACGAAAATGATAACTGCCATAAAATGCAGTTTCGGTAGACTTTGTAAAGATGAGAGACTGATGAATGCAGCAACGCTTACAGCCCAGATGAATGCCAATCTCAAAACTGAATTTGGATCCAATTTCTGAAATTCAATTTTTTATAGTTTAAATTTCAGCATCGGTTACGTTTGCAAGGATTACAAAAAACAGTGTTAAAATTGGTCACGACGGTTTACAATATTGGTCGCACAAAATAACACAATGGCTGCATAAAGTTGTATGAAAATTATCACAGAGAGCACGGCTGGAGTTACCCAAAGCGGCCATCCATCCCCATCATCATCAAAGGCGACTATCGAGACAAATAAAATATGAATTAAACTTACTAAATACACTTCGGTACGTTATTTCTCACATTTATCGCTTGCGCAGAATTTAGTTTTCCAGTTTGAGCGCTCAAAACTAAAGTCGTCGTTATCCACTGCACCGGTGCACCATGAATTATACGCTGCAACTCCTACAGCACCAAGAGCTATGCTCATGAGTACCTAAAATGTAATAATTCTATGCTACTTTAATTGCTCAAGTAATTGGGACATAATTGTTGACGGAGCTATTTTACCATATCGAGGATGGCCACAGCTTTTGCTATCTGACGCCAGGACGAAGCAGCTTTCATTTCAGTAATACGATTGCAATTTTGTAACCAAAAAACTATATTTACTTGTGTTAGTGAGAAATTTCAAATAAATAATATTCAATGCACGAAAGTACTGTGGAAAACCGAAAATGTTTTTTTTTTTTAATTAGTGATACTGGAGAAAGTTGACGAATTGTAACAGCGGCAGTGGAACAAATATATTTCTGTGTTTCTAGCGGTCACATCTCAACGCGGCAATCGTGAGATGTGAAGTGATTCTACCACAGAGAGATGATACCTGGTAGTGACAAGAATGAGTCGCAGCAATTTGATTTTAAATGCACCGAGCACAAGTGCACCCAATTGGTCCTCTGCCGTGTTGAACCATAAATGGACTAGTGATGCAGAGGGATTTCGGTGAAAAGCAATTAGTGATTTCAAGTTGCTGTAAATAATCTATTAATATGTAGAGTGTAGTGTAATGGGTTTAGGTTTGTACCAAACATGAACGGAGAGCTGAATATTTAGACACGTTTTAAATGTTTGCCTTTGTATATATAGCATGCAGCAATGAGTTCGCATTTTTTTATCCATAATGACTAGTAAACATTGATATTGTGGTGGTCATCGTTCAGATACATGCTGTGTCAACAACACTTTACATTTACATACTTTGAAACTGACGCGTCATCATGGCTTACCGGGTAAGCAATATTGAGCTTTCATTCAACTTTCATAAAGTTCATGAGAAGCTTGTCGTTAAGCTAATAATGACAAAGCAACACATGTCAGCCGGCATGAGTTGGTTACAAATAATTTTAGATTTTCCTCACAATTCATTGTAGCATAATCACGCTGCATCATTAAATCGTCAGATATTACTAATGCGACTGTTACTGAGGATGCCAAAAACACGAATTATGAGTTATATCAATTTATTGTACGTACTGATTTTGATAATTTTTTCATAACAATTTTCTTTCTGAACAATCTCTTCACCATTGTGATATGATGGTGTTATTTTTCCGCCACGACCAGAAGTTTTGCAGTTGATATCTCGACAGGAGACTCAAATTTTGAAAGCAAGTTCAGATCTCTTATGAACATACTGACAACAACAAAGCTAATTCCTCGCCATAATAGCCAAACGATAATTGCAGCAGGATGTAGTTTTTTCCCGAGACTTCCGAGCAATGAGAGAGTGGTGAATATTGCTACGATGACAACCCATATATATTCCAGTCTCAAGGATAAATTTGGATCCGAGCTCTGAAAAATGAAATAACACGCAATTCTTATTTCCAAATTACCAACTTGCCTAGAAATAAGCAAATATTATGCACATACACACATTTTAATTGCTTACACTTTTAGTAGCGTAAAATAACATAAGCCCGGCGCAAAGTTGAGTGAGAATTATAACGAGAAGAACAACAACAGTTTGCCAAAGTTGCCATTCGTCCCCATTGTCATCGAGAATATCTATGAAACAAAAAACACCATCACATGTTGCATTAAATGTCAAGTAACGCCACTTGTGTCGTATCGCACAGTTTTCGTCGCCTGCGGTATTACTTTTCGAGCTTGATACCCCAAAGACGGAAGCGTTGCCATCATCCCCTTCATTGAAAAGGGAATTATATACTGCTGCTCCTAACCCAATAAGATTTATGACCATGAATATCTGAAACGAGAGAAACCACTGTTCACTGAATTGACATTGACCACCTGTTTGAGGTAGAAGTAAGTTTACCATCTCCACGATGGACACTGCTCGTGCTCTCAGACGCCAAGATGAATTAACTTCCATTTCTACCACAGGTTTATCAGCGCTGAAACCTAACAAAGCAAATTAGCCTGGAGTGGATTATATCAAATGACCCGTATTATTCTTCGAATTGAATATTCAACAGAAAGTTGCGTTTTCGCGACGATGTGCACGTTGAAATATATTCCGGTCCTTGTTGCGGTCACGTCTGACTGGTGTAATCTTGGGATGTGAAATGGCTCTACACAAGTGACACCACGGCTGCGGATGATATGAATGAGTCATTGAAAATGTATTTTGACGTGGGCGAGCAAAAGTGCACTTTAGTAAGTTTGTCTTCGAGAATGTTATGTCTTGACCTTGAGATGGCTGAGGTTGGAGACTGGTACATATGGTACTAAAATGACTATCAGGAAATATCATTAGAGAATCATCACATTTTGTAGTGAGTGAGTCCGAGTAGAAATGCATTCCAACAACAATGACTTGCATTCTTCTATGTTGGACATTATTATCTTCCGAGAGTCCTGAAAGGCTCTTTAGGAAGATATTGAGATCACGATGCTGTCTGTCTGTCTGTGGACGCAACTCCTCCGAAACGGCTTGACCGATTGATACCAAAATTGGTAAATAGGTAACAGTAGTTGTCAAAACGCGTTATTGTATAGTTGTTGATGATGATGATGATTTTTAGTTTAATTAGGTATATTCGGTGGTGGTGGGAGAGATGACGGTGTGAGATATGGGTTTATTTTTGGGTTGATTGCGTGCGTGAGAGGGAGAAGAGGGGGTGATAATTCCCATATTCACTCATAACATACATACGCACAACCAATTTTCATCATAATATTCATCACTTACCTTACCATTTCTCCAGAATCGCTTAAAAATAACAACACGCAAGCACAAAAACCACTCCAAACACGCAATTATCACCCCCTCTTCTCCCTCTCACGCACGCAATCAACCCAAAAATAAACCCATATCTCACACCGTCATCTCTCACACCACCACCGAATATACCTAATTAAACTAAAAATCATCATCATCATCAACAACTATACAATAACGCGTTTTGACAACTACTGGTAACTTATGGCACCGGGACGATACCGCGAGATTTTCAGCTCAAACGGCCAACGGCAACCGTTAGAAACCGTTACGATTTCAAATTTTTTAAATGACAACACATGCCAAACGACACATCATTCAAATCGTCTATGAACATAACGTATATATCTGATGTCATTTTGAAGCCAAAGGTCACCGTTTAACGGTAAAAAAGCAATAAATAAAAAAATTGCCGCTGCCGGGATTCGAACACGAACCATAGTGCTAAGTGAGCGACTCGCACACCACTGGGCACATGTGCGTTTGACGTCATAGGGTGACAATTCATTGCCTTGGTCTTCTAGCTTGGCACACAGTTGATGGGGAATTTGAGCATGGTCGCGTGACCTTTTTACATTGCGAATTGTTTGACACGTGTAAAAGGTCAAATTTATACGATGTGTGCTAGCAAGCTGAAACTTGGTACACAGGGGGTTTCGTTGATTGGGAATTCGATGCACATGATCCCGTAACCCCATGACATTGTTTGACACGTATAAAAGGTCAAATTTTTACAGAGTGTGCTAGCAACCTGAAACCTGATACACTGGGGGTTTCGATGAAGGAGAATTCGATGAGCATGGTCGCGTGACCACTTTACATTGGTTGGCCCGTGTCAAAGGTCAAATTTATACAGAGCGAGCTGAAACTTACAAAAATTACGTAATTTAAAGCATAAATTACGTAATTTGGAACATAAAATTACGTAATTTTTTGTTCCAAATTACGTACTGTAGAAAAAAATTACACAATTTAAATAAAAATGCCCCATCTCGAGGAAGATTCATAAATTGGGTTTACACCAATCTCATTGTCGTTGCAAATGGTATTTAATCTGGGTGTCACTGACGGGCAAAATTTGTATCTTCTTCATTGATCCCTTTAAAGCTTTCGGTTATACGAACTTGGGGTTGGTGTGCTGACCAATGAAAGACGGAAATATTACAAGAATTGAATTACATTTCTTTGGAAAAACACAAAAGCATTTTTTTATCATCTTATGGCGTAATATCAATTTTGAAATCTTGAATTTGTAGAAATCGTAGACTATTGGCTTGCAACATTTAAGTGTGCCATGGTTACTTGATTGAATCGGACAGGCTACAAAAACTGTGTATCGATTGAGTACATATCAATTTACAATTCCAATTACCCGTTATATGATACGGAAACACATACAAAATGTGGTGCATCTAAAGGAAAGCTCGTGCTCATGCGCAAACATTGTGTTGAAGATGCTCAATGCTGATTGCGTGTTAACTGCTCCGAGGTGTTGTTAATGTGAGCACCACACCATACCTCTTGTTCCGGAATCGATGCTGGTATAAAAATGACAATGGCTTCAACATGCAATTTCTGTTTTGACTTATGACAGAAGTAGTGCAACAGAATAAAGGGGAATACTATAATATCATATCATCCGCCTGAAAAATTAAGTTACTATTCAACCAGGATAAACACAAACCAACATATGCTAACTTTCACAGCTTCAAATTTGAGATACCAATTGACCGAGTCTTAAATGTTACAAGAAATGAAAGCGACTTAACGATCAATTTTAAAACCGTAACCAAAGTATTTCCAATAAACCTCGAAAATGTTCCCAATTTCCAATTCGGTGAAAGCAGCCAGCTGATGGCAGAGTTACTACTACATGAAGGCCAAACTCCGAAATGCTCCGTAATCGCACGATCGCTATTTTCTGGAAACGTTTCTGGATTTAATGGAGTAGAAGACGACATAGTCATTAAAACGTCAAACCCACTGCAGTCAGTCATCGGAGGTGACGAGGACGACAGCATTTTTCTGAATGAAATACAATCCATTTTACTTATTGATGGAATGGGAGGCACCAATTCAATCCAGTTATCCGAACATATTCACAAAGGGAAAGATTTGGAAGTTAACTTAAACGACGGACACATCAAATTCCTTGAAAATGTCGAGGGCAAGAACAGCAACGAATTTGTTGGAGTGGTTAAAAGCATACAATCATTTGCTGGCAGGGAAGAGGAATTTGAGAGGGTCATCTTGGCATGTGCCACTGCCAGTGTACAATTTGCGGAAGAGATCGTCGTTCCGAATAACTGCGGGTATAACGTGATGATATGGGTTGGGGACGGGACAAGGGTTATGTTTGACTTATCAGGCTATGGTAACCTTAATAACCAAACTCTTAAGAAAAACAATATGCATCGTAATGTTGACGAGGAAATGTGGACCGCAAATGATGTCGCTGGACTTGATGAGGGTGGAGAAGACAAGGGATTGTGGAAGCAATGGACGAAACCGCTGGAGCCATCCAGATTCAATTTCCACTTTTCAGTAATACTTAGCTTTGACATTGAGGTGGAAGACTTATACCAGTTACGGCAAACTAGACATGTTTTCTATTTTAACTGTTCCATGTTCGACGTGACGTTCATTCGTTTCTCGAAACAGGATTCTCGGCTCATTTACTCAATTGTGAATCCTACCGACTATAAACAGATGGAATACTCTCACCATGTTCAAGACCTGAACCCATTTTCTTTGTTTTATTCGCATCCGGAATTTATGAATGCCGAGGGATTCCTGCTGAGGATAACGGGATATGGGGAAATCATTGCTGTGATGGGAAACTCGCATGAACAATTGAAACTGGAACGAGTACAACAAGAGTTTGTTCCGTTGTTATCCAATTATGCTTCATCCTTGAGAATTTCTTTTATGCTTGAATCTGCATAGGATTTCATTTACTGCGGATGCCCAAACGAAACAGCTGTTCTAACAAATCGTATGAATGTTACGAGGAGTCATTTGATTGGTTTTAATGAAAGTCGTTACGCAATCCCATGCATCATATTCGTTGTCGGATATTTCGCCTTCAAATGCAGGCGCCGCAGGTGTAATGCAGGGGACAATTTGGTGGAGAAATGCCAGAGTAAAAACAAGCAATCTGTTGAAAAGGGGGTTAATCGACTGAGCGAGCTTTACGAGGAAAACATTAAGGACTACAAAGAGCCAAAACAGATCACTGGAATCAGCGTCGCCGAGGACGACGAGATGTAACAAATCATCAGTTGTTGATGGTATTGTCTTTATATGTATCTAGGGAATACATGTATGACATTTTGTAGCATGTGATGGTATTGAGTATCAGAAGGTAAAACTCTTCAGTAGCTAACATACTTGTCCTAATGAAATCTAGGATAAATATACTAACCCATGGCATAATATTTCATAACAATAATGCTTAATGCTGATGATTCTTAAGACGTCAACGAAGTCTGCTTTTAGTAGTCACAGTGGGAATAGATTTAGCATAACTATTATGTGTGTAGGCTGCAATTTGTAATTATGAGCTTATGGTATCATCATAAGTAAGTACCTACGCTTATAGCACTGATCATTCTTTAATAATTCAAAATAAATACAACAATATTCTGAGCACTATCATTGCTTTCCATTTACTTCAAAATTTATTTGTTTACAAAAAAATACAACACATTAACAAATTTACACTTAAAATGCAAATAGTGTCATCGGTGCAGAAATTCACATGTTACAGAGTGGCGATTTTTTAAATTAAAAATGAATCAATGGCGCGTCACTATAATGGCCAATATGGAGAGGGTAACAATTTGGCAGGGCCGGACTAGTAGTATATCAGTGGTAGCAAGAAGTACGTAAATTACTAACGAAAATTTAAATGTGCACCCATTTGCCAGGCAACCAGAATGACCTGAGCACTACATTTTAAAATCCTACGAACTAACTTTTAGAGAACATGAGCATCCTGCATTTGCCAACGTATTAGACGGAAGATGATTTCTTTTTTTGTTATTACCAGCTTGTCGCAAGTTGTATATTCCAATGAAAAATATGTATGCAAAACTACAAGGATTGTGTATGCTTGCAGTTAAATTTTGCAGTTGCGAAATGTCATTATCCGTTAGATTTAGGGATCATTGTAAAATTTGAATAATTACATATGTTGTTTTGCTATGAGCACCTTGAAAATTGATTGACCCCCCAAAAATTTTGGTCTCTCCGATTTTGCTCATATTTTGATATCTGATTGGTGCCCTCATGAAACCGTAAAAGGCATAGTTTCAGCCACATCCTCCTATATTGGTGACCGCCAGTTACATATGTCTGTTTTGGCCTATGTTAAATTTCATCTATGAATAACTGTGGGACGTGTGCTCCGATTCCAAAGGTTGAAGGCAATTCTGAATCTCCGTTTAAAAGTAGCAGGGGTGATTTTCAGCGATTTGTTATGTTAAGCCAAACGCAAAAGTTACAGGCTGTCAAAGTTTAAAAATCGGCTGATTTTTTGGTTCCGCGAAAATGCACAAAATTGTCATCTTTGATGCGCATCCAATTCAACACATTAGTGTGCATCAAAATTCCACGATATACGTTTTGAAGCCATTACATTGGGTTTTCCGAAATGTGTTCGACGTGTATATAGTGTCAGCTACAAACGAGGTTAACCGTGGTTGAATATGCTAAATATTGGGGCCCATTTTAACAAGGATTTTTGGAAATTGTAACTTTTCACGGCCATGGTGTTTGTGAAATCGAAATGGTGCTAATGCAGAAAGATAGCCCTTTCAAAACCGGGCATGGACATGTATACACGAGATCATGTATGCTGTTATTGGATAAACAGAGGTTAGTCGAAACTGTGACAAACTCAAAAACAAATATCGTTACAATTTTTTTTGCTCGTGCTTCCAAAAATTTACCAAGTGTATAATCCGTGTTAGCAACACAGACATAAGACAGACATATGTAACTGGCGGTCACCAATATAGGAGGATGTGGCTGAAACTATGCCTTTTACGGTTTCATGAGGGCACCAATCAGATATCAAAATATGAGCAAAATCGGAGAGACCAAAATTTTTGGGGGGTCAATCAATTTTAAAGGTGCTCTATGTTAAACATTTTAAATGATCTAAGAGTTCCGTGCACGTAAACTGCAAGTAATGTACTTATCGAACGTTTAAGACTTCCCGGAATGTTGCCTAATTTTATAAATATTTTAGCATAAACATGATCGCTCTTAATTAAACAATTGACATAGTTAAAATAATCGAAACAAAAAATTCACTCACCCATTTCAATAACCGCACAAAACATATTGGCAGCATTTGGGAATATTACGGCAATGAAGTTTGAAGTAGTCATTGCATCAGGTAGTGGATGTATAATTCATACATTTACAAGATAAATTACCATTAATATCGTCTATATATGGGCAGGTATTTATCTGGTGAATAAAGTAACGCTCAAATCAATGTACGAGATGCTCTAAAAAATAATTACTATCAGTCGGTGTGCACGCGTTAATAAGAAATATTTTAATTCGTGTGGCCTGGAGGAATACAGAGAATAATACGGTTCAAACTCTCCTCACCCAGAAGTAAAATTTTCGGTTTTAACAATAACTCATGTTTACTCGATCTTCTTATCATCCAATGACAAAACGTTTGTCACGTTTTAATTTAGCTTTATTCAAATTTATATTTTGTAAATCAAAAATATGGAGAAGCACATCTACTGTACAGCAACATTTCTGATGCTTCCAGTGCCAAGTACGGGATATCGTAATAAGCCGAGACGGTGAACAAATATTGGGTAGCTAGAAAGGAATTCACAACCTTTTTATGTTCTTCGGGTCCTATTCGAGAGATTAATATACTTCACTCATTAATATACTAAAAACCACAATATATATTGATTTCATAAATATGACTCTGTATCAATAACACCCTTGATTTTTTATTTTGGCAATCAACTGATTCAAGGGTGCAAAACCAGATGACATTTGGAATATATTGTTGGCATATCATTAATATATTATTGCAGATATTAATACAACTGAGCACAGTGGTATTCTTTTATTGTGTGTTGGCCGACCAATTATTTGAATCTCATTCGCAAGCACACATGCCAAATGAATACCATTCTGAACAACTCGACTGCTGTATAGAATGGTAAGAAAATGGGTCTGTAAACTAATTTACTGCAACGGGGAAATTGGTGCAGGTTAATTGGAGTGACTCCGGAAGAGGGTGTTAATATTACCATGATTTACCCACAATATGAACTTTGATACATATTTCAAATTAAGTGTTTGCCTGTGGTAACATGCGATATTTTCCAGTAATCTTATCTTGCTGTTATACAAAGCTAGATATTGATTTTTCAGATCGGAAATCAATGTATTGGTGATAAACTTTAGTGTAACGATTTGTCGCTGTTGATTGAAAGTTATATATGTACATAGTATTTTATTGCCGCTTGTTGTTGATGGCATTTTGTCATAATTGGCTTCCAAAATTGCGATGTGAATTTGGTTTCAATATCCCATCTCACTCAACACGATGAGCTGGCCAATCGATTACGGCGAACATAACGTTGTCGTAATTTCTGTTAAACAATATTTGATCGCGTGAGTAGTTGGTTTAATACGTTTCACATACGTGGCAACGATAACCTCAGAATTCGTCCATCGCAATATATGCTGATGTTTTACTTACACTTCCCGTTTCCTCCTCCGCTTGTTCACAGAACAGTCCGCTTGAATCCTTCATTTCAGACCGGTGCATAAGTCGCTGGAACAATGTAGTAGGCACTTCGTACAAGCACAAATTCGTGTACACTGTTAGCATAATTTGATAACAACAGAGCATTGTAAACTTATAACGCCGAAATTTTCGTAAGCCAAAAACTGCACCGTACAGAATATGGATAATAGACTACAGAAAAAAACGCGCACGCCACTCCGTGCAGTAACTCTCCTTGTCGTATGTGTACTTAGCAGCTTTGTAAGAATGTGCGTAACACAGGACCCCAGTTCAAGGCTAAGCAGCGAAGCACATACGGAGATCACTGAAACTATAGAAATGTTTGCACCTTACATAATTCCCGTAGTCAACTACAATGGAATAGATGGTACACCTGTTACTACTCCGGCAATTTTATCCCGATACTCGGTGAACATAATGACACAATCGGAACACAAAATTGTGGCAGTGGTGGATGTAAGAAAGCAAAATGATTCAAATCTTAAAAACAACTACAATCGTGACTTTATTGTAACGAATCGAGGTATACCATGCACAGTTCAGCTATTTCACTTTCCAGATGAAGTTGACGATCAGTCGTTGGTGGACACAACTGAAAACAATCTGATAGTGCCACGTGGATTCATTAACTTTGGGTCTTACCAGCCGGAACACTTCATTTCATATTTGGTCAAAAATCCGCATGAGAAATTTGCTGTGCTTCTACAATCTGCGGGGAAAAGTACGGTGAACGTCAATAATACAGTTGTCGTTAGGCAAGCCTTTCCGTTCCACATGAATAGTGGAAGCCATCGACTAGTCGATATTGTATATATCCCGTGGTTAAACCTGTTTTCAATGTTAGCGACGAACAAAAAGGATATAAGTCATTCACCGTTTGCTCGTACGTTGTTAGTTGTACAAGTAAGCCAACAAGAAGGATTGGAAAGTATAATGTTCGTCTTGTGCAAGCAGTGGAGTACATGCGAACTATATCAAGGAATTTCCTTGAAAATTAATAAAGGTGAAAGCAGTCATTTCAAATTTGCTCGCCATCGAAATATAATTCGCACGGTAACGTCCCGCCCCAAGTTAATTATGATCCGACTCATGTGGGCAAGTGAAACAAACGCATGGAATAAAGCAAGAGAATGTCGCCAGTTTGAGGCCCATAAATTACACTTTCCGAGAAGGGACGCGTCTAACGGCGTCCCTTCTCGGCGTAAACTACTTAACGCAGAGCATGTCGGGCATTATCATCTCTAATCACACATTCTTCATTGATGTAGAAGGCTTAGGAGAGACCATCCTGAGAACCGACATTTGTCCAGCTTCAAAATTGAACATTGGAGATATATCATTTGATATTTCGGATCAATTTCCAAACTTAAAATACTTTTACGCAAAACAACATGAGCTGAGCGTGGAAGCCCAAACCCTTTGGTTCACCTTTGTGAGCTGTGGGAAAATCCGCATGAGTCGAACAATTGTGTTGCAGTATCTCTTGACATCGTATGACACGTACTTTTAGTGTTCATTATTTGCTACAGTTGTCATTACCGCCATAGTTTTAAGAAGAACGTTCTCGGATCCCGACAGCAAGAACACTGTCACATTTATCGTTTACCTCGCGTTTCTAGCATCGCTTTTGGAACAATCCTTAGACATTTTCGAAACATTCAAATCTAGAAATTACTTGCACGTTAAATGTATCTCAGCACCATTTGTACTACTAGCCGTTGTTGTTAGTTTAGCATACAAAGGGAAAAGTATTGACGGGCTAACTTTGCATTCAAAGCCAGTTCCCGTGACATCATTTAAGAAGTTAATGGATTATGGTTTAGAAATGATCATGGTACGATCCAATGAGATTGCATTGTCGACATCATGAATTTAATTAAACAATTATACACAATAATGTGCGTATCCAAATATACTATTATAATGCTAATAGATGATATGACAATAATGTATTTACCATATTTGTCAATTAATATGCACATAATGATATAAATATTTATCATTGCTTGTAACAATATTTTAGACGGACATGCAATATCAATCCTATTTAGTTAACAAGGCTTTGTTTTTTAGTTAACTTTGATCTTCGATTGTACTGGTGCGACATTATCTACTAACGCATCCCTAAAGATATTTAATACAAGTATCAATACTTCAAATTAATGCTAAAATAGTTAATTAAACCGCACAGTGTCCGTGTTATGTGGTTTCAAAATAAATACTAATCCCTAACATCATTACTTCAATTTGTGACTTTACAATTGCTCCTCAGTGTCGTAAATAGTTTCGAAGGATGAACTTCATAAATATATATACCCCAAACCAACTCCGATAGACACCTTCAAACACAAAACAAGCCGCGCTAAGAAGAATCATTCCGCCATAAATGACAAATACCACCAACAGATTGTCTGTCATAGAAATGCTCTTCACTTTCATCCTCTTTTTCAATATTTCCTGGGCTTCCGCTTCCTCCATATGCGTGTGTATCCAAGTTTTCCAATGCCAAATTTGTTTTGTCATCCCACTCCAATCTGTCCAGCGAAATCTCTCCTGTGCAAACTTTGCCGGCCATGGGACTTTTGATGGTGAAAAGCCTAATCTGTCACTGTCTGAAAATGTATCAACACTTTCCATTACATGATGCCATTCCTCGCTGCTGGATTCACCAACCCCTTGTTTGCCCCAAAGATGCTTTATCAATTCGGGAATCATTCTACCAGTAAATTTACTGGTAGCAACAAGCGGGCTATCGCAGTTTTCAATTGCTCTAAGAAAATATCTACTGTCGATCATGTTACTAGTTTCTCCTAAATCTTTCGGCATATATAACCGGGTCTGTAATTTTCTGAACCATGATTCATGTGATGCATCCATGAGGATATTCAATGAATTGAACAGAGTTGGTAAATACAGCATCTTGCATAAACGCAAAGCGAACTCAGTATGGGCATGGTTCGGTGGTACTGTACCTACTAAATCTGAAATATATGTACGAGTAAGAACCGGCCTGAGCCATTTGTGACCAAACAAGTTTGAATTCAACAAAATATGCATATCTTCTAACATGTTTGTTGAATATATTGTAAGGTTTGTGTCGGCCAGCTTTTCAATCGTGTCAATAAGCTCCGGCTGTACTGGGGCGACGAGGTTGCCGATATTGTTACCACGGTACCCGTTGCTGATGACAATACCTAACAATAGCCAAATGGTTACAACCACGCATAATCCAGTTGGCGTATTATTTGTGTACCTGAATGTGTCAGATGTATTTGTGGCTTTTTCCAAAAGTATTTTAAACGGGAAGGTGCATGTGTCCAGGTTTTTTAGTCTGATGCCCAATGGATTCATACCGACCTCCAGGCATCGAATGAATGTTATTGTCACTAGACCTGATAAGACTACTGCTATCCATGTCCACGTATCAAATATGGAGAATAGCTCCCGCAACGAGAATTTCCCAAATGAAGGAACATGGCAGGTGAGTGACTTGACTGATACCGTCTCTGTACTTCCATATATTCCAAGACGTCCGTAACGGATTTCCGGATTTCCAACCGCCTTACTTCCTGTGTCTGTGCCAGTAACGACTTTCTCGAAAAACATTGAGCATGTAATATTTCTCTTAAGCATTATTTCAATCATTTTGCAACCAAAGTCCATCGTAATGCTCTCGTTAACTATCCATGATCCTGGAACAATAAGGCTGTTGTTTTCTGCCTCTACGAAAGTGGATGGCATAATATCCCAATGGTAATCGTATCTGTGTTGAGGAACACTTTCATGAAAGCGCCGCTCCAAGTCCGAAGCAGACGATACCTTTTCAAACGCTTTCACATGTACGGCGGCTGCATAGGATCGAGCGGCATTCCGTTTAGTAATTACCATGTCGACCGTTACGCCTCTTAGCGACAAGTCAGGTGCTATCGGATCAGACAGAATCATGACCAGTTTAATATTATCATTCGCAATCCACGGGGGATGGTAAAACCCAATATATTTATCAAGCCCAGTATATCGGTCATCTACAATTTCGGCCCAGTCCTGCCAAAACCTGGAGGATCTTCTCTTGGTTACCAATGCCTGAACAATGCCGAATTTAAACCAGGAAGGTATTTTATCATGTTCATTTCCGTTCCCGTAACGATCGCCTTCCCTCCTGTCAGGTTTGCACAAATTATCATTCTTGTAAATCCAATCTTTCACGGAGTACGCTCCCATGTGGTATTGCTCCAGCTCGTTGTTATTAATGATCAGAATTATACCTCTAATGAGTGCTTCGTTCACAATCCGGATTGGAGCGGAGAACTATATCAATTTGTATGGAACAGAGCAACTGATGCGGAGGATGTCTTGCTCTGAACCGGAATTCTGGACTATTTCGATCCAGTATGAAGTTATTCTTATTGCAAGACATCACAACCGCTGTCCACATGTTAGCCGGAATTCATCGACTGTCAGATCTCACGGTTGGTACAGTAATCCCTCGTGTCAATTCGTCTGACTCATCTTCCTCCGAACCACTTTCTCCGCCGAAATCGTCAAATTTGTAACTAATCAAATGCACTAAGCATTTTTTGAACGACGCAATAAGTCTCTCAATATGTGTATTTCTCCAATGTGCAGCAGTGAAGTGAGAAAATATAGTAATAAGTAGAAATGCCAACAAGAATTTTTGAGGTGACATTTTGCGTGATTTTCAATAATGAATTCTACTGATAGATAACTTGTTTTCAAAGTGGTACTAAAATAAAATTACTACAAAATTATTGCTTCCTTGCCTATCCTGGATATCCAAAACATCACGACAATCGTCCAAGTCTCTTCCGAGCAGACATATAGAAAGAGAATCAGGCACGATCCGTTTTTGATCAGTATCTAAAAATGATTGTTCCTACGTATTCCAGTTGTTGCTGCTGATTATGTGAACACTTTAATGCGAAAGTTATGAGGGCATACTGGGATGTTCAAATAGTTTGGATGGTGACTCCATATAATATTCAGGTAAAAATCGATGCGAAGTTTCCACGTGCCTACGACTTACTTGATCTAACCTTTTAAAATATTCAAGTGTCTTCGTTACATCAGCAATAAAATGCACGGGGATACTTAGCTAACGAACCAAAATTTCAATATTACTTGATGGCTTCAATGTTCAGTGAAGGCGTGCTCAGAGTTTGTTGGCGTGTCAGAGTGAAGTATATTAATTTCTGGAATAGGTATACACTAACATGAACAAGTTATGAATTTTTGTCTAGCTACCCGAACAATTTTGTCCAGCATGTCGCCTAATTATGATATTCCAGACTTTTCACTGTTGGCAACAGACGAGCCGCCTGTGAAGTATACTATATAAATTACGTGCTCTTCTATTCTTCCGATTCAAGCAGATAATAAATCGTAGCAGGATGTGGATAAAGCTACAAGATTAAAATGTGTTAAGTATATGATTCCTGAATAAAAACAAGATCGAGGAAACGCCACTTATTTTTAAATCCGAAATTTTAAAAAAATGCATTTTAAGAGAATGATGGTCGAAATCTAGTATTCCCAGTTTTTGGTCATGTCGGTAATAATAAAAATAGGCATGATTTTCCGTTGCTTACCATCTATTAGCAATTTATCTTTTGGACAGCATCTCGTACCTCTGGTTGGGCGTTACTTTCTTCATGGGATAAAAAACTACCCGAAGATTGGTGATATTCGTGGCAATATTTTAAATGCATCCATCATATATCTGCTACCTGAAACTATAACTACTTCAAATTAAATTTCCATAATGCATTAAAATGCATGATGCGAGGGTGATTTCTTTCAAACATGCCAGGCTTTGGAGGTGTATATTTTTGCAAGAAAATCTAATTGGAAGCTGATATGCATACCAATCGAAAGAGAATTTCATTCTCTTCAAGATGCATGTCGTAGTCTGGATGTAGTTGCATTTTCAAGGGAATTAGGGCCGGATGCATACATCAGTCTAAATTTACAACGTCGGAAGTGCATCTTCGAAACAACATTTTATTCGAACATTGGCCACTCTGGGAGCCAAATTCAAACCAGCAGCCGGAGTTCCTTAACACCACAGATGAAGTAGACATCTAGGACCATGACAAGAACAGCAATTGCAACGTCCATTGTCAGGGTCCATCTGGCACCGCATTTAGAAATTCATCGTTGCACAAAAAAATAACCAAAGTGATAATGTGGTTGGATTACAGAGAAAGCGGGCACCGAATTTTCTGATTTTTTCTAAAATGGTGCTTCATTATAACAGGTTTAGTATGGCGAAAGAACGAGAAATTTCTATAAGTTGTGTACGATAAAATTTGACACTTCAAATGGAAAGATATTTTTTGCAACAAAAGAACAAAACACCATGTCGCACTTGGCGTGTCGCCTGAGAGAAAGGGATGAAACAAAAGTGAGCTTAATTGTGGCATTATAGAGGCAGTTGTAGCACGGCTCCATGTAACTAGTTTTTTGCACTATATCAAGATACATAAATGCTTTACCGATGACATATATCACATAATGTCATGAAAAAAGTGACAAATAAGTTAGTTGACTTTAGACGCTAAAAACCCCGCAGATTTAGAGGAGCTAGTACAAACTTTAACATGCAGCTGAAAGAGTTCGAAATTCCCTTTCGATTGGTATGCATATCAGCATCCAGTTGGAACTGCTTTCAATAATATGCACCCCCAAAGCCTGGCATGTTTGAAAGAAATCACCCTCGTATTTGCGTAGGACGGGTAGAGTAATGGGTGAGTGAATTTTTGCCTGAATTACCTCAGCTTTATCATTTATTTAATTAAGATCAAATAAATTCAATACTGAAATTTTGAAACAGTGAATAATTTGCGGGGAAATCTAATCTGTTCAACAACGGACATATTTACCAATTACCCGCCCGGAAACAAGAGATGTTATAACTGTTTTACATAACAACCAAATCCGTATTCAAATTTTCAATGATCTGCACATCTCAAGAAAAATTATATTTGGAGACTGCAAAAGTTTCATACAAGAATGGCTGCCAGTGGAAGCCCCTAATTTATGATTACCATTTGAATGTACATCCCACTCCGGGCATGCAACATCAAATAAAAACTTGATCTAGTGTTAAACGCGCTGCTAACTGCAAGTTGTATATATACTTTGAAAGTTGGTTCGAAGGATGTTATAATAAAGCGCCTAGTAATGGCTCGCTGCCCAATCCGTGAATATTCAAAAAATGTTGTTTGATATTTATGTAGTTCGTGATGTCATTCATATGCTGCTACTCGGAAACTGGTTATCCTACCCATAAGCTAGTATGCGGAGCAGGTCAACCAAATGCATCCTGAATACTTTCCCAGCAGGTTTCTCCAACTCCATTACCCACCTCCTCGTTGGCCATTTCGTTCATCTCATAAACGAAAAATGAATAATACGTAGAACTGACTGTTACGTTTTAGGAAATTTGCAAGGGATTCAGAATGACGGAGCTTAATAATAGTTTACCCGAAAGCCCAAGAAGCGGATGGACCGAAGGCTAGGCTGGTGCTCAATTGCATACAGCGCTGATCAGAAACGAAGGGAAATTATGGATGCGGTCGCCGCATGATGATTTTCTCGCCACATGTGAAAATCAATGTCTGCATATTTGTATTTTAAAACACAATGACAGAAACCAGTTCTGGGCCAGACTGCCGAAGTAACTACTCAACACCACAATCACTTATTTTCACTTATATTTTAGGCTGGCTATATACGCTATTCTGATAGAATTGTCATCTGGAAAGTAATTCGCAGGATTTCTGTTGATCAATGTCACGCTCTCTTTGTCAAACCCGGTTTCGTGCTCATCAATTTGGTATTCAAATTTAATTAATGACACAAATCCGGCCATATCCATACAACAGGATATGTATCATAGTTTAAGCACATCATCAAGCCATTTACGTTGTGCATAGTGTCGATAAGTTTCTTCAGGTTCTTGACCGACAGCTTTACGTAAAGTTCCGGGTCGGGAAAGTTTAGCAAAATTATATTTTGAACATGTATCATCCTGGTATGCGATACAAGGTGGAAGATGGACTTCTCCCAATGGAAATGAACTTCAAATTTGGGGCGAACTACAAAATTTCCAACATGGGAAATATTTGAGATCAAAGTGGCAAACCTTGCTACATTTCAACAAGCTAGCATCAGGGCAGTCACTACAGCTGAATATATGAGTGCCCCGACATTCACTCAGGTCCAAAGTAGTGATCGATGATCCGGGTTGACATATAATATGGTTAAGTTCATCTGCAGAATTGTCACTATTCAAGCCGATGGATAACTTTTGCACTTGGAGGTCCATGAAATGTGGGAATCCCATAAGGCAGGCGGATAACGGAGGGGAAAATTACATTTTTATGGCTTGAGCCGTCTGGTCAAGAATATTACACCTGTTTTTATGATCCAGACAAATATTTCCGCTTCGTTGCCATTTGACTACCTAAACAAAAAATAAATTCGTGCCACCCTGACCATATTTTTTCAGAATTGTTACATCTATATGGGCGTAACATTGTATAATCGATAAAAGAAAATGCAGTTAGTTCATGCCGGAATTCGGATCGAATTCTGGCATTCTGTCTCGTTACAACTTTTTGTGATGGAGATAGCCAAAGTGTGAAATTACTATTTTCGGATGTATGCAATTTTAAAATCATGCAGAATAGCATGCGTACTGCGCAAGCTCAGCTTCATAAAAAGTACCTAACAAAATCTTGGACACTATCTACGGTGCCGTTTGGAAGAATAAGGTTAATGAAATCAGAAAAAAATAATTACTAATTCACAATTACATTTTAGTACAAAAGGAAGACCTGTGATATTTCTTGTCGATATCGAAGTTACTGATATGATCTTACGGTTGGGAGCGTTCGTGGATCTGCAAAGCACGTGGCGATAATATAGCATCTTACAATTAGTGTTCATTATTTGCACCACGAAGTGTGTAATCAAGTCAAATGCCGTGATCGTGCATCCTCCAAGTGTTGCATTGGGTCGGGTCGTGGTCGTGCATGATATGAGTTTAAGTGGATTGAGATGTTCTGTTGTATCTTCATGCTGGTACATCTTACAAACTCATGCATACCCATACCACAAGTTTATATGTATAAAACGTATGTGTAATAACAATTAGCACTAAAATGAAACCAATACGATGTACTAACAACATAGGTAATTCCTTGCAAATATATTTAGCATCAAGTTAGTAAATAACGGTCGCATAACTACCAGGTTGTGTACCAATACAAAAGGTTGTCAATTCCAGGCACATATTTTGCCGTAAATGGGTATGAATATAATTGGAAAACTGATTTCGGATAATTAGCAGCGTAATATTTACATCTTTTTGCACGAACCACTACAAGAATATATATGACATTTATATCCAATGCATAAGTAATTTGTGTTTGAAACACTTGAATATTCACAAAATCATCCTTGCACTTCAATTAATTTTTCATGACGTGGAATTGTCACTAGGTTTTACTGCAGCCAGTCCGCTCGCCAAAGCATCTTTGATATTACCAAGTAGTATCACTTGAGACGCGTCTGTTTCATTACGGATTTGACGGTCCAATTGATCGATCTCATACTCCATTGTAGACGTCATATGCCTTATCATGTCGTCATGTCCTCCAGGATCGTTCACGTCAGTCCGGGCGCTAAAGGGGTATTTAAACACTACATTCGTCATATTTATCCAGATCATTGTTACAGCCGTCACAAAATTCATGTGGACAGAGAAAAAGAGGTCTCAAACCATGAATAAGAAAATTGTGTTATTGTGTATTTTATACAACGGGGAATTGAATTGATAACAATAAAACATAAGGACAAAAAATGACTTACAACGCAGTTGGGAATCCGTGTCGGAACTGCAGAAATTCGCTGCTACGTGTGCCAGTTTGGGGGCATTGGAGAAATTGAGTATGTGTTCCTCCACTAGTGTGTGACCAGTTATTGGAATGTGCTCCGGCGTTTCTATGCGTCTCTCCATCAATGTGCGCACCTGCATGAATTTGTGCGCCTTTGTGAATCCTTGCACCTCCATGAATGTGCGCCCCGTCATGAATATATGCCCCTGCGTGAATGTTGGCACCTCCATGAATATGGGCCCCACCATGAACGTGTGCTCCTGCGTGAATATTTGCCCCTCCGTGAATGTGGCCGCCTCCATGAATGTGTGATCCCCCATGCATATTTGCCCCACCATGGATATGAGCTCCTCCATGAATGTGTGCCCCTCCGTGAATATTAGCTCCTCCACGGATATGTGTTCCTCCTTGAATATGAGTGCCACTTGGAATATGTGTCCCTCCCTGAGTCTGTGTCCCTCCCTGAGTCTGTGTCCCTCCCTGAGTCTGTGTCCCTCCCTGAGTCTGTGTCCCTCCCTGAGTCTGTGTCCCTCCATGCGTCTGTGTCCCTCCAAAGAAAACTGTCCTTCCAGCAGTTTGTGTCCCTCCAGGACTCTGAGTCGCCGCATATATTTTTATAAATGACCCCAATATGTTTTGCCCCGAGTATGTGTTGAAATAATTTAGTAGCCGCTCCAAGCCCTTTCTAATTACCGGAAGATTTGCTGCGGCCATTCCTGCAAACCACGAAAAAACAAACAAAATGGTCAATATTGTTCAAGGAGAAGTTTAATACATGTCATGTAATTTCCCAATGCATTATAAACACTGCTTTTAGTACAGTCATTCTAACGACACCATGCCGAAGTCACAATTACTGAATTTACAAAATTTTGAAATATTCACATACTTTTATTAACTACAATCCTCTGCCGAACGATAAGCTGTTGACGTGGTGAGAGGTGGTTCGGCTTGATGTTTTTGCATGTTCTCCTGGATGCGAGTCCTTTTCCTTCCATCGTGTTAAAATAACCTGCAATTAAATAATTGTAATTTAATAATTTAAAAAAATGCGACCAATTCAGAACTGCCACATGTAACGCCATTCAATATATCACTTCACGGTGGCACATGTATTAATGTTTTTCTTCTAATTAACTTAATTCGATTAGGTTGGTGATATATGAGTATCCAGGGGTAGCAACTGAAGGATGATAATGTAAATAAAAAGCAGATGGTAAGTGGAAAGGGTAGCAAATACAATGCTCTGTCGACACCACATCCAGGCTCTCCTTTACATGCAAGAGCAACGCAGACAAATATAAAACGATGTATTGCACAATGCATACTTTCTCCTTCAGCACCACACACACATGTATCAGGTTAGCAAGTTTATCGTGTGCTCACACACAGCCTGTTTGAGAAAAAGGGTTGCTTCATTGCCCAGTTGTGTTCAGCACGTAAAATGGGGAGGTAGTCAAGCTCAATTCAGATTCATTTACTTTGTTTCCTACACAATTCCATTCAGGCAGCATTATCGTAAACTTTGCTTATTCATGCAGTCATATAGCAGCAGATGAAAACATGAGTTTCATAATACGGGGAAAGTTTAGGTGCCTACCCAACTGCTACTGACGCAATAGTGACCTGTTTTGTAATGATGATTCAATGTCAAAATTGTCGACATCATTTCTAAGTGGCCGAGTGACGCCGTTGGGAATGAATTTCTACGTAACTGAAAACCATTTCTGTAACATTTTAGCGTACGCAATATCATGGTGGTAAACATACTAAACTCATCCTCCATTGATGCAGTCAATCACGACAAGGGTTGTGTATCAAATGCTTCAAGAACGATGAAAGATGTATTCCAGTATTGAAGAAAGAACTATGCGGCAAATACGTGCCATTCATAACTACCTGTTACGTGCCCGGAGGTACAAATTTTTATTCATGTTGGAGATAGGAATATTTTACCCATATTCCAACAAGTCTGGACCATTATTAACCAACTTTCTGATTTAACATCGGCCATTTCGCACATTGCCCAATATCATAAATATATGCAACATTTTGTTCTGTGAATTTCTAGGCAACATTTTGAATTATGTCAAGTTCTCATAGTAAATAAGCATCAATAAAATGACGTCAACTTCACTTGAGTAACAAGTCGACACAGTGATTTTCCTTTTGGTCCAGTTCACAACTGCAGCTCCACAGGAAGCAAAGTGAGTGATAAGAGGTACAAATCTTCTTCACGAGACTGATAAGATGAAGTGGCGGAAAGTGTTACTGCTTCATAAAAACGCTGAGAAACGAACACTTTTACTCGTATCGAATATGATGATAAGCACAGTTTTTGGGTGCATGGATTTTGGGTACAGTCAGCTTTTCTTGAAACTATAAATAAGTATCGATTACGTATTGCGTATTTAAGTTTTATGTCTTGACTACGAAATGCAAAAACATGACTACATGACAGATAAGTCATGTCAACGATGCTAAGCTTTTGTGATTAGAAATAGGCCCCAACATGACCTAATGCATGTACTGATTCGGAATTCGATTTGAGTATTTACAATGTCCTGATGAGCATATTTCAAACCAATTTTGACCTTTCCAGTAGGCAATTGTTGAGGACTTCACTGGACTATTCAATTGTGTTGGAGCTAATTCACATTTTTTTTGTGACGCGGTCGAGGTAAATTGTTCGCCGACTTGTAGAGGTCACGTGTATAATGCACAGGTTAAAAGACATTATAGCAATGGCCTACAATGACGAGAACTGCTAGCACGAAAGATGAATGAGTAGACTGAAGTGAGTGATACCGAGTAGAAATGCACTTCAATTACATGACATTCTCTTCTTGCCATTCATGTCATTCTCAAGTTGTTCTCTGTCATTGTTCATGGAATTAACCGTGGGTACTGGTCATGAATAATATCAAACTTGTGACATTACTCGTCGTATTGTTCATGGCTACGTGCGCTGGAGTCTAGTGCGAAAAGCAAATAAAGGTGCAAATATGCATTAATACACATATTGACTCATCATTAATGAATAGTGAGAATTACGTCACAGGGACGCTGCATCATGGACATTGATAGGCTTGACGCGATGTTCATGATTGTTGGCAGTTGATGCCATATGACGATAAAAAATGATTTTGATGAGATTGAAAGAGAGATACAAACAGAATTTGAGACGACAGTTACATAAAATATAGTCCATCAACCAATTATTGTACCTACTCACGGCACTGCAATTGATTATACGTACCTCATTCAGATTTTTTCTGATATTACCTTTTCCACTCAATTGGATTTATTGATAGAACCGTAACGTTATGTTTTTTTATTTAAGAACCTAATATGTACATGAAAATGTTTTTCTTTGACTGTTTTGAACGTGTCACAAACTTTATATTTTTACTCGATTTAAACGGTTATGCTTTCCCAACAGTGGTTGAGGACATTGACTTTATAAGAAATACAAATTTTCTCATGAACATACAAACTACCAGCAAACCACTTCCTCGCCACAGCACTACGAAAACAGTTGTTGGAATTTGTAATTTAGCAATATTTACCAATAGTGAGAAAATGGCAAAAATTACAACGGTATATGTCCAAATTACTGTCATAGCCAAAGCTTTCCGCGGATCCATCCCCTAAAACATATTTGCGCATTATTGCCAATCTTAATATCCGTTGCATGAAAACACATTCATAATTGTCTTCAAAAATACTTACAATTGTAGTAGCCCGAAGCAATATGATCTCGGTACACAGTTGAATGAGCATTACGACAGCAAAGACTACTATCCTAATCCATACTGGTATTCCATCATGTTCCTTAAACGCATCTAAAAATTAAAAAGAAAGGACAAGTGCTGAAAATATGGTATTGAAAGTAGATAGTATGGAGGAATCAGCTTGGGTTTAATATTTTCATGACAATTGATTTCTCCGATGTCACACTAATCACCTGAATAAACGTTCTCTTTCTTGTTCTGAGAAATTGATTTGTACACTAAAATTCCGATTATTATGGTTCCGACACACTCTAAGACCTGCAAACTAGTAAAACTACCTTCAATAAAATAAAAACTCAAAAGATTAAACGATTTACGTGTTGCAGTGTGTTTTACCAAGTTAAATATGGCCACGGCTTTTGCAGCAAGACGCCACGATGGGGTAATTGTCATTTTGATTAGATTATCCCGATTTGAAAATAAATCAGTTCAAGGCAGATACAGAATTGCAGAAATGTACTGTTCTGGAGAACACAAGAATTCAGGACACAATAAGTTCAATAAATTGTTTTTCTCAGAATGAGCAGCTTAAAATTTTGTTTTTGATGTGATGATTGTAGAACAGTATGAGTTTGAGTCGTCGGTGGTAATAAGCAAGCTGTGCAGCATGCATGATGGTACAGCCTGTCACGGAGTTAAGATCTTAAGACGTCAAATATCGATACTAACATTCTGAAGTGTCATCATTCACAAGTGCTCTTCATTTTATTTGCTTTCTGCTACATTAGAACTGACTGACGTTCAGCAATGCTATGTAAATTCCTAGTATATGTATGACTAATTATTACCCGGTAGGAATACTTCAAAATGACATTATAGACAATGATAATGCGGTTTTGGTTCTTCTCGCTTAACGGGCCATTCCTTAATGTTCCTGTGATGATGATGATGGTGATGAAAGTGGTTCTTTCTATGGTTGTCGTTGTCGGCGCAAGGTGGGCATATAGAGACAGGATGGTATGCATGCCATTCGTTTCAGTGGGTAAAGTTAGTTTGGGTATGGATATTGTAGCTTCAGAGGTGCTATATCGAATGCAAAAGTTCTCGTTAAAATCGCCCTACTCTGAAAGCAGGTATTGGGCTTCCAAGAACTCACCCCCCATTTACGAAGTATTATGGGTAGGTCCTCCTTAGGGCCCTTTTCCAAGGACATTCATATACATAGGGGTCATTTATAAAAATATTCGGTCATTTATATACATCGGGGTCATTTATAAAAATATTCGGTCATTTATATACATAGGGGTCATTTATAAAAATATTCGGTCATTTATATTCATAGGGGTCGTTTATAAAAATATTCGGTCATTTATATACATAGGGGTAATTTATATACATAGGGGTCATTTATATACATATAGGGTCATTTATATACATAGGGGTCATTTATAAAAATAGGCGATTATTTATCAACATACGGGTCATTTATATACATATAGGGTCATTTATATACATAGGGGGTCATTTATATACATATAGGGTCATTTATATACATAGGGGTCATTTATATACATAGGGGTCATTTATATACATGGGGGGTCATTTATATACATAGGGGTCATTTATAAAAATATTCGGTCATTTATATTCATAGGGGTCGTTTATAAAAATATTCGGTCATTTATATACATAGGGGTCATTTATATACATAGGGGTCATTTATATACATATAGGGTCATTTATATACATGGGGGGTCATTTATAAAAATATTCGGTCATTTATATACATAGGGGTCATTTATAAAAATATTCGGTCATTTATATTCATAGGGGGTCATTTATATACATATAGGGTCATTTATATACATAGGGGTCATTTATATACATAGGGGTCATTTATATACATGGGGGGTCATTTATAAAAATATTCGGTCATTTATATACATAGGGGTCATTTATAAAAATATTCGGTCATTTATATTCATAGGGGTCGTTTATAAAAATATTCGGTCATTTATATACATAGGGGTCATTTATATACATAGGGGTCATTTATATACATATAGGGTCATTTATATACATGGGGGGTCATTTATAAAAATATTCGGTCATTTATATACATAGGGGTCATTTATAAAAATATTCGGTCATTTATATTCATAGGGGTCGTTTATAAAAATATTCGGTCATTTATATACATAGGGGTCATTTATATACATAGGGGTCATTTATATACATAGGGGTCATTTATATACATAGGGGTCATTTATATACATAGGGGTCATTTATAGGCAGCCTAACTACGTTTGCCCACACCAACGAATGGAGTGCATATAATCCTTTCCTCTTTACTCCTACTTTGCCTTGCGTCGGTATCAAGTGGCTTTTGTAGCAATAGTGCTTTTAAAACTCATCAAATTAATCAGTGTTCTTGATTTTTTTAAAAAGCGATTAACTCAATTTCTGGTAGAACAGACTTCAGTGATTCTGCCAGTGTATTTACCTCAGCTGTGCATTGAGTGTGTGATTTTCTTTAGGGATTTTAGTTAATGAGTAGTTTCAATGCTAAACAAATAGCAATCGTGCACAGACACTAACATCACTGACTAAACTCCCTAAAGAATTTCATACACTCACTGTACTGATAATCTGGATACACTGGCAGAATCACTGAAGTCTGGTCTACCAGAAATTAACTTATTTGCTTTAAAAAAGTCACTAACACTGGTTAACTGACGAAGTTTTGAAGTTTTGATCTGGTACAACAGTCTTGTACTATGAAGGTGGTGGTGAGAAATGAGTGATAAAGCCAATAGTGTTGCATTATGAATGCTCAAAGTCCCGTGGCGGCGAATATGAACGGTGGTGTTTACAAGGACCTTCACCAAGCTTAAGTGTCAAACTTTATATGTAATTGAAAGCGACGTGACCAATTACGAATAACACGTAGAGAACGATGTTGAAGTTAACATTGCAAATGTATGTGATACTAATAGAAACACAAGTAATTTTTACGAGATTTATTATCTCGGTCAACAAACTCCGCACATTCACCTCAACATGTTCCTTTGTTCATGCAACATGCATGCCAAATGTTTATTAGGTAGCTCGATGTATAATATGGTTTTTCGATCACGCAGTGCATGGAAAAGAAAGTGCTTCGTACCGGAGGCAGCATGAATTGCTCGTACGAAATTTTTATCACAAATATCCAAACAAGTAGCGTGTGACACGATACATGACAAACTGTTGACTTCCATCAAACTCAGTTTGTGCCTTTGGAGATATGGATGACCATGAACTTGACATTGATGTCAAGCTTCATACAACAACGAATGATGCCACTAACATAACGCCTTCGCACGGGTCAAGAGAATTACATATTTTACATTAGGTAGTGATCACTGTTATAACTAATCCCAGCGAAGTTTTCCTGAAGGTGTTGGAAAGAAAGTGGAACAAGAAAAATTAATAAGCATAGTGTTACTTGAAACAGTGCGATTTTTCAGGGGCACAATTGTTTGAATATCTTGTAATTCAACGTAGCCTAAAGTCAAAACTAGAATGGATAGCTTCGTTTGGCGTTCACGGGCAAAACTTGTTGCCATCATAGATGTTGTAAGTTGTTCAGATATGCACACCACTTCAGAATGCACTAGCTTTAGAATTTGTTTAAATTAATATTTTTAATGTTACTCGAATTATATTATCTGCATCTCTTCTTATTTAGGTGCTACTCTGCATCTCCATCAATGTCGTTGCAGTTGGAATATTTTTACTTGGAACAACAACAGTCATACACAGTAATATTTCTGATAGCCTGGAAATAATATTTCTTAAGAATAGAGAAGGTATATTTTAAAATGTTTCGTGCAAGAAATATTATGTTATTTTATAAATTTGAGCCAATCAAAATGATCAACTTCACATATTCCGATAACTCATTAGTTGTCATATTCGAATTTGTGAGGAGTAAATGGATATTGTTTGGACATTTTCAGAACCGGTTTATGTGATATTTGTCATTGTGACGGTGGCCGCGATGAGTCTATTCGCTCAACTGTGGGCTTCCGTCATGCTTCTGAAATACACTGACTTGGTAATCATTTCTGCAATTGTCCATTATATATATGCATGTTATTTGTTATATTTGAAGATTGTTCGGAAATATATTTGGACGTATTTTACTCACAGGAAAGAGACCGCAATGACGCATTGAGGAGAGCCAAAATGTGGGAGATAATAACCTTAATATTCTTAATCACTTCCATTATTGGCTATATCGTGAGCTTCTCTGCAGTTCTGCCACTTGTAATCACGATCATATGGCGTGTTGTTGGTCTCCAAATTGTTGGCTGTTACATGGATGAGCTAGAGCGGGATAAACGTATCGCGTCTCCTTTTGACAAAAGTGTTGTACAGTATAATTATATGGAGAAAAGCGTTCACCCAACAATTGTCAAAGTATAAAATTTATTCTGGTGGGAATTATAATGAGTCAAATGCGATTGCATTATAAAAATATAATAAACCTAATTTTCACATAGGGAGTATTTGTTTCACACCTGCACAGACAATATGTTTTTTTATTTAGTAGCGTATAAATGTCGCTTATTAGCATTCCTCGACATTCATACATCCAATGGGAAATTATCGCGCATACAACTAGGAAACATTATACTAATTAAGCAATTAAGTAATACATTGCCACATCTGGTAATGAGATCGCTCCCGCATACAACCGTCGAGCTTATTAGGTTGATGGAATAATTGAGTTGTATAGGAACTGTGCTATACAATCAAATATTATATTGGCCGTGTTATTGGTAATTTTAAAAGCCATTGGCAAAAACCACTAGGATAACAATGTCGTCACTACACCGCTTTAGGGCGCATCTCCAAATGGCAGGAGCAGTAGAAAGTCCACTTATTACCACAGTGTTTAACTTTTACTTCTATGGCGGAGTAGTGCCGTTTAAAATAACTTTTAACCAGCACATCGGCGAGTATTCCTTAACGGAATCCAAAATTCAAAAGTTATGGTGTCTTTTTTCGAATATTGGAGTAGCCCCATTTATGATTTATTCAATATACAATGTATTCCTTTCACTGCAATCGTCGACGTCAGAGTCAACCTTGATTGCAGCCTGCTTTGAAATTGTAAGCAGAAGCGCTTCTATCATATCCAATGCAGTATTAGTAAATATACTGTGGAGAAAAAGGCATGTCATTCTTGAATTTGTGAACGGAACTCGTTTGCGACATTTCTCCTCGGAATACAAACAAATGAATGAACAAATGAAATCTCCAAGCTATCAAAATTCTCCTACTCAATCCATTCACCTTTCCAGGAAAGTAGTAACCGATGGCCATTACGATGTAAAGACCGCCTACAATATATACCGACACGCATAGTGCATTGATAGAAGTGCTTGACCATAGCTTACAGTCAAGAGTAACCGTTCCTAGTACTATACATAGTGCCATCAAAATGCACTTCATTGGAAACGCAACGACTTGTTGAAAGCAGTCACTTACCAGGCAAGTCACTATTTGTAGATACCGATAATCTGAAATCCTATTTTCTCGGACTTCCACATAATAACAGGTCGACTCCATTTGAATTTCTTGGAATAGCTTCTTCGACATATCGTATATGACAATGTAGCTTGAAAACACTTCATCATACAGTATTAGACATGAAGCCATAATGACTATGGTGATGTTCCAAATTTCGAAAATGGTCATTGTCGTTCGGATAACAATGCACAGCAACGGCGTGCTGGTCCATAATATTGGCCAAGACATCCGTGAAATTGGTTCGAAATCCGTGAATATTATCATGATCGAGTACGACAGCGTGCACGGAACGGCCATAAGCGGAACTGTTCCCATCAGCAATTTTAGAATTCTAGATTTTCCAACGGTGTCGTTTCGATACAGAAGATTCACAATTCCAGTAAAATACACGCCATGATCCGACATGAATGACATCATCACGTGATTTGTTAGTGCAATTACCAGGTGGAGAACAGTCTTTACAATTATGTCCCCACTGAGTCTTGCATTGGGACGTGAGAATTCCATAATATCAACCAATACTTGCAAGCTTCGAATGAGTGCATTTAGCATCTTGGCAATTCTAACACGATGGTAGGCACTTTCTGAATTTGTAAATTGCAGTATCCGTTCTGGAGTGTTGCTTCGAGCACATGGCTTCATGTTGTGGAATGGCGCCACAAAGAGCCGCACCTGAATGTGAATTAACGATCTCAATGTGATCTCTCTTAGCTGCGCTCCGGATAGTATTGCCATTATTAACAATTTAAGTTGAGTTTCAGTGTCCAATATAAAACATTGGAGACTTTTATAAATCTGAAAATGACAACCGGATGTTTTTATTGTTAGTATTATATTCCCAAACTAAACACTTTGTATCTTTAAAGACAAATCTTAAGTTGATATACTCATCTTGTAATTCATAGATCTAATTTTAATTAAGAGACTTGCATTTACTAAATAAACTTGTTTTGCAAAGAGAATATTAATATTGTCATGCATTGTCACATTGAACAATATATTACATTACTCACCTGACTCGCATTGTATTCCATAATTCCGATCATTTTGTACGGTATAATGTTTAGTTCACTGCACTTAATATATATAATAATCATTTGGTACACCATAAAATTCCGCAGTTTATTAAGATATTATGTAGTAGATAAGAAGAAAGTAGCACCGTTAGACAGTACCAAGTGATGTGTTTTGACAAAATATACGAGTACTATATTTTATAATATAATAGAAAACGCGTGGTACGTATTTCAAGCTTTTATTGCTTGAGGCATTACACTTGTAAGTTACACGTTTTTGTGTCCTCTAGATATGTTTGAAGGACCACCCTGTGCTTGTGTTGATGAAATTGGTGTTGAAATCCATGAACTCCGATTTATAGTGACAAGACTGAAGAACAACCGATTTTTGAATGTTAGCCATTAACTATGAATTGTCATTTGTTGTTTCAACCTTGCAACTAGAACACCCTTGAAACACATTCCTCTTAGAATGTGTTATTCATATCTGCTATTTTAAATGCTCGTGCAGTTCCACTTTTAGCAATCAGTAAAAATTGACGAATGTCGTCGTCATCAGCAATACTTTTTAACGTGAAAATAAATGATCTGGTCGTCAATAATGGTCGATATCAACTAAAATAATAACTACATCTGCATGCAAACTTCACAGGAGATTTACGGACATTCTGCGAGGAAACTTTAGATTAATGTTTTGAAGTCGGAATAATTACAGACTCGAAAATAAATGCGGAATATTGAACATGGAATCACATGGAAAGGGTTTCCCTCTGGATCCCACGCTATGGACAAAGTAGTGATTTCAATTTTGAAAACCATTTTGCTTGGCTGACAAACAAACCAATTAAGTTGAGATGGATAAAATCATGCAGTGTTCGAACATAAACATATCAAAGCGGTGTTAATTCTAAAATTGTTCATATTTAATGCAGATTGCCGAGATATCTGAAACATCAAAATTTTGATGCATTCCACTTGGTTTTTCTCCATAGAGAACACCAAAATTCTATCGATCAGTATGTCTCTATTTTCAATCTATGCTCATGGTAAATAGAATTTACTAAATAAACATTTCTAAATACTTGTTTTGTTAGTGGTATTTAACACCTTTGTTTTGAAATAGTACATAAGTTGTGCTACCATCGTAACATTATTATGATAAGCGTGTATAAAGTTTATCTTGATGATGGCTAGACACTGAACTTCTGAAGTACGGGAGAAATTCAGCAAATGCATGCATAATTAGGAAATACCAAACCAGAAACAACACAAATTCAATTGTCATGAACAATCGTTACTGATTCAAAGCAAAAGGACGAAACTGACTGTTAGCAGAATAAGATAGCGTAGCATGTTTAAGGCAGAATGCTTTTCGTAATACTTGTCAGTTCCAATCAAAGTACATAATTATTTGCAAACCAAAATGTCCCTGCATAAACGCTCTCCATCCTGCTTGCTCAATTGATATTCGTAACTAGAGCGGCAAAGTTTAAGCACCCTTCAACTCATAGTCACCCCGTTCTCGTTGACACAACTTATATTGCTCTGTATTAACCTAGTTTTCATAAGTCAATAATCGTCAATGTTAAATATAACTGGACATTTCAGCCGCATTTTGAACTTTACTCTATTTAAAGTTCATCAGACAACCAAATATAAGTGCGAAACAGAACTTCGAATATGACAACAGAATAATTAATATCTGCTGCAAACAATTAATTTTGGAAATTATTTTGGGACGATTTGAGCAAACATTGGACAAATTCCTACCTACCTGACAACAAAAACACGGCACTTATTATTTTATGTAAACCTACGCTGCTGATGTAGCTTCTAGTTATTGTTTATTTGATGAAAACGATATTATATTTTAATTAGTTTGGGAGTACAACGTGAAAGTAAAATCGGTGTTCCGCAGCAGCATAGCACAATAAAGTACGTACATACATATGTGATACATATACATATCTGAGCACGGTCATTATCCCCATACATTATATATGTATTTAATTACATCATTTTATCTGATGATTTTTCTCCGGATGTTATCTAGTGGTAATATTGTGAACAATTTTAAGTTATAATTGGAATATATCATGTTGAGTACAGACTACATGTCAACAACCGGTGAGGCAATTTCAGACTTCAATCTAACATTTAATTCAATATCTAATAATCCTTACATAATCCCTAATAACTTCGGCATATCCACAAGATTGGCCCTTTTGTCTTTACGTATATGTCGCAAGTCTCCGCATTATCAGGTGTTGTATCTATGAGATCAATGGGGATAGGGTTGCTCTGTTTCCCTAAATGCGTTGTAGCAAGAGTTGTTGATATTGGAAACATAACGTAGGCCAAATTACAAAAATGTTGACAAACGACAATGACAAGCCAATCATATTTAATTATCCATATGCGAATGCGCACATAATTTTGAAACATGAAATATTATAAATACAACAGTATGTTTTATTTTAACAATTTGACACGTTGGACAATAATTAGCAGATTCGAAATCAGGACTAACAAGGAAGGTGCACCAACCGAAGCAAGCCTAGGTCAATGAAAATTGGCACACATACTAATTTCGGGGCACTGATTTCATATCTGATGCAAAAAATCCCGTTTGGGTACATTCACATGAAGTACGGTATGGGTGTACCTCCGGTAGTGGTATTCTATTGATAATTTGGTTTGCATTTGTGAACAAATGTTATGATGTGAATCGATATAGGAGTGCTTGGTGATCATTGTTTGTCATGGCGCCACGGGTCAAATATGTAATCCTGTGACATGGATGTGCTGAGAAGGATTGGGAGTCTAACATCTAATAAAGGTAACTTATGAAACACGAGTGGTATATCCCTTAACTATAGGCATGATATATCCCTTTACTATAGGCATGATATATCCCTTTACTATAGGCGTGATATACCCTTTAACTATAGACAATGTTTTACCATTTACTATAACATAATTACTAATGCTATTCCGAAAGTTTAATGGTAAAACATTGTCTATAGTTAAAGGGTATATCACGCCTATAGTAAAGGGATATACCATGTTTATAGTTAAGGGGCATACCACTCGTGTTCCATAAGTTACCTTTATTAGATGTTAAACCCCCAATCCTTCTCAGCACCGCCACGTCACAGGATTACATATTTGACCCGTGGTGCCATGACAAATAATGATCACCAAGCACTCCTATATCGATTCACATCATAACATTTGTTCACAAAGGCAAACCAAATTATCAATAAAATACCACTACCGGAGGTACACCCATACCGTACTTCATGTGAATGTACCCAAACGGGATTTTTTGCATCAGATATGAAATCAGCGCCCCGAAATTAGTACGTGTGTCAATTTTCATTGACCTAGGCTTGCTTCGGTTGGTGCACGTTCCTTGTAAGTTTTGCAACATATTTGATAGTCCTCGAGAGGAGAGTCCTCCACGTGCAATCAAGAAGCTGTTATGCAAATGATTGAGGTAACTACTATATGTAGATCTTCTACGTTCACTTTGGGTAGCATCGTCAACTTGACTTTATGATGAAGAAACGTTGATGACACTTTTCGTGTAAACTTGTGACCACTAGGCCAATCACGCGAGGTGATCGGTTAATAAACTCCTACAACTAGTAACTTACAATTAGTTTTTGTGTGGCGTCGTCCACGCGTACGCCACCGAAATATTCGTGTCAATATTTAAACAGCCATTAAGAGATTACCGTGAACTACAATTAGTAAAATAAATGCTAATTTGGGAATTATACATTTCGTACAAATTCGCTGGCATGAAACACTGGTACTTTACCTTGATCGTCACGTCGTGTCATCATATTGCGCCCACGTGATCACTAACGACTTCAACGAAAAATTAATTATTTAAATGCTGTATACAATAGGCTTACTAATCAAATATTGGTTTGTCTGAATTCATTCATTGATGAATGTCTAATGTCGAGTGGAAATGTAAGGATGACAATTCTCTCTCATTTACCTATATATAATATATGGTGACACGCAAGTCTCTTAGACTGTTAAGTCAATTCTACAGATGGATGCAGCCGCCAAAAGCCCGATCATTGTAGTAGCCTTCAACTTTTACTTCTACTCAGGGGTAGTTCCATTTAAAATTAACTTTGACGAACTTACTGGAAAATATTTCCTGAAGGAGTACACATTTCAAAAGTCATGGTGCATGTTTTCGCATTTGGGAGTGATCCCTTTTATGATTTACACGACATACAATCTATTTATTCCTCTCCGAAACTCGACTTCAGAGTCGGCTTTAATCGTTGCTTGTTTTGAAGCTGTGAGTAACATTGCTTCTATCGTATCCAATATTTCATTAATCAATATTCTCTGGAGAAGAAGGCAGGAAATACTTGAATTTGTGAATTTGACGCGAATGCCACAATTGTCCGCGGATTATGGACAAATGAAATTTCGGGTAGGGTTATAGCGTTATATGGAAGGGATTTAATTGAAACTGACTACACACGTTTGCATTTTGACAAAACCTAACTTTATATTTTTTGCTTTCAGAATACGGTGGTGCTCCTGAGCCTGACAGCATCGGCACTATTGACCCATGTTGCTGAACTAATGAACACCGGAAACGTTGATTTTGAAGTAAAATCCGTCTTTGATTTGCTTGTGGTAGTGAAAAGGCTAATTATTTTCCTGCTATCATTCCATTTCAGTAACTACTTCGTTGCAACGTGGCAAAATGTGGCTGCTTTGGACTATTGGCAGAAGAAGCGGGTAGAAAAATTCTCATGCAAATTTTTTTCTGCATTAGGTCATTTTTGATGGAGAATTTACTGCCGAAAACAATTTTCGGATATCTGCAAAATTATTTGGGGACGGTCAATTTTGTCGAAAAAAAGGCCGTTGAAAACAGTCTGAAAACATGTCAAGTTCACCGCCCTCCTATTCCAACAACACCGGCCAGATATCATAGTTAGTTACACTGTCGCAACCGCCTTTAAATGGGCTTTCCGATGTGCATCTCTGACTTCCTATATCCCTGCACCTTTAAAAGATATGGGGGCCTAAACGTGTCCTTTTTCGACATTTCCGAAGATTTTGGTTTCTTTTATTTCAGAGCCCGTGAGCAGCACGTGTAGTCGAATATCAAAAATTGAAAAGATACACCTTCTTTGTCTTTTAACGTGGATTCCAAATCTAGTTTGAACTTTGAAATCGGCTAATATTTGAAAAAGTTGTGCATGACTAAAAATGAACCCTTGTGGAACACATATTGGTAAATGGGGCCCACTACTTTGAACCCAACATCGCGAAACTTTGTATTTTGTCGTATTAAGTAACCCCAAATCCAATACCAAAAAATTACCAGAATCGGAGGCACAAAATTTTATTAAATTTTAGGGGGGGTCAATCATAATAAAAGAAGCTCATTACCTATTGTCAGCTATAATACGAATATGCAAGTTTTACTGGTCTAAGTCTTTAATTCAAAAACTCAATGCACAATCCGGAAATGGGTCGAATATCATATGCCAAAGCGATACGGCGTATCTCACAAAGATAAATTTATATTGTCTGCACTCTGCAGTCAAGTTTCCTCTTCAAGTGATAGTGGATCACGGCTCGAAAAGTTGTCATATCCTAATAGCCTGGCTTGGAGAACCAAAGGGAAAAAATGAGTATCATTTGGGAGAACCAAAAATTTGGTCCCCGAAGGCGGCCAAATTGTTGTCCATCATTTCCTTGGTTGAAGCAATTATAATTTTTTCATAAATTTCTGAGAAATAATACTTTTATTCATCACAATTATCATAAAAGTACTGTTTGTTACCCACTCTTGAGGTTTTAGGGAGAACCTAGGTTTGGTAAGGTCACCCAAAAATCTATGGTTCTCTCAAAAATCTCTGGTTCTCTCAAAAATCTCTGGTTCCCTCAAAAATATCTGGTTCTCTTAAAAATCTCTGGTTCTCCCAAAAATCTCTGGTTCTCTCAAAAATCTCTGGTTCTCTCAAAAATCTCTGGTTCTCTCAAAAATCTCTGGTTCTCTCAAAAATCTCTGGTTCTCTCAAAAATCTCTGGTTCTCTCAAAAAATCTCAGTTCTCCCAAAAATTTCGGTTCTCCCAAAAATCTCTGGTTCTTCCAAAAATCTCTGGCTCTCTCAAAAATCTCTGGTTCTTTCAAAAATCTCAGTTCTCCCAAAAATCTCTGGTTCTCCCAAAAATCTCTGGTTCTTTCAAAAATCTCAGTTCTCCCAAAAATCTCTGGTTCTCCCAAAAATCTCTGGTTCTCCCAAAAATCTCTGGTTCTTCCAAAAATCTCTGGCTCTCCCAAAAATCTCTGGCTCTCCCAAAAATCTCTGGTTCTCTCAAAAATCTCTTGTTCTCCCAAAAATCTCTGGTTCTTCCAAAAATCTCTGGTTCTTCCAAAAATCTCTGGTTCTTCCAAAAATCTCTGGATCTTCCAAAAATCTCTGGTTCTTTCAAAAATCTCTGGTTCCACCCAAAAATCTCTGGTTCTCCCAAAAATCTCTGGTTCTTCCAAAAATCTCTGGTTCTCTCAAAAATCGCTGGTTCTCCCAAAAATCTCTGGTTCTTTCAAAAATCTCTGGTTCCACCCAAAAATCTCTGGTTCTCCCAAAAATCTCTGGTTCTTCCAAAAATCTCTGGTTCTCTCAAAAATCGCTGGTTCTCCCAAAAATCTATGGTTCTCCCAAAAATCTCTGGTTCTTCCAAAAATCTCTGGTTCTCTCAAAAATCGCTGGTTCTCCCAAAAATCTCTGGTTCTTTCAAAAATCTCTGGTTCCACCCAAAAATCTCTGGTTCTCCCAAAAATCTCTGGTTCTTCCAAAAATCTCTGGTTCTCTCAAAAATCGCTGGTTCTCCCAAAAATCTCTGGTTCTCCCAAAAATCTCTGGTTCTTCCAAAAATCTCTGGTTCTCTCAAAAATCGCTGGTTCTCCCAAAAATCTCTGGTTCTTCCAAAAATCTCTGGTTCCACCCAAAAATCTCTGGTTCTCCCAAAAATCTCTGGTTCTCCCAAAAAATCTCTGGTTCTTCCAAAAATCTCTGGTTCCACCCAAAAATCTCTGGTTCTCCCAAAAATCTCTGAATCTCTCAAAAATCGCTGGTTCTCCCAAAAATCTCTGGTTCTTCCAAAAATCTCTGGTTCTCTCAAAAATCGCTGGTTCTCCCAAAAATCTCTGGTTCTTCCAAAAATCTCTGGTTCCACCCAAAAATCTCTGGTTCTCCCAAAAATCTCTGGTTCTCCCAAAAAATCTCTGGTTCTTCCAAAAATCTCTGGTTCCACCCAAAAATCTCTGGTTCTCCCAAAAATCTCTGGTTCTTCCAAAAATCTCTGAATCTCTCAAAAATCGCTGGTTCTCCCAAAAATCTCTGGTTCTTCCAAAAATCCAAAAACAACTCAGATTGTCCCAATGGTCACAGTATCTCCACAAGAATCAATATCCTCCAAATCTTTTTTCCCCCAAAATATGTTGAACCTCCCAAATATCTCTGGTTATTTCCAAGAATTTCATTTATCCAATAATTTCAGGTCAACTAAAAACCCGCAGGTTTCGCGAAGAAAACTGGTTCTACAAACACACCACCGGCTTCCAAAAGCATAAACGGTATTTCCAAACAAATTGGGCACTCAAATAACTTATTGGACGACAGTTAACAAAACGTCATTGACACCAAATCTTAACAGATGGTACGGCGCATCAAAAATATTGGTTGCGATACGCAGAAAACACCGTTCTTGAAATATCATCCAGGAACACATTAATTACAACCAACGAATCTCGCGTATGGGTTCTGAGAATCCTTGGAGTTATCAAGGAATATCCTCTGTATCAATTATAATTATTATCTGTATCAAGAAATATATCCATAAATTATTCGCAGCTATAAGTACGTATGCATTTCAAATTGAACAAGTTTCAGTCGGCTACATATTTCAGTCACATATATGGATGTAGCTGGAAATGGATCTTCAAGTATTCACTCAAAAACGGTTTAGGGCAAATTGTAGTTCCATAAAATTTACCATGTTAATCGATTGACCCTGTTAAAATGTTATTATCATGTTAGACTTCATTGCTAACGAGACTGTCTATACTTGTGGAATTTGGAGATAATTCCGGGAACATTCCAGGATCTCAATAGCAATTAAATGTTAAGACAAAACAAACCAACTAAGTAAAATGAATACTGAAAAATCTTTTAACTCAATGCCGTCAAGAGTACTAACGCTTTCCCCAACGGTACCTTATTCAGTTTCCAATGCCGATTGTAGGCGAGTTACTAGTTATATAGTTATCGCTCAGATCATGAAATATATACATGATACGATGATGCGTGGATTCAAGTCGTGCGTTACAGTCGTTGTTTGCTAGGAGTTTGACTAAAACACTACATTCTGTTGTGATAAGTGTTCTGATAACGACATTTGCATATCTATTGTATCTGTCATTTGACTATTATACTCTAAGTGTATTTAACGGAAAATGCAATAAGCTATTAACTTGTGCTTGAGCCAGGGCCATATAAGTTATAATGATTGTAACTTGGCTGTCCCATATATACATACAAGCTTATCCTTAAACAACTTCTATTTTTTAACTTGAGACAAGCATTTGCCATCTTAAATTGTTTGCAAGCATATCGCTCTAAAGTTACGTCACTATGCTTCGGCTCTTAATGTACATAATGCATATTTTCCCAGATTTAAAAAACCGCATACGAATATGTTTTTGTCACACGTATGACAGTATTTGTGACAAAATTCAGTTCTACTTGATATCCATTAACTAACCAAAATTCTAATATAATCGGTGATGTCACTTGTAAAAGATATTCGAAGACCAAATTCTGTGACTTTTCCATCATTTTCCGAGTAAATTCAAATGTTTGAATTTGCTCGGAAAAAATCCGACTTCCGAGCAAACTAATTGAATTAACGAGCAACTTATTTTTTCTACGATGCAAAATAAAATATTTCCTTTAAGATTGGTTTGGTTAATGGGACGAACCGTAGATACCACTTGCGACTTTCCAGCAATAATGTGGCGAATGCTAAAATTAAATTTTATCAAACTGCTCACTAAATACGTTGCAAATTGTTAGCCCACCTGTATGATGTTGGCTAAAAATGCACACACCACCTTATTGGTCATTAATTAGTATGTTGTTGGTGGAAACCTACGGCCTTCATAATATTACGGCGCATGTAACTGTAGGTTTGCAAATAACGTTTTCAACATATATTAAACAACTTTTTTGTAAACAGTTCGAAAACATTTTAAAGCCCACAATGCAAAAGTTCAAGACACAGAAATAACCCTTAGAAATATCAGAATCACTAAAATTGTAACATTGGATTTGGGAGAACCAAAATGTCAGGCTTGGAGAACCAAAAACAACTTTTCGACCCGTGTAGTGGATTTGCCATTTCGAGCGGATATATGGCGCTGACGTATCAAACCATTGGATATGTATGTTTGCATTACATTTTAGCAAATATGAACAGCTAGCAATAGTAATAAATATCAATACCATGCCTCTTAAAATATAACATGTATTCCATCGAATAATGCCACTACTTAATTGTCATCCTCGCAGATGGTAGGAATAACAGTGACGTATGCAGTCATCGTGCTTCAGTTATACCATTAGTAAAAATCATGATAATAATATTTTGAATTATGTCGAATTTATAACTTAGAGAGAAAAACTTTTGTCAAACTATTTTTTCACATTGAATTAAATTTCCTCAAACGAAAAAAGAATTGATTTTGTTGTTCAAAGTATCATAAATTTAAACTACCAAATGGTGCCTCAATTCCATGTCCACAAGTAGTTTTCTGAATTCTTATTTATTAAATGTTGACTGTTACGTCGTTTGAAGGGAATAGTCACCACTGATTGAAAATGTATTTGTGCTTTGTTCAATGTTATAATGATTTCATTGTTTATTTTAAAATTTGCATTACTTAAAAGAACTTAACAACGCTGTAACGCTTTTCAAAATGTTTAAAACACATTTCAGGCACATACGTACTTGCGCATTTCAAATTATCTAAATACCTCTAAAAACAATACCATGTCAGTAACTTTGGAATCTACAGTAGAACTGCCCACTTATCCAGCATGTGATCGTGTTATATGAGAATTATTAAATTTTGGCTTGAGGTCATATTAACTTTCTGCCATTTCCACCATTCCAGTAACTTGAAATTAATATCCCTTGATTCATGATAGCCCAGTTACATCATGCATCGAATGAGCTGAAGGGCTCGGTAGTTTTCGAAAATTGTGGTTTCGGGGTTCGTCATTAATTATTAATACGAAATACATCAGAGCTAAAACATGAAGTCACTATTTATCAAGCGCAGTATACACTATCATTAATTAGATTCGGTTGTTACATTAATTGATTAAATCAGTTAATATAGCAATCGAATCGAATACAACATAATTACAAGCATTGTAATGATTGTAACATTTGTGAAAATATTACTTACAAAATGAATCAACAAAGAACATTTGTTAGCATCTATGGTGCTAATAATTGGGGCTTTCGAATCATGTGGGTCAATATAACGCAAATTAGCTGATTGAACTCACCAATTGCTAAAGTGTACACATGGAAAATGAAATGACCACAATTTACTCCAGCACGGCAGTAGTACAGTAGTAAACTCTATTTTAAGTAGTCTTAACCAATGGATGTAAAAGGAGAAAGTCCGTTAGTTGTCACAGCGTTCAACTTTTACTTCTACTCTGGAGTAGTGCCATTTAAATTAGTTTTCCACAAGGCCACACGCAATTACTCTCTCAGAGAATATAAACTTCAAAAATCATGGTGGATGTTTTCACACTTTGGAGCATTACTCTTCTTGATTTACGTGACCTATAAACTTTCTCTACCACTAATGTCCTCAGAATCTCAATCCGCCTCAATACTCGCTTGCTTTGAAACTGTTAGCAGTACCGCATCCATCATATCCAATTTATCATTGACTAAAATTCTTTGGAGAAGAAGGCGGGATCTTCTTGAATTTGTGAACATAACTCGAATGCCCCATTTGTCCGCGCACTATAAACAAATGAGACTTCGGGTACACTTTTCTCGTACTCAAAATGACAGTAATTTGGCTTATATTGTTATAGATCAGACACTGTTGCGAAGAAACTAAACTGGTGTTTTTACAATGTTTTCAGATTGGCTTCATTTTTCTCAGCCTATCCATAGTATCGATGATCACCTACTTCACAGCTCTTATTGGAAATGGATCAATGGAGATTGAAGTCCACTCCGCTTTTGATTTACTCGTGCTATTGTCGAGAGTAATAATTTGCTTGCTTTCCTTCCATTTTAGTTACTACTTCATAGTAACTTCAAGTATATTGATGAGCATTTTCGTTGCTCTGAGTTTTGTGGCGAAGAATTTCAGGATAGAGATGTCGATTATGCAACAAGAAGGGCGCAGCATTGAATATGTACCGAAAAGACGCATACAAATTTCATTAAATATGTACATTGTTTACAGAAACGACTTCGAACGTAGCAAGTAATGGCTTAATGTGTCATTTTCTAATAGGGTCGCGCGGCAGTTGAAAAGCTTAAACATATAATGACATTATTTCGGGACTTATTTGGGAATTTCCTTTTTTCAATCTATCTCCAATTCATCACATTTCTCATCGAATCACCATATCTGTTATTCATTAAGAATGACAGCAGCGTCGCCAAAACATCTCTTGTATTCTTCATGAATACAGGAGCTTTCTGGATTTTCGCGGCTGAATTCCACCAAATTGTAAGCGTGTTGTAGCATTTCCAATAACATATAAACATTTACATTTATGTGGAATAGTTGTTTTTACATGATTATGATACAAAGGTCCAAAGTACCATACGGAATTGGGCGGAGCATCACATGGCAAGACAATTTGGTGTTTCACATAAAGAGAAATTCGTGCTCTCTGCAATCTGCGGCCAAGTATCTTCTCCCAATGCTAGCGGATTTGCAATTTCAAGTGACTACATGGCTCTAACTTATCACACTATCGGTTCTGTAAGTTCGGATTAGAGCTTACCGAGAAGTATTGGCCGCAAATATAAAAGCAAAAGTATTAATATGTGACAGGGTTTTCATAAAAATATATCCTTACTTTGTATTGTTTATCGCAGATGGTAGGAGTAACCGTCACATATGCTGTCATCGTGCTTCAGCTGAACCAATAGGAAATACCGTTTAAAAAATATGATTGCACATCCGCTGAACCAAAGAAGTCGACATGTACTAATGCATTCGTTACAACTTACAATGATTATGACACGTCTCAAAAATGCCAGCAAGAACTCTTATTTTGGGTATTTTAGGTATATACATATCATTCTGAATTGATCCACACTCGAACATGTTAAAACCATTTGATCGACGACACACCGTATAATCTTTATTTTTGCTCATCTGACATTGAGAAGCAAGTTATAAATACAACGATCGAATAACTTATTAGGTTTATTTTTATTTTACACATTTAATTAGTTTTTTTCCTTGGGGACAGCAGATGCGAATCAAATAATTATCAACTGACGTGTGGCCACATCATTTCGTTGAATTAGGGACATAGGTGTTGTCAGCTTGCCACTATGGTATACATTGTCATATGGGACGCGGAATAGAGCAGTCGGAAATCAAGAAAATAGTCACATGGTTTCTGGAACGTATGTACATATTAATGCCGTTAATTCTCTCAGAATATTGCAATATTAATTAGTCATAAAATATTCATCTGCCTCTGCTAGCAAAATACATATTTGTACACGATACAAATAGTACGAGTCTACCTGACATTGGCATATAATGATACTAGGTCAAACAAAATCAATAAATCTATAATTCCAGCATGTAAGAGTAATATCAAATGGGCAATAGTTTAAAATCACAACTCTCATTTGAACCTGGATCAACATAGTAACGCTTGTAAGCACGCTACCATGATGTCTAAATGTATCAGCTAACAAAGTCGATAGGTAGTTGTTTACCTAATTGCGATTTTTATCACAGCCACATGCCGCTAGGCAGAAGCATTCCCAAAATTGCCGTAAAGTAGCGTTTCCACGTTATTATTTCCGTATGTCTGTTTCCCTTAACACTACCATACTTATTTTGTCAGCTTATTACACATACACAAATGTTATTGCTGTATATTACTAGATATATTAAAGCCGATTCCAATTACATAATTAATTTTGTACGGCGTTATGCAAAACTACCTAATTTGTGGGAATGTACAAGATAGTGAACATCTATTCGTGTAATAGAAATGTGCTCTGAAGTTCCTTCATAAAAATTGCTTGGAATGTTTGACACGTATGCTGTATCCAAGTCTCAAAATAAATCTGGACAACCAACACTTTGAAAATGATAACAACGCACTGTATACAATTAATTAGTATGTTTCCACAAAAAACTTTGGCTTATCAATATTATCAGATTACCATTGTAATTTCTAGTAATCCTGCACTCAGAATAAGGGCTGCAATAAGTGCTTCTGTGTCACTTATACTAGTTATATTGCCCGATGTAGCCAAGCAAAATCAGTGTTACTTCGGGTTGTACTAATAGTTCAACGTCTTCATTAACGATAAGGTAAGTGCTGAAATACATTAGACAAATTACATATATCGATTACATACCTCGACTAAAAAGCAATAATCCCAAATCGTGCCCGCACTGCTGCATCTGTTAAATATTCCACTAAATGAATCATGTAATTACTATCTAAAATTGCACATCTAAAGTAAGATATTTCACTCCATGTAACCATTCCTCAGTTCCAACAGTTCTGTGAGACGCAAATGATAAAAAATATCATGACCGCATTGACGGCCTGTAATGGAGACAAACAAACACATAATGTTGAAGTTCAATATTGGCTACGGCATATCAGCTCACTGAAATACATTCATTTTTCAGCTACAAAATGCAATTACAGACCAGCATCATCGAGTAGAAATTGCTCGGCAGAATCGTAGCTTGGATGCAACATTTTGTATTGGTTATACAAAAAATCTATGAAGATTTGCCTGTTTATACTTTTGTGTTGTGTATCCTTGGTACTCATCATCTGAAATACAAAAAATAGCAAAATTGTTACTTCATAGCGTCGTAGTATCAGAGTAAACACGTGAACGTGATAACTAAATGATTACGTGATGAGAGAAAATCACGCCGATAGAATATTTGAGATATAGAATATTTATAGATATAGAATATATAGATATTTATAATATAGAATATAAACTATGGTTGAGATAGTGGTACTCAATTTATTCCGCGGCTTGATGAGAAATAATGCGCAAAACATTATGTCGCTAATGGAAATAGCAAGATTGGCAACACCACACAAGCTGGAATACTTTCGAACCAGACGGCGGATTTTCTTGAACTGGGAGTAGGCAGCATCATGCTTATCATCATGTAGCACAAATGTCCTCTGACAAATTACGACCGATAACATAGAAGACAAGAAATGCAACCGTTGGGTCAATCAATGTACAATGGTAGTGTATGTTGCAGAGAAAGTAGTAAAGAAAGCAGCCAATCCTTGTAATCCGTTTCTAGGAACTGCGCGTCGGTTAGATTATGGGTGTTTCTTTGAAACCACAAAAAGTTGTCCAGCAATATCACGTCAACTTCCTTTGGAGCTACTTGGAACATTGTGATTAGCACGGGAGAGACGGCCATGAGCACGAGTGGGACGGTGACCAGTGGAATCGGCTTGGAGAATACCTACAAAATTTAAACACATTCCACATACGTAAGCATTTTGAAATCCTATAAATATACTATAAATCCGAAAATATAGTCACCCATTTCCCATGTTTTTCCAACGGATAGCGCTTGTAGTAACGCAACAGCTGATTGATGAATTTGACATGCGCATGACTTTTACAAATGTGCGTGGAAGTTGTACATTAAGCAGGCAATCAGTTCAGTGACAGGTTGAAATAACAGAAACTGATACAGTGGTTCAACGATCAACCATAAAATTGCTGTATATTTTGCAATAATGCAGACATGGATATTCATGACTAAACAATACTTATGTGCATCCATTCCTAATCTGTTAACAAGAACGCATGTTATGACGAGAAGTCATAGGTGGTGAAAATAGAATTGCTATTTTATGCATCATACATGATACATTCATTGAGAGTCTACCCATGCCCGTCAATGATGAGTAAATTCTTTGTCATTTCTTATCAGAGCAAGACACAGATAAATGAATGAGTCATGGACATGACATGAATGATGACCAGCAGAGCACCACTGAAGACAAACGACACAACGTGGTGCTCATGGCTCTGTGTACATATGTAAGTGGAAAATATAACTCACCACAGCTTTCCGTTAGCGTTTATCAAACTTGGGCAAGAACAATGTACAAAGAACTTGCCGTGCAGCTCATCATTATACTGTCACTGACATTGTTTTCGATCGGTATTCTTAATTCTTTATAACGGCTTATACTATATTATGCCAGCAGAAGCTAACCGAAACGAATATAATTTATTTCACCCCAATTTTATCGTCATGCATTCCATGTTTCCAGGGTACACACGTATTAAGTGCATCATTGTTCACTGTAATGTACATCGGTGCATACACAATACAACAAATGCGTAGATAATATATACTGCTCTTTTAGATTTGAACAATGAGTCATTTACATTTTCATCGCATAACAAAATATGCAGAAAGGATTTCCTATGCATCAACCTATATTTTTCTTCAACAGGGCAAAACGCCTCTTTCCTGACGCCAGGTTCATATCAGTGCAACTCGGGATCGTTTTTCGCATGATTTAAAAAAAATATAAAGTTGGGGCGAGTTTTACCGTGTCTCACCTCTTTGAAGCAACTTAACTTGTAATTATCAATGCCACCATGGCAGCTGAAATCATATTAGATGCGAACGCGCACTCCTGTGGATAATATGGAAACAGTTCTGAGAAGAAAATGACAGTAAAATTCACAAATGTCCATGTTGAAGTCACCGCAACATATTGCGTAGCGATGGTTTATGCTTGAGACTAGCTAGCTATGCGTATGTTGTCCAATGGGTCATATATGGACTTAGTTTATGGCAGATCCCATTATCTAGAAGCAAAAAAAAACAACAATAAACTTTCCAAACAGTTACGCAACACATAAACTAGGTATATACATATCTACATTCTGAATCTTACAAGAAACTAGTTACTGTAAAATGCTGAATACACAAAAACTGGACATGTAAGAATCAACCACAGCACATCAATCACAATTTTTTTTAAATAATTAGCACAGTCTCAGCTTGCAAATGTGAATGAAATTGGATTTGTTGAACATTAACAAGCGGCGGATGGCTACGCATAATTGTACGGTTTATGTATTACCGGAATGATTATCTGAGCAGTTTGCAATGCCATCGCCATTTCACCAACTTGTTTTTTATTCATAATTGCCATTCATGGTGAATGAGTGTGATATGTATAAAATAATGAGTAGTATTAGTTCCAAAAGTTAATCGGCTCGGTTTCGACGGGGAAATTGCATAAGATGAATCACAAAAAAATACGTCGTTAGGCATTTTTTATTTACATTTTCTGTCTGCAACTACCCATTTCTACTTTACTGATACAATCTTATGGATTGTTCTTGACCAGTTTTAATTCAGACGAAAAGGAAGTATGACATGTTCTAATTCCTGGAAATCATGACGCCGTCCTCTGTATTCGTGGCGGTCGTCATAATTTGTGTACAAATTTCTGTTAGCGCCTTTCCAATTCTTAATAACGGCGAATGTACACTTTCCCACTATCGTGACAGGTAAGAAAACAAAACAAAACAATATTTTTAGTTTTCTTAAATCCTCAAACCAAACTTAATATGTTCTTTCAGAATATCAAACGAGTCATGCGTTGGAAATACTGGAAGATTTCTCGTGAGAAGCATGGACTGTGAGGAAGACTCTAGAGTAGACATTTGTTGCAGAAAGCCACGTAATTCAGAGCTGCGCATATATAAGAAGTATGTATTGTCCTGGACTTTTGTGCATGTGATAAAAAATGATTAAATATTTTTTTTCAGTTCGAGCGGATATTCAAGCCAGCCGGAACAAATGGTTCCGGGCCGTGGCATTTGTTGGTGAAAAAATTAGTGTGAGCTGTACAAAGCGAATACTATGTTTACAAGCTTGCCTGGATACTCTGTACAAACAGCCAAGAGCTGACTACCCCGAAGTGTTGGGAAGTGATCCCCCTGAAACTCAGGCGTTTGTAGAAGCATTCATGCGAGGAAAGGATATTTCATATTGTAATTCCAATTTTCGGCCTCCTGGGAGAGTGGTGTTTAGGCTGATCATGTCCAGGCTGAACCCATATGCACAGGAATCATGTAACATGCAATGTGAGCAAATATTTCCGGAATGCGCTAGGGACATGGACACCTCCACCCTGGCATACGTGTTCTTCAGAGTATCCAGCATATTTCATAATTTTGGTATGTGGTCATTTGGAGTCGCTATGAGAGCTCGGGATAGTCTTCATGAGCTTCAAGCTTTGTCGCAGTGAATAAAGTGCGACGACTGTATGAACTAGAGTGGATTTCATACTCTCAAACAACATGAATGATTGTATGTAATAAAATAATTATGCCTTGGATGAAACATGTAATTCGGTTTAAAACCAAATGATGTGGTGCGAATTTTCTCATAATAACCATTGATTTAAGGTTGAACCACCAAAATTGATAGAGATAATCCTTCGCGCTTGTGTATGGAGGTTACATTGTGTATTGATTGTAGAATTTGTAGACATGGCGTTTTCACGTTTCCATTTATTTCACGGGTGTCATTGGTGCCTCAGCATGGTGGGCATACAAATAACATGTAAGTCATATGCGTATCATAAATAATAGGTATCCATATAATTTACAGCTTGATTCAGTATGAGCATGAACACGTCTGCTACACAAGACCTTTAACGTCATAAATCGGTTTCATGCCTATCTCATATTTTAAATCGCGCACTAAATGACACTGCCATTTCTTATATTCTCTGCCACCAGAATGTACCACACGGCAACCATATAACTAATTAGAAACGCTATGCAGTTACATTAAGACCACACACATGGAGATGTCATGAAAACGATTGCGAAGTTGGGTTACGAGAACATTTATGAGAAACTATATCAATTTACATTTCAGTAGCCAAAATAGGATACAATAAAAACTAAAACATTTTTTCCATAATTATCTCCAATAGCATTTTTGGTATTTTGGGAAAATGTTTTTTGCGATCAAAATGTAGTGATATGATGCCCAGTCTGAAAAACTTTTGCTTCCACTAAAATGCATAATAATGGGAAACTCGTCGTAAACAATTATACAATTTCACCAATTGACGTCAGTCTTTTCTTTTCAGATTCCCCCGTAGATAATTTTCTGGAATGGATAGATCAGTTAAAATTGATATATCCTGGGATTATGACTAGCAATTATTTTCTTACTGAATTGTAGGTTTATATTTTGCAGAGCCTTGTTTTATGATTTATAATTATGTAGGTATATCTTTTCATTCATCTTTTGAAACCATGCATGTATGTAAGGATGCTGGAAGTTTTGTAATTGTCCGAGTCCGACAAAAAGTTCCATTTCCATTTTGCAGGTTGTGGAGGTAAGGTAATAGCCATGTATGCTTAATTGGTTTGAGATTACATATTTGGTAATATTTTTTAAACTTAACAAAATAGGTATATATGTTTTTGTCTTTATGGACTGCCATCTTACCTCAGACTTCTGCCAAGACGTACAACGTGGAATTTTCGCAGAGCCATTTATCAATGTGGAGATCACTCAACAATTAGCTCGGGTGAATTTTTATAGCAAACGAATTAATATAATAGCAGCACCAAAATTACATAAATTGTCCATGTTATTTACGTACAGTGTGAAAATGATCGAAACTTGTTTGCCAGCCCGTGGCTCACTCTCAATTTAGGTTATTTTTGAACCACCTAGATATTAATTCCCCATTATTGTTGGCTACTTTGAGACCACAAGGTTTTAGTCATAATTGATGTAAAGCATGTCTTCTGTGAGAAATAATTTGGAAACTATTTACGTATGCATTCCGCCGCGGAGAGAAAATAATTTTTCAATTACCCATAACAGTTGGTGGTGGCGCCGTAAAAATGCTTCCATTTTCGAACGAAGTTTTCATCGCTCCAGTCAGTCTTTCAAATACCTTGGGGGCATACGCTAGCAAACAAAACTCATGAAACTGATTGAATAAATTTAATTGTTTTGCGTGTTAAAAAAAGTTTAAAGTGAAGATTCAGGCTATTGCTGCCATGACGTGACGGAAAATGAAATTGTCGCTTTGTGCGTTAGCTTTTGTTCTGCTTGTGAGTGCATTGTGCACAATGGCTCAGCAACTTGACGGTGACGATGACTGTCACTTCACCGAGCTTGCGAGAGGTAAGAAACGCTCTGAAATTGCCAAGTTAATTATCATTCCAGCACGGCATACATATTTCATTTTGACCTTTTCCTGATTTTAGAAGACTTACAAAGCTGTCGCCAAGATTGGCTGCGTACCGTGACCCAACTGGGAACAAGGATACTTTTTTCCTGCGTTGAACGAACAATTTGTTTGACTGCTTGCATGGATGGATGGAATGTTGAGCGAAATCCGGTCTACGAACAAGCAACACCACGAAATGTCGAGATAAATAAAAAGTTTATTAGACCTTCCGGCGCAAAAGGAAACAATTCTTGTTGTGATGATAATAAAATAAGAACAGAGAGGAGCCAAACTTACAAAGAAGCAAATGCCGATCAATTTGGAGGTGAGATTTGCAAGTTGGAGTGCGAAAAGAACTACCCAGAGTGCGACATTGACATGGAGGTCTCCATCTTCACAAATTTTTTATTCAGATCGCTAACATTCTTGCACCGCTTGGGACTATCGTCACTCAGAAGTACACTTCAGGCACGAGATTTTTTAATAGGAACAGTGGCAACGTATTCGCAACAAAAGCTAGCCTTGAAGAAAGGATTAGAGGCTGCGTATTTGCAAATGTTGGAAAATGAAAACGCCTACATCAGAAGGCTCAAGCGTGAAAAAATGAGACGTGAGCGCCGTGACATATCCCCGTCGTTCAGACAGAAACATGAGAAATTGGTAACCACAGGATGAGATATTAGCACCATTTAATTTTCGACAACTCTATAAAGATAGTAACTGTTGAAGTGCGATGAAAGAAGACAATGGAAAAAAATGTCGCGAACTGAAATCATTGGAAACATTTTAGGCACGCTTTGAGTCACTTACTATTCAGCATTTATTTATGTGTTCCTGATGTGGGGGCATTATCAATAATATTATACATTACATTTACCGTCGCTGAATTATAAACATTTTAACGACGTCAATGGAGCATCGTGCCACTAGAGCTAATGTATTACCGATTATGATATAATGGTGAATCTGTTTTTGTATGGTGCTATTTTGTGTGGTGAGAAATTAGTATGGCGTATGATCCG